>BGPR01000013.1:2480079-2650293 GCA_013235015.1 Araneus ventricosus
CAAGACGTGATGTATGATAATGCCGAATCTAACTACCATCTGTATAACACGGAAATAAAGGAAAAGAAAAAATGCTAAATGTCTCGCACAAAGTTGAAGCTGCTTTTCGAAATAATTCCGAATATACGAGGTGAAACTTCAAAAGTTTAATCTTTGTCAAAAAGCTGAAGTTTCTTTTGACATACATTCAGTTTCTCATGAAGCGCACAGGTTTTAATCATTTTTAGTTTCTCCCGACTCTATCCTTTATACCAACTCCAAACAAACCATTTAAAAATTCGAATACGAATTAACAAACACTACAGAATCTATCGCAATTTAATTGAAAATAAATCACTGTGATTGACATCGAGTTATTAATTTCAGAGAAAGGCTATATCCTTGGTTGGTTCTCGACAATTCTTTTTTCATTGTAGAGATTTTTTAACGGCGTTTCTGCTGACAACAAATTACTCCTTACCTGAGCGACAGTTTAATCACTTTCCCCAGATTCTCTTTCGATTTCGTTGCCCAAGTTGTAAGGTTTCTAATTACGGAAAATTAGAGTTTCAAGTAACTATGTCTTAACAGTACTGTATCCAAGATGTGGTATGTCAGGAGAAAACCTTGAAACTCAGTGGGGCTGACATTCCATAAAGAGGAAAAGCGATGTAATTACAATGTTGGGAGTTAAACATACATGGTCTATTGGTGGAAATAGTTGTTAATCTTATTCCTGAAAAGGAAGAAACGAATGCAAATATTTGAAATCCAATGAAAATAATTAATTCTCTATGTAATTCAATTTATTATTATTCAAAATTTATTTTTATTCATATGAAACATCTTCCATACTGAAAAATTTATTGCACTAAACTAGCTTTTAGATGCTGATAAAATTAAAACAGTACACTTTATTCTATGCAAATAATGCCAACGACTGCGTAAATAAAGATATGCTATATAAGTAAAGATATTTAAAATATTTGTATTTATATCCGAAACCTATGATGAATGAACCACCCATAGAAACATTTAAAAATTTTTACAGTTTATAACTAATAATCCAGAAATTTATCGGACCAAAGAAAATTTTCGAATTAAGTAATCAGAACATGGGCATTTTTATTGACAGAAAAGGAAAATCACCAACAAAAACGAAAAAGGAGGAGCTCTGATACACTTATATTGTCTAGATTGACGAAGACATACAATTGACAAAGAAAATATTCAGTTCATAATGCATCATCAAAGTTTTATATGATAGTTACCGCTCTGTTTTTAATACAGCTTCATTTTTACTCTTTCTTTGTCTTATATATAACCTTGATTATAATTCGTTCGTTATCGTAATTAAATGGTACGTTTTCAAGAATTGGGTTTTTTCTAGATTGAATATATGAGCATATTAAAACAATATCGTTTGTATTTTTTGTTGTATGTTTTTAAAAAGTTTTGCACATGTTTTCGCTCTCTGAAAAATAATAATAAATGCCCATCAATTCAAAACGTTGTATATATCGGTAGCAAATTTAGCGCTAAACATGTGCCAAAATAGTGTTGTAAATTATGAATATCACATGTTGGAAGCTTGAAAATTAGAATTTTTAAAAGGAAGAAAAAATGTAAATTCTATTACGCTTTTTTTAACTTCTTTTATTAAAATTTTCCACCATGGCAATGTAAGGGATGCCCATAAAGTCTTCTCGGTAATTTTACAGCACTCTATGTAATAAACTTTTATGTTGTTGTTTATTGCATTAATTATATGTATCCAAGCCTCGTCAGATGTGACAGTGTTTTCTAGTTAACTCTAGTCACAGGATTTTTACGTAAAATTCTAACATATGCACAAAATTTTTTATTCATAAATATGTTACGGTAATAGATAATAAACCATAAATTAGTGCGTCATATAAACTCACATGTTAAATAATGATATATTTGTATTGTATTTATACTTCGTTAAGTTATGGTCGATGTAGAATTTTGTGATTCGGAATTTTTTTAATAATTGATTTATGTTTCAGATTGCTTGAAAATATATATCCCTTTCTTGAATATTGAATATATGAATTTCATCCCCAATAATTAGAACCTGGTGATTTTTAAAATTTTAACTGAATAATATAATTTTTTTCAGCGTTATACTCTGAAAAACAAGATTTTTATTTTTTAGATTAAGGCTAGACATAATTCAAATTCCTTCCTCAAACGATAAGGAATTCGGCGAAGAAACAGTCACTCTTTTGTTCAATTCATTAGAAAATAAGACATGTTTTACATATAGGTCTACCTCAGAATTCTTATTTTCATTCATTGGTAATAAATCCATTTATCGCAAATGTGATAATACAATAGGAAAGGAAAATTAAACGATCTAAAGGATGATTAGAGAGCAAACGTATTTGTTACCCGAGAGATGTTTTCACCCTTCAGAATACAGCTAGACAAAATTTAAAAAGAAAATGCCAGGAGCATTTTTTTAAAATGAACAGCATACTTAATTTCGAGATTAAAATTTCCAAATGAAATTTTCTACGCAGTTTATAGTTTGTCAATTACAAATATTATTTTCTGAAACAGCAAATTTGTAGTTGTCATCTTAGATTTCCTTTCTTGGCTATAATTCATCATGAATCAAACAAATATATTGCACGGGAATTTTCATTTATAACACATCTCGTATGTAGAAAAGTACTTTCCTGTTCTCGTATCATTAATTTTTGATTGAAAGGAAATCATTTGTAAAACTGCTTTTCAAATTCATGAAGGAGTTTCATATTTACATTTTACGGCTTCTGTAGTTTACTAAATGAGACGATTAAATATTCAGAGTATTTATAACCATGCAAAACAATTATACACATATAAAATAGACCATTTCAGTTAAATTAACATAAGAAGTGTTAATTTGAATACTAAATGACGCTCAAGTGTAATCCCATTTTAAAATTGCAATCCGTTTCATTGCATACTTATGTTATTATCCATATCATTATTATTCGTCTACCAAATATTATGTTAATTGTTCCATCTTATTATACTTTCAGATGCATTTCAATTTTTAAAAAACAATGTTTTACAGAATCTTTTTAAACAAATCAAATTTTGACTATTATATAAATATACATATAATAGAAATGCTAGTTTGAATTTAATTTTAGAAACAATTTAAATGTGAAATCTATTACTTTGTATTCAACAAAAGAGTAAATATTTTTTTCCATTTCTCAAATTTTCAGTTTTCTAATGAATTTTAAATGAATGAAAGCGAGTCAACTTGTAATAAAGTTTAAAAAATAACCAAATTTGTATTAATTTTTGAAAAAAAAAAACTAAAGGGAAACCTGGAAATAAATCGTGTCGTCGCTACGCGTTGTTATAGATCTAACTTCCATGAAATCCATAAAGGAGTTTTTTTGTTTTCCAAATTGAATTTCTAGAAAATAATTAAAATTTTTTAAGCAAGCAATTTATTACAGCGTTTACGCGCATGAAAGAATAAAAAACTCTCATTCGGTTGTTAAAAATTAAGAATTATTTCACTGAGATGTAATTAATAGCAATCTGCAAACACCAAGAAAAAAAGGGGGAGGGAATTCCTTTTAATACGTAATTACCGCAAGTTCCTTTATTTATTTAACGTTTTGTGTAAAACTTACTAAATATACGGCTGAGTCACAATCAATACAAGTTATTAATTAAATTTATCGAACATAAAATAATCGCTTTAATCTCATACTTTTCAATTAATTAATATTACATGCGTTTCTCAAATTTGTTCCTTTTGAACAAAATGGTCCGGGAAGTTTGGAATAACGGAAAAGTATGGATTTTTTCCCCTCTTTCACAGGGAACACCAAGAACATTTTCATTTTTATCTCTCGATTAAATTTTACGCTTTGAATGAGACGAACAAAAGATATATTTGAAACCGTGGAACCGAGAGAGGATCAATCACATGCTTGAATTATTTTTGGAATAAATCGAACTGTAAATAAAAGGGGCTCTCAGCCAGTAAATAAGAATTATGTAGTATGAAAAACTGATTATTTTAAGATATTAATACAAAACTGTTACTTAATAAGAAAGAGTTATGGTATTCCTAGACGGGCCATGGAAATGGTAAATCATTTTTAAGGGGACATTCGCCTGCTCCTTTGTTGTTAGGAAAAAAGGGGCACGTTAAGTAAAATTTTATTTTGTATTTTGTACACGGAGGATCATTTATCAACAAAATAAATTTAATAAAAACAGTTTTCATAAACATACTTTTAACATATTCTAAAATGAGGGGTATGGTCTCTGTCAAAAAATGATTTTGTCATTTATATAAATTTAAAGGTTTCTTACAGGTAATGATGGGGCAACATAAATTCATAAAATAAATCCATTTGAAGGAAAAACAGAAGGAAAGGGATAGAATGCATTTAATTAAAAACGAGTTTTAGAAGCAAACTTTTAATCGTGTACTGAAAAGAAGAATTATCCTGTTTTAATTATTTTCTACTTTTCAGGCTTATTTATAATTCATTATTACAAATATAATGGAATCAATATCGTTTTTTCTCAAATACACTACCAGATGGAGGTGCCAGCAGGACATCAAAATTTAATTATGTTCATCTACTATTTTAGAATTAAGTTTTAACCGAGCAGTATTAAACATCAAAACAGTGTATTGTCATCGAAAAAACTCAAGTGTGCAAAATTTCAAATTTTTAACCAATCAGAAAGTGAGTGGAAAACCGATTAAAAATTCCATGTGTATCAACTTGAAACAAGTTAAATTAAATAAAAGGGTTTAATAAACGATATTAAAATACTTGTTTTCTGCGGAGTAAAAAGTTATTCACGGATTTTATGCATTTTTAGACTACAAAGATTTAGAAAGCTTTAGCTGAATATATCTGAAAAAAAGGCCACCATAGAGTTCCAAATAGCTGAGAAATATTTTAAACAGTTTAATTTAAATTACTTCTAATTTTTAAAAAGGAAATATTGCATGAAAGGGATTTTAAAAATAACTACTTTGTATGATCACTTTTAAACGTTCAATACATTTAAATTTTATTTAAAGTTAAAGAATCATTTAACTACTACTGTATTATATATAATATGAAAAATTCAAAACCCTAAGAATAAAGTGTGTTTGAATGAAGTCTAAATATATAATTTGATGATTGTTAAAAGAAGACTGTTAAATAGATATTTATGTTTGGTGACTATTAGAAATCGGCAGTTTGGATTTAATTTTTTTTCAAATTATTATTTTAAATCACCAATTAGCCTCTCTCGCCGCCCTCTGGGCGGGCTCGCGGCCACTTCGCTGCTTCGAGGCTCTCAGGCACTACTTTTTTCAGTTTTAAATACTGCATGAAGATTAGTGGAACATTCCATAAAATCATAGAAGATTCCATATTCTTTGTAGACAACAGATTGCTTTAAAATTTTAAAATCTTTCAATAAACCTCAACTAGTTGTAATGTTTTGTATATGTTTTTCACGAATTTTGGCATGAAAGTCTTCAGATCCATAAATACAGAATGATATCGCCCTAAATAAACAGTTTCCATCACCTACATAGGTATTTTACAATATTTTTGACACGCCATTGTGATGGAACTGTTGAGATCTTTATATTTAAAATAATATGGTAAAACCTTCAGACAGTTCGCCAGCCCCAACCACTCGACGAATTTCGATAGTTTTTATTTCATATGGAAACTTATGACGTCTAGATTTGCAATAAAGGGTCGCCTTTCCCCCACCACTCTCCAATTTTCGAACGAAATCGAATAAACAATTTCGACAATTTTTATTTCATATGAAAGCTTATGACATTTAGATATGTTATCAAGGGTCGCCTGACCCACCACGCACCATTTTCGAAGGAAATCGAATAAACATATAGAGAATTTATGGTGGGGAAATATTTTTTGATTTCGTTCAAAAAGGGGTGGTTGGGAGCAGTTAGCCCTTCGTTGTAAATCTGGACGTCATAAGCTTTCATATAAAATAAAAATTGTCGAAATCGGTCGGCTGGTTGTGGCTAGGGTACTTCTACAAGGTTTTTTCCCCTAGACGATGTACAGTGGATAAGTATTTATTCAATTTCGTTCAAAAATGGGGGTTGTGGGGGAGGGGCATGTGACCCTTCATTGCAAATCTAGAATGAAAATCTTCATATGAAACAAATTGCCGAAATAGGTTGATTGGTAGAGGCTAGCGCACTCGGTGAAGGTTTTTACCAGATTATTTTAAATATATAGAGACCATATTGAATAATTTTTGTAAGTCTTTACGACAAGATAACATCCTTTGGCAGAGTTAATTCATTTTCAATGATTTAGCATCAAAGTGCTGGAGGTAAGAATTCAATGTTTTCAAGCAGCAACTCGGTAATATGTGACGATTGTGAGTCTCCAAATTTGTGAAAAATATTCCAAATACATTCCTGGAAGGAGTAATACTTCTGGATGATGTTGTAATTTGGCAACATCCAAGGAAATTTGTCCTTGGATGTTCATCAAAAAGTTAAAAATTTCTAATATAATTTTAAGCTATGGCTAACATTTATGATACCCGTAATTTTCCCTTCCGTTCTCGAGAGGCCTTTAGACTTTTTGAGTATTAATTCCTTGGTGAAACTCCCTTCCCCTGGAATTTCCTCGAGTACGAGGATCAAATGTCAGAGTGTAATTAACGGATTCTTTGTTCTGGGGAAGCATATTTAACTGGAGAGGATTTGCTGCATGGAACGTGTCGTAACTATATCGATTTCGCAATCAGCACAGAGCCCGATCTTACGACGCATTCATGTTTCGCTTTTCGCTTTAAACTAGTTTCGGTTTTCTTAAGAATTTTCCATTACTACAAAATCATTGTTATCTTCTTTATCCTTTGCTCGTATTTTGTGAATAAAGCTGATTACTCATTTGAGTCAGAAATTGTACATCTGAAAACTTTGAAATAGCCGGATGGAAAATGTTTCGAACAATTAAATCTTTAGGGATCAGAATATTGGAGTGCAAAAAATTAAAGATAATTGTATCTAAAAAATAAATTGATATTTTTAACATGAAAATAATAAAATTAAATCATTCGTTTTTTAATATTTATTAATTTCCAAATAATACACAAATAGTTGAGATAAGCATGTGATGGTACGTAACATATAATTCTTGAGGTAGAAAACGCCATTTTTGGATTATAGTTTTTATTATGCGGTATATGTCGTGTATGTTGGTTCGACTATTCATTTCAATTTTATCTAAATAAATCTGGTTTGCTAGGATGTAGGTTATTTAGGTGTTGAAAATAATTTATATCATTCATTTTTTAACGTTTATTTGCTAGTTTCTTATGATATCTCAGGTGTTTTCAAATTCATCGAAGAAAAATCAAACACGTAATCAAAATGTGTTTAGCACAAAATTGAAACAAAAATAATGCCATTAATTTTTACCACATTCGCTTATTACATCTTACACGCTTATCTTTTTGTTGTAATCTACGAGATCGGCTAAGCCTAAATAAGGGTTAATAATAATTTATAATTTCACCTATTCTTACGGACACACAAATTTCGGCCACTAGCAGTTCCAAAGAAATACAAGAGACAATAAATCAATTTGAACTTTTAGAGAATATAATTTATGTATTTAACTTCACATCAAAACAGGACACTGTTAAAGGACACAAAGCAGAGTTCATACATAGAAATCAATGCAACATCGTAGGTTTAGAAAATGTAAAATAAAATTAACGACTAACAAAAAATTTTCTCGAAATATGTTTACCAAATCACATTTAAAGCTGTGGGAGTTATTAATGATGAAAAGTGACACTCGGTGGTTTAAGGACCTCCAAATAATAAATATTTCTTGCTGAAGACAAAAAAATAACACAGAATTTTGACATCCTTAGAATATTATCAACGAGGAAATATCTGATTTGAGATTAATAATTTACCGAGTGTTTACCCCAAGCGAAAAAATTGCTCACTAGAAAACTATGTACTGGTAAATTCCACAGCATTTCCGAATTTGAGGTAAACGAGAATAATTTAATTTGTGTGAGGTAAACTGGTCAGAGGCAATAGGTCTGTGCAATTTATAATGTTTAAATGGAATTCGACACGAGTTCAAATATTTCAAAGAAAATTTTTTCTTAAAGCAAAGGTTTTCGTAAATGCGAAGAAATTCTTTTGATGTATAAATTTGCTTTAGCTTCAGATATTTTTAAAAATCGAATATTTAATTCGGCTATAAAATAATGTGAGGTACCTTCTAGCGGTTTTTGTTTAAAAAAAATTTAAGAAAATATTGTGCTCGAGCCCAGCGAGGCATGCAGTTTTGATATTTAGAGGAAAAAAATACATCAAATTTCCAGGTTTAGGACTCCAAAAGTCAGGGAGAAATCTTAACTATATTTTCGAGGAAAAATTAACATATTTGAATAGCCACATTCTGTGCTGAGCGATCACGTAGATAAGAGAAAAGCCTTTTTTTCAATTCATCATTTCTTAATGTTTAACTTCTAGAAGCATCATTGCGAGTGAAAATATAAATGCGCTGGTAAAACGTGGCAGTATATATATGTCTGCCTTCGTTCTTAGACACTTTAGAACAAACTTGATAATAAAATACGTTAAAAGATTTATAACATTATTGCGAATTTCTTTCTTCTGCAGACCAACAGATTTTCATTTTATGCAGCATCCTTCATTCCGCATTATTAGATATTTGTCTGCCTCACACATATTAGAAAAAACGCTCGAAAATTGCATATCATTCAATCTTATTTTACAATTTTATTTATTAATAGAGTTGCCTTTTCAGTGCATAAAATAGGCAAAACATGCAATTTCTGCACTTTTCATATATTAAGAATTGTATGCAGTTGTTATGGCGAATCTTGGTCAAGTATAATTTTCTGTTGTTTTGCATTTTCATCCGAGTCATTTCAAGTGCTAACAATTTTGATGAAAACCAGATTGATTTTTATTCCTCTTTCCTTCCTTTTGATTTTTTAGAAGCCAGCTAAAAGAACCTTACAATGATACGATTCAAAATGCTTCTTTAAATTACTTATAAAAGTAAAAACCTACTTAATTCCAGAAATTAAATTTCGCTATATATAAATTCTTACAAATTAGAAAAATAAAATCGCAAAATAAGAAGGAAATTTTATGAACATGAAGAATTAAAAACTGAATCACAAAGAATATACTGTTGCCTAATAAAATATTTTCATAGAATCGAAATTAAAATCATACCTTAAGATATAAAAAAATGGAAATTTGCATTAAACAATTCTCTAGATTTGGGGAATAGCATTCATCTGCAAATAAGTGAAAACGCAGTCAAAATTCTTAAAATTCCCCATTTACAATGTGAAGAATTCCATGTACTTAACTGATACCTTGGCAACAGAATTAAGTTGCGTGTTCAATTTTAGAACTCAATATATATTTCTTTGGTCATGACTGAACAATGAGGTGTGAAATTGAGACTTACAAATATGTGGGAGAAATCAAAACACGAACTTCCAATAATAGATTTTCTTCAAGTCTGTTGACTCTTCCTCAGATAACTTTTTCCTCCAAAACTTGAAAAAGAACCGTATTTACCCAATAGCAAATGATTCTTCTCAAATATAGATCCTCTTGACTGAGGATTGTGGCGTTTCCATCTCACGGTCCTGCAAATATTTGTCTTAAAATATGAAAGAAGTGCCCGAGAACTTTTTAGATTTCTTCATCGGATGGCCTTTTCAAAAGCAACTTTCTCCTGAGGAAGGACATGTTGACTTTAAAGAAGAAATGTGTTTGGCTTCCTGCAAAATATATCAAGGATTTGAAGAAAATTACGTTTCAACAAACAATTTAAAATAAGTTTTGAAACATATTCTAATCTAAAAAATATGGTCTAAATAGGTTTTCACTATCTAAAGAATTATTTCTGCATTTATATAAAATTAAGCGTTTCTTGCAAGTAATGATACGACTACATAAATTCAAAAATTATATAAAGTTAAAAGAGAAAAGAATAAAAGTGAAAGAAAAAATTGAATTAAAAACAGTTTTTAAAAGCATACTATTATTAGTATAATAAACAGCAGAAATTTTTATATTTTAATTGTTTTCTTCTTTTTAATTTTCAGATTATTTTTTAACTCCCTATTCGGATTCAAAATGTTATTTAATTAATGATAAACTGAAGATTAAGTTCTACAAAAGTGTATTGTCATCGACAACGCACAAACGCATAAAATTTCAAAACTGTGGCGCATCCCAATGTAAGTGAGAAATTGGTTATAAAATCCCTTGTTTAGGAACATGAAACAAGCTAAGTTAAATAAAAGCGTTTATAAGGAAATAAAATCCTATTTTTGACGATCCTGCTGATATTTTTTATCAAAAAGGTTACTTTAAAACTATTAATTGTTAATATGTTCATACTCTCTAGTTAAGTTAATTCCAGCATTTAATCACTGAGCGCATATGTTTGGTAAAATTAAAATATTCTAGTCTGTATAATAACCTCGAGCAATTTTCCGGTCTGCAGATTTTATGAAATAGACTTTTAAACTGAAACAATGTTTTCTGTATGTAATTATGAAACTAAATTATTACGAAATTTTCCTCATTTATGATGGCGCCAATGGAGATCGAACTATCAGTTCGAGAGAAACAGGTTCAAAAATTATGTCTTACATTAAACAAATACTGTTTGCCTGAAACTTAATACAATGTACTGCCATCTGGAAAGATGTTAAAAGGTCTTAAAATTATTTTACGTGACGATTTATTTGTTAGATTACTAATTTTTCTTCAAAAAAATACATTTATTTCAACAAATCATTTATTTTAACGATTCAATTCGTATTAAATATATTTGTGTCTCGTTGCTTAAATATGAGTAGTTCATCATTACTTATTTTTACTAACAAGGAGAGGGCACGACTTGGGAAATTCAATTCGGGATGAAACTTGGCATATTAGTAGCATACCATTAGGGTGCTCACCCATTAATCTAAAAAAGTGCAATGGCCAGCCAATTCGGAGAAAATGGCCCTCAAAGTTTGGGCCCAACTTATATACCAGTAACTCTTCACAAGCAATCAATCACAACCCTTTAAAAAATATTTTAAATTAAAATTTTAATTATTTTTATGCAGAACATAACTTTATTTATATGATACTTGAATTACAGATAATATATAAACAGTAAAATAATTATAAATACATCTTTAATGGTGGTAAATTTTATCTCTAATGACTCACACCTCAAAACATTTTTGTTTGGGCATTATCCTTCATAAATTTTAGAAGTTTATTCTACATTTATTAATTAATTTTCATTTTATCTTTCATTTTGTACTAGTAACTGTATATTTCTACATTAAATTATATACAAAAACCGGGATAATAATTATCATAAAAACACTGGAAACAAAAAATATTTTGACACCTTTCACAATTGATAAATGACTATTGTTCACAAGAGCAATGGTCCTTTAGATCTGTAGGAATACAAACATCGTCCACATTACAAATGATATCTCTTTCATTAGAAAGATTGACTGTTTTAAAAAAGTTTTTCAAAATTATTACAATCTACATTAAAAACTTTTAAACTAATGAGTAAAGACATTTAGCCATTGGTCCCTTTTCAATAATCGAAAATTCGGACCATCTGCCTACACATTTAGTAGATTAACAGCTGCTCTATGCTATTTTTATTCCATCATTAAAATATTGGACCATCTGCATACGTGTTCAATATACTCACATCATCTCGACTGTTTCCCAGATAAAATAAGAACGAAGAAGTTGTGAACATAAAACCCCCAATAATTTAAAACTTTCAATGAATTTAGAATGATAATCTTTTTATAGTTAATATTTATCACCATTAAAGATGTATTTATAATTATTTTACTGTTTATATATTATTTTCCTTATTATTTCATCTGCAATTCAAGTATCATATAAATAAAGTTATTTTCTGCATAAAATTAATTAAAATTTTAATTTAAAATATTTTTAAATTTTTAATTGAATTTGGAATAATTTCGAAAGAAATGAAATTTAAAAAAACGGTAGCCAGAACCGAACTGCGGACCTAACGAATGGCAGTCCAGCGCGCTGACATCTAAGCAATCCGAGCACTGATTGCTTGTGAAGAGTTACAGGTATATATGTTGTGCCCAAACTTTGAGGGTCAATTCCTCCGAACTGGCTGGCCATTGCACATTTTTAGATTAATGGGTGAACACCCTAATGGTATGCTACTAATATGCCAAGTTTCATCCCGAATTGAATTTCCCAAGTCGTGCCCTCTCCTTGTAAGCCAAAATATAAAATGCAAATGTTTTGACTGAGCGTTTGTTACTGAAGGCTTTATAAAGCATTATCTTTATCTCTTTACATCCGAGGCGCCCATATTGATTTCAGCGAACAAATATTAATATAAGCATGGTATTTCCATGGTCGATAATCTAAATTCATTAAGTAAGTTATAAATTTACTAAAGGAATATTAATTATGAAAAAGAACGAAACTTTCCAAAACTTTCAGAAATTTATCTGAAATTGAAAAACATAAACAAATTTAAATAAATATTCTTAACTCTTAATGATTAAAACAGCTAAAAAGAATAGTTTCCTTAATCAAAATATGTTATTGCACAAATACTGTTTTCATTTATTGTTATGAAAATGATAAAACAAGAATAAAAAAACAGCTTAAATCTCACATTTATAGGAAACAAAAAAATAATGAATTTAGGTCTGCATTAGAAAGCAAATGAAAAAATAAAATTCGTAAAAAATTTTTACAATCTGTAAAATAAAAGTTTTATTTATTTATTTACTTATTCCTTTTCCATAATGGCTTATCACATGTTTTCTGGAAAATGATGTGAAACCATTCCCAGATAATCGTTTTTCCAATGCAGTCTGCTCATCTTTTAGCCAATGCAATAATGTTTTTACAAGCGACTTCCTGAACTAGCTGAAGGCCCGGCTATCTGACATACGGCACTTTTAGAATAGTTAATCTACATAGATGAAACAAATTTTTTTCTGAAAAAATAATAATTTTTTTTCACTTAATAGGATGGAACTATAATCATCCAGTGGCTTGCCATTTGAATTTTAAACAATTTCAGGGCTCTATTAATGAAATATTATTAAATTATGAATGTACTAGCTAATGTAGCTTTAGGTGGTTTTCATTTTTAAGAAATCGCAAATTACATTTGGAATTTTTTGTGAATACTCATGTCATACTCACTGAACGAAAAGCCGGTGGTCATATTTGAATAGTACATATGAACATTCCGTATTCATTTGCAGCTGCAATGTGCCTATTGGTGATGAACCTGAATATTGAATATTTATTAGATAGCAAGAGATGAAGACACATTCATAAAAATCCCTCTATGTAGCAAGCCAGAAACAAAAAAGCTATACAAATATCAACACTCTAGTGAAAATCTTAGTGGAATATTTTTTTCGTATTCGCAATAAATTACACGATAAAATTTTACGTTAAAAGTTATACGTTATAAATAAACGTATAACATTTACATGGTAAAAATAATCTATGTGTTAACATTCATCTAAAACAAAAAGAAGTAAATAATTACTAGTAATTTTTAAAAAACAGTTATTTTATTATAACTCTTAGTCGTGTTTCAAAACTACGATTTAAAACAGGCAAAAAATATGTATATTTTGATGATGTATTAACCTTAATAATGATAAAAATGTCTATGCTCCAGACATATTACTTTGTCGAAACAACTTTTACATAAAATGCGAAATTTTTTATTCTGACCAATTAAAAACGAAATATGAAGAAAATAAAAGGATTTCTGCATCAAAACTTCAACTTTCTAAAATACGATTTCAAGTTCTTAAAAATTTATTTATTTTTCAGTAGCTTTTTCAGTCTTATTCAAGTCACAATTACTATTAAAGATTTTAAAATGAAAATAGAAAAATGGGCTTTACAAGGTAATAAACTAAAAAAATAAAACTAAAATATTTTTCAGATTTTTAGATAGCAATTTTATGCAGTTTTTGCTAAGCTTTGCTCTCAAATTCTAATGACTGAAGTGACTAGATAATTTGGGTTAACCTGAAGTTTTTGGTACCTAGCCATTTCTCTACACTTTGGCTCGTCAATTCCTTGCCGCCAAGCGGAAGACGGATTGGCGACGTCAGAACATTTGTTTTGGTTGCGCAGGAACGTTCCAATTCGTGTCTGGTTCGCGCTGGAATTGTTATATTTTTGTTTCGCGCTTCAGCGCTTCGATTTTATTGGTCAGGTAAGTGCTATTTACAATTATTTAATTGGTCGATTTCTTCGAACTTGAATAAAACTTCGTTTGGAATTCTACGTTTTGAATTTTGGATAGTGGATTTGTTTCGAATGACGTGGTTGGAAATTATGGCTGCAAATTCTTCGGCGCGGTGGAATTATTGGCGAATACGAAATGTTATTTCTGGATTTCTCGTTTTTAGAATTTAAAAAAACGCAGATTCAATTAAAAAGCGAAGCTACAAGTTTCCCGCTTTGTTGAAAGCGAAGCAGCTGATTTTTTTTAAGTTTAAAAAAAATTGCCCGGAACCCACTTGAAATGCCGCAGGCATCGCGTGTGTGAGAGTACAATAAAAAGCTCACTGTGCATCCAAACTTTGACTCTTACATCGCCAAGCCATCTTGCTCTTGGCAACTAAAAGTTGGCGATCCTGAGCGGGGAGGAACGGCTGGGTACCATACACTTTAGTTTTAACATAATTTGTAAACTTTTTTTATTCCTTGAAAAGTTTATATGCAAAATGTAGCATTTGTATTTTTAAATTTTTGATTCCACGTACCACATATTTGATTTTCAATTATTATTATACCACTGTCTGCCCCTCCGCGTAGAATTTTAAGAGTAATCCAGAATGAGTTTCTTGGGCGTATAATACACTACCGAGTTATGAACTTAAATGGCTCAAATCAAATGATGGATACTACCATTTGTATGAATTGTTTCGAATTTCAGCAATAAAAAATGAGTTTTCCAAAGAAGATATTTTAAAAGACATATATCAATGATAAATTTATTTATAGCAAAACTGAGAGTCAAATTTAAAATTTTGTCAGATTAAGGAAAATACTCTTTTAGTTTTTTACTTAATATTCATCTTGGAGGTTTGCTAATCATAACAGAGTTATTTCCCCTCTAAGAAAATACTTTTTGCGATTATTATTTCTGTGGTTATAACTTTAGCAGATAATACTGGAATGAAGTATTACACTCATCGTAAAATAAGGACAATGACAATTTACGAGGATCAATCAAAAAGTTAGTTGCACTGCATCAGAAAACAAATCAGGATCGAAATTTTCAATATATGGGCACTAAAATTCCATACCAGAGCTACTTTTTGACGTAATAATCTCCTTTATTTAAATATTTGTCGAGGCTCGTCACAAGTTTTTCTATGCCTTATGCAAAAATTCCCACCCAGCGTCCAATGAAATCATTTTTGGGCTTTGTATTCTTCCGTCAATAGACGAGGCACCCATCGTGCACAAACTTTACGGAATTCAAGATGCTCGGCAATAATATTGTGCATACTTCCATTTGAAATATTCAGTCCATTGGTAATTTCGTCCTCTGTTACGCGTCTGTTTGCGAGAACGCGCTCATTTATGCGAGTAGCGATCTCAGTAATATTGAAAATATTTGACGTTCTTCCCTCGCGGTAAGCGTCAACATCGGTACATCCGTTCTAGGGCAAAATTGCACCACTTTGCGATAGTTTGACACGATATTGTATTTTTATCATTACTTACCAATAAATTTAAGTGCATTTATCAATTCTGCCCACAAAAAAACGTTTCGCTGCACTCATCTCCAATTTGGACACCAAATGTTGTTGCATGGACATCTTCACAACCGATTAGCAGGCAAACGAAAAATGCCTCGTCCAAGCAGCTACGTCAAACTCTTCAGATAAATATCTGCAGTGTTGCCACAAAGTATCAACAAAATGCCTCTTTTACCAGGATTTTTACGAAGGAGTATAAACTTTTTGACTGACCAACGTGTATGCATCCAACCAATAAAACACAAAAGAAAGAAGGTAAAAAGCAAAAAATTCGGTACATTTACCACATTACCCACTTAAATAAGAGAAATGCTCCTTGGTGCAGATGAAGAATACGTATTTAGTTTAAATAAACTAACACACAATGGCTTTTATGAAGGCCAATGACTGGCTTGAAGCACGCTTGGCGTTTTCTGCGGGACAATCAGTACAACGTTTGAGCATGCTAAGCATTTAATTATTCACTGTTCTTGCAGTCCTTCAAAAGTTGTAAGCCCTCCAACTCTTGAAAGAGTGCTATCCGAAGTTCTGTAATAGATTTGAAGGGGTGGATTACTTGTTACAACAAGCCGCCGGATCAAGTATCCTATATGCTCAACTAATTTACAACTCAACTATAGGCAATTGTGGGAGAATACCACCCACTACAAACGGTTGATATCCTCTTTTTCAAGGCATTCGCATTTGATGATTGCACAGAGAAAAAGGCCTTTGTCACCAAATCGGTAATGTCTGCGGCCATTGCACCTCTAAACAAACGAGCATGGTTTTGCATAGTGTTATCCGCAAAACTCTGGCCTGTCTTGGTTCCAATTTGGGCAAGGAGAGAGTCATAGAACTCAGTTTAATGTTAACCTAATCCAGAAATCCAGCACCACCGAAACAATGGAGTTTAGTGACATTTTTATGTTTGTAACGGATTTCTGGTGTCTTCTATATGAATATATGACTTGAGTCAGATTGCATAGAAAACCTAAATTTGTCAGAAAACAGCACATAGGTCCACTATTTTGGTGTACAATTAACATGTACACTCCGCCAGAATAATTGGCTCCGAAAGTGATCAGCTGTGAGTAGAGCACAGTTGGCAAGCCTCCGGGTATGTAGATCATACTCTCCCAATCGTCTATATACGGTTTGCTTTGAAACTGTGGTACCCGTGGATACCCTATTAGCACAAGATATTGTACGATATCCTCACGATCTTATTCGATATTCTGAATACCGCACAATGTCGTGAGGATATCGTAGCAATATTGCACGGCATCTTGTGCTAATAGGGTACCGACAGCTGTCGGGATAAGCCGCCTGAAAGTAATCTGCCTGTTTCATTTGGGAATTACTGCCAAACACTCTACGCTTTTCGGCGTTATAACCCGGGGATGAAGCATGTTTTTATGTTTCCACCCACTTAGAACTGCTGAAAGATATTAGATATGACCCTCTGCAGGATTTATAATTTCTACTTCCGTGGGCGCGCAACCACATTCTGATCAACCGACTATTTTCCCACACCAAAGCCGTCCATATGGTCCAAATTCAGGCCTTAACTCCCCGTAAATGGCAAACTGATGCTTACAGGCTACTTGTGAAATACTCTACATCATAACAACGAGTCATTTTATACATTCCTTCGATTGCTCAGTCCATTACGAGGTATTTTATTTGTAATACAGTGGATTATTTTAGCTTAAAATATAATCATATTATTAAAGAAGATATGTGTAGTTCTATTTTATGAGAAATTTTTGGTTTAGTGTCTTTTTCTGAGATTTTTAAATATTCTTATATTCTAGACGTGAGCGAACTTTAACTTTTGAGTACAGTTGACGGCCTTTGTCATTATTCGTTCTTTAGTTATTTCATATCTGTCGCACATGAAAATATAATTAATCATAAACAAAAGCTGGTTTCGTTTCAAAGAATCTGATTCTGAATATTGCTCTTCCTGATATGCTACTAGACTTAAAACACTTCCGTAATCGGCATAGAATTGTTCATCAAGAAGCGCTCAAGTGAAAAGGCGTAATGCAAATAAGACAAAAAAATAAGTGCACGAGTTGTATAAGCACATCCCTAAAGGACGTACAATTTTTAAAGATGGAGAAAAATTAAAGAACATATGATGATCGACATACTTTTTGAGAACGAAGGTGTAATTTATTATGTATTCATCGACAAGGGGCAAAAAGGTGTTTTGTTCGAAAATTTTTCGTCTTCATACGAAACGCTATTAGATGCAAAAGTCTTAAAACAAGCCAAAAACGACTGGATATTATTGCATGAGAATGATCTTTCATATTAGTACTTAACGGTTAAATGTTACCATCCCAAGAACAATTTTACAGCTCCAGAACACCCACCATACATACTAGAGATTACGCCCTCCAGTTTTATCAGGGCAAAAAGCGCAATGTTTATCAGATTCTGAGGATTTAATTCGCGATGATACAGAATATGTTTGGTTCGAGGTATGCTTTAAACATCTGTCCAAAAATCGTAGGGATTTGTTAATGCAGGAGAACAGTGCTTTTAAAGTTGAAATTTGTGCATCTTTAATAGATGAATTTTTAAAAATAAGGTTCGGAGCTTTTTGAACAAATTGTGATAATTAAGCTGTAGTTTTATAAATGTTTCTGTTGATTATAAAAATCATTAAAAAATTCTTAGATAGAAGTATACTTTGATTGCATTGAAATTGCTGAGTTGCATTAAAATAGTTAACCATTCATATTGTCAGGCTCACTGAATAAAGATTTTGTAGACGAATTTCACAACAATGGCAAGTTTTCTCCCAAGATCTCCCAATAAAGCCATTATTTCTTTACTATGCTAAAAAATATTTCGTTCAATTTGTTATTTATATTTTTCGGTGCTTTATATTTTTCAAGAACTCGGAGAGTGCAAAGGCGGCAATCTTGCAGAATAATAAAAAATGCATATTGTACATTTAGGAAAAATGATCAACTGTTAAAAATAATAATAACAGTTTTAAGTTTAAGATAATAATTTAAATTAACATACGTTTAATTAGAACCAATTTCCATAAACCTGCAGAGAATGTTGAAGTCGGGCTTGCATTAAACCGGAGAGTTGATATTGGAAACTTATGGTAAAAATAATTCGCACGTCTATTGAATATTCTTCATAGCTATGTTAAAATTAAATGAGAATATTTTCAGTTCATGTGATGTTTTTGAAACAGATTAACTATTTCGGAAGGATACTTTTAGAGTTTCTTTTCACCAATAAAGACTGAAATACTTAATTTTCGTTTAAAATAATTCTTAAATCTAATAACCGTGAAACAGAGAAAAATTGAAAGAACACTAGCTTTTATGACTGAATCAAATTTTACCTTTTTTATTCTCATACTCCTAAAGTAATCAGTTCCACGACGCCATAAAATGCGCGATTTTAAGATTTGATCGTAAAAGTGCAATGGTTTTCTCAAAGGATATAAAAAATAATTAGTATATGCAACTAGAACAATAAGCTTCATCTTAAAGATTTTTGCATTATTTCTTAATTAATTCACCTTATTATGACTGAAAGAACAGCAGCTGTGTTCTTATCCTCATCCCGGTTCTCTTGAGATGGGATTAATTTGTAAATCATAGCGCACGAATTAAGTATTCATGAGAATTCAAAAATGAAATTTCATACATGTTTATCTACATATATTTGTCTTTGTTCCCGTTCCCGGCTTCCAGACGTCTTTGAAAATAAGTGTCAAAAAATGGAACAATATGTTTATCCCTTCATTCATTAGAAAGTGAAAGATATTTCATGGCTGTGTCTCAAGATAGAGCTTCTTTTAAGAATTTGCAGTGCATAATAATTTTTTTGGTTAATGTATGTTTATTATGAATTATGCTTTGGTTCAATGAATTTAAGCTGAATAATATGAAAGTTACAATCGAAAAATGAATTAGGCAAAATCGAAGAAGATTGAAAGAGTGCGTTTTTTAAAAATGGAAGTGACATTTAAGAGTTAACATTCCGAATTATGGTCACATGTTAATATTCAAAATCAAAGAAGATGGAAAAAGTGAGTTTTTTTTCTAAATGGAAGTTGAACGTTTCTCTTTTTGTTCTTAGCAGAGTTACACAAATAACTTTAAAAATACATTCTATACAAGCGCAACATTAAAGCTTTGAAGATAAGATTGTAAATACTTTAGATAAGACTGTTTATTTATAGATTAGAGAAAGATAAGACTATGTACATCTTTTAACACCATAAAGCAGATATAATGATTTAGCTACCGTTTAAAAGTTTCAATTGAAGAATATATGCCTTCAAGTTCCTCTAATCTACAGTGAAGTAGCTGACAAAAGAAATATCTAGAAGAAATCAAAATTATTTTCAAAATCAGAAACTATTTTCATTTTCTCGAAAAAAAAGTTTACGGGTTCTTTTTATTCCTAGTTAAGAAGTAAACTTTGCACTTTTAAACCGAGAATCAGGATCCTGATACATTACTGATGATCCTGAAGTCGCATGATGACTCATCGAATCCTACCGCGTGGACTCGAAAACTTTATTGATTACCTCACTTTCCCTGATATAATCCGGATGAGCTAAAGAGTTTGAAGGTGATGGTTTGAGATTCAATATCCAAGAAAGAGGCATATCATACTTAAGCATAATATTAGATATTTTTCTTCATCTTTCACGAATTTCATCTATTCATAATGCAGAAAAAGAACAGAGGTTAGGTAAAATAGTAGCACTACACTGTGAAGTTTTGCATTTATGCGTCAATCCCACTTTTACTCATAATTTATCGCAGTTTCTATAACAGCATTAAATTTTTAAACCTGAATTTCAATAAATTAGCTTATTTTTCAGGCAGAAAAAATTATTTTTATAAAAGTATTTTTGCCTTGAACGTGTCTCGTGTCTTGTTTCTAGGCGAATAAAGGTGCGGTTTTGTTCTGAAATAATTTTACAATGTATGAAAAAATAAAACATTGTTTAAATATTTCTCAGTTTATTACGTTTATCCTTGTATGGTAAGTATGTCACATTAGTTGCCAAATGAATCAAATAATTCTTTTTTTTTAAAACAAAATATACACATAAGATGAAAAAAATATTTTCTAAAATCCTTAAATTCATTTATGTGGAACTTCATAGTTGATATTTAAAATAATAAAGAAATGTATGTTGTAATGCTAAGTCGTACAATAATTATTCCATTTTTCACTTATTTTATATACTTATACTTATATATGAATACAAGCCGGAAACTGACATTAAGTTAGGCAGTAAACAAACACTCACAAATTTCATTTATTTATAATTCTAAATTTTAAAAAAAGCCCAGTACTCACAAATTCTACCAAATATAAGAAATAGTCATCATTCAATAATTTTATTTATTTATAGTTTTAAATATGAATAAAAGTCCAGAACACACACATTGTTCCAAATGTAAGAACGTCTCAATAATATTTTTCGAAAGAAAGCTTTTCTTGAGCTTAACGAGCACTGATCAAAATCATTCCTTTGACTACTCTCTCGGGAGTTATTCATTTATCCATTTCTTAAGCAATAACAATTATGAGTACATTTCAGCTCTGCCTAAATGTTTTTTCTATTCTCTCCGTTAATAATCAACGAAGGAACGATGATAATTCACGTTATCCCAGTATATATGGTGGAGTCTAGTCAGAAGATCATTTCGAATTCGGATCAGACTGCAGCCAAACAGTTGATCGGGTTCGCCTGACTTTGCGATAGTGTGTGTGGAAAGAAAAACGATCTTGGGACCTGAATACGAATCAACCTTCAGAAGAGTTTAAGAGAAAAAAATACTTATGTGAGTCCAGCTCATTTAGTGATGCAGCCTCCAGTTTGCTTGAATAAAATTCAAGTAGATTTATTATTCTTGCTTCGTTAAGCCTAGCTATCTCAGCAATCCTTTTTTCCCAACGTTAAAACGGAGCAGTTGGAATATATACGAATGATTTGTAAATGATACGTCGGGTATATTATGAATACAAAACAACCTCTTCTAAGAGTTTCTTAAGTAATGCTGCTTTTCTAAACACGGTTGGTTTTTCACTATGCTTGAAGATAAGAATTTTTAATATACTGTTAAAGTAGTTAAGCTTATAAAAAGCCGTACTTTATGTTTGAAAATAAGAAATCGAAAAAAATTCTTATTTTACCGTCTGGTTGTATCTCGTTGGATTATAATTGAAAATATTTGGATCTCCTTGCTGATTCCATAGCATGCTTCAACTTCATAAACAGTGAAATGGTCAAAATTTAAAATCTGAGTGTCATGCAAAACGAAAATAAGTCATTTATCAACTTGAAATGTTAAACAACGTTGGAAAATTAAATGTCAACCCCTCAGAGCCGTAAGAAATTTTGCATGTAAAACATGGAACTGGCTCGTAGCATATTTACTTCCGCTTGATAATCAATCGCTCTTGACATGTTAATGAATAGTACAACTTATAGATTTTTGTTCACATTTCATGGAGGATTCGAGAACTGGAGGGAAAAAAATACTATGAACAATATGAATAAGTTAAAACGTTAAGAATTCATAATCAAATACATCTTCTAAAATTAATAAAATATATCAAGTATATCAGTTCATGTTTTAATTAAAACTAAAGAAAATTCTTAATATTCATAAAAATAATAATTTTTTCGTTTCTTTTAAATTCATGCATAAAATTAAATGTTCATGCTCGGCCAATTTGAAGGGAAAAAAATTATTAAATAACTTTACATCTTAGCGTAATGCTCTTAAATCTACATTATGAAAAATACAGAGTTCCCATTAAAGTTACTTACTCTAATTTCAGAACAACTGAAGTTATAATCATAAAAGTGGCGTCTAGGTATAGTCAAGTGACTAATGCGCTACGTCATGACAGCACTTACAGCGCCACCTGGTGGTAAAAGGCGGATTAACGTTCCTATCTCGAAAACGGAATGATATAGGGAAAAAGTCAAATACAAAGTTGCTAAGCATCATCTGTTTAGTAGAAAAAGACACCTTATGGACATTAATACTGTGAACAGAATATTGAAACGCGCATTTTCTTGTTCGCGATTTCCGAAACTGTGACGTCAGAAAACGTGGACAAAAGGACAAAATGCTTATTAAAATTTACCTTTATGGACTTTTTCTGAGAGTATACCTCAAACAGAGAGTGTGTACGACCGCTCCACACACACAGCAGGACCTTCGACGACGAATTATTGTTGCTGGTGCCAGTGTGACACCCAATACGCTAAAAACTGCGCAACATGAAATTCAAACAAAGGTCCAAATGTGTGTTACAGCTGACGGAGAGCAGTTTGAACAGAAAAAATAAAGGTATCTTTCGATAATTAGTTTCGGTTTTTATCCTCTTTTCAACGTTTCGTGAAGTAACAGTATTGAAAACCGCGAACAAATAAATGTACTTTAAAGTGTTCTGTTCTCTGTATTAATGTCCACAAGGTTTCTTTTCGTATTGAATCACTAATATTCTACAATTTTGAAACTGACTTTTTCTCCCTATATTGCTTCTTTTTCCGAGATAGGAACGCTATTTCCGTAGTTTGCCACCAGGAGGCTCTGTAAAGGGCCATAGCCATTTCTCTTACCTAGACACCACTTTTATGACTGTAGCTGTAGTCGTTCTGAGATTAAGGAGGGAAGGATAAGTAACTGCAGTAGGAATCTTGTGTATAGATGTATGGAAAGACCTTTTGATATCAGTAATATGGTAAATGTTACAGTTTCTGAATCGGAAACAATTTACATTTCAAAAAATTTTAAATTATATATAAAGTGCTTTTTGCTGTACTTGAAACCATGCTGGAATTTAACCTGATGAGATCTGTGGGAATTTTTTAAATGAGGCTTCTTCTACCTTTCTTTGAGGATTTTCTGCAAAAATATAAATGGAAGATATTTCTTACAAATCTATTCCGAAACTATTCCAGATAGGAGATTTGTAGCTGAGAAGCTAAGTGTGAATCATAGAATTTTCATGTTTTTGGAATGCCTTTTTTTAATATCTCAAAGATCTCAACTGTTCTGCTTTTCCTTATGTTTTATATGAAGTTGATCAATTCTTTGGACGACAAAGTTCAATACTATTTCATTGTGGAAAATACCAGCGTAGTACGATTCTAGTGTGAAGAGCTATTCAGCATTTAACAGCGACTATATTCAGCATTACAAGCTCAGGTAGCTGCTGACAAAATATAATTGATTTGGATGCCCAGATAAGAATGCTCATATTGGGTATACTTGACCATACTGTTATGTATCATCATTATTATTATTAAATACTATGTTTTAAACACAGCATTTATTTTCTCAACACACTATATTTTTATGTCAGTTTTCTCAAGAACCATGGAAAAAAAGAGAGTTTCTTCTGGAACAATATTAAATGTACCTAAGTAAGGAATATAAGTAAATTCAGTACAGAGATAATTAAATTGATTACGACTAATTATCTATATTTGATTCATATCAATGTAAAATTAGTCTTATCACCCGTAATGAGTTTCTTACTGAAAAATTGTATCTGTGATCATCCGTAAATATGCTGTTATATAAAAACATATCTCAGTCATCAGCCACAATGAATGCATAGCAGAAAAAAATGTCTCCAATGCACAGAGCTAATTTAGCTATTTAGATAGTCTAAGTAATTTAGCAAAATAATCTTTGTTCAAAAAAGGATAAATTGTCGCTGCCAGTAATTACCAACAAATATTTGGAAGCAAAATAAATCTCTCCTTTTCTTCAAAAGACAGAGAAATAATTTGAAAAAAAGAAAGGAAAATGTAAGAAAAGTCATAGCAGCAAAAGTTAATGATAGTTCAAAAAGGAGGGGCATTATATGAAGAGTTTTTGTCTAAGCAAAATCCTCATTGAGAGAAAATCACTTGTAGAATTGGATGAAAAAGGCATGAAAGATTTTTAAATGAGCTGCAAAATAGAAAAAAATCCCATATCATTTTTCGTAAATATAGCATATCTTAATTCTCGAACTCCAAAGAAACTCTTCTTTAGTTTTATTTAAATGATACAAAATATACATAAAACAGAAATCCGCACCTATCAATATAACACCCTACTAAAACTGAGATCTTATATCCGCTCAAAATATCCATTTAAATTTTACTTCGAAGATACTATTCAGATGAAATCAGCAGTTTCAAAAAGGAAAAAATTCAGAAGTTTAAAAAAGAAATTTAAAAAAAAATCAGGGTTTTTTGACAAGGTTTTAAGTTCCTCACTTCAGTGACAAGCAGTGAGGCAAACTCGAACGTTGATTGGTCGAACGCACTAGAGCGTTGATGCGTCTAGCAAGAGCAGTGCTCAGCAACGGAACCTTTCAAACGCAGTTCGAGTCTTTCTTGAAATAGATGCCATTTCCATTGCCAGTGATTTAAAAAATTAAAAACAAGGAAATAAGTTACTATGCATATTTCCAGTAAGATTGCACTTTCTGAAAATGTGAAGGAGGAAGAAATTTACCTCAATATCGGTCATGTTTTTAATTAGTATTTTCAATTTCTTTTCGTTCAAGGAAAAAAAGGGACGACGAATATTCTCTTTTATTTACGCAAAAGTAACGTAAAAATTAATGATTCTCATTTCTCATCTTCAATACTTTTTCTTTTATTTTCATTTCGAATCGTCTTTTTCGGATACGTGTTTAATTTATTCTTCCCACAAATTTTAAATGAGTATTTAAAATGCAGTGCATAGTTACGCAATAATATTTCAGATATATTTCGCAGATTTAAAAATGTTTTCTTCATCAGCTCTAAATTTCTATTTTAGCTGCAGTTTCAAAAGAAATAGATATAGATATAAGATATAAATAGAAAATAGATATAAATATTTCTTAATGCATTTACTCTACGTATTTTTTATTAGTTTAATGTTTCATTTTATAAGTGCTTTTCTTCATAGTTTGTGTAACTTGTGTAAGTATTCATTGCTTATATAATTTTTTTACATGAAGCTTTCTAAAAACACATATAAAAATAATTTTTGCAGCTATATTTTATTCAATGGTCATTTCCAATGGAAACCTATTGCATCTTCTCTATGCAACTTGTTTAAATTCTTCACATTAATATACAATTTATAATATAAATCATGCATGCAATATAATAATGCATAAAACCTTATAACAAATACTCAATCCTTATATGTAATAAATTATTACAGAACAATTAGCTGATATTTAAACATGCAAATATTCCTAAGAGTGCGTTGCAGTTATTTAATTGACGCTTCAGGCAGAAAATCATATAATGCATTTAGAGTTAATGTAATTTTAATTAGGTTTTTTTAACATTCACTGTTTTAAGATTTAACAAATTATGAGACGAAACATTTTTAGACTTTTATTTCAGTTATATTTAGTGTAGTACTAATTATTCAATTTAAAATGTGGATACCATCAAAACAAACGATTTCGACGATATTTAATCCAAAAGGGTGAAAATATAATAGAAACATTGCGAAACTAAGCGACTCTTTTCATAATTCGGTTACACACTTGCATTTAACACGCATTTTTCATTCTAAATGTTTTTTAAAGACTTTAGCAATACTTTTTTCTTCTTATTCTTCCTGAAATATTTAACCTTGCTTTAATTATGGATTAATCAATATTTTGTCAAAGAATAGATTACTAAATAGACTCAAAATTCAACACAAAATAACATTTTCACATTGTAAAATACACATTTCAATTTATATCACATATTTAAAATAATAAAATCCTGGCTAAGTTACAAATTTATAATACATGTAAGGGCTAATTTATATTTTGAGTTGTAGCGGACAAGTAAATCAAGAAGATGTATGAGAACTAAGTAACATATCTTAAAAATTTTGGGTCATTCTATGTGTGTGAGAAACATCTCAGTGCTTCAAAAAATTATTTAAATCATAAATAACTCATTTAAATTATATTCAAGGCACTATTTTCTAAAATGAAAGATTCTAGAAATTTTAAAATTAATTTCATTTTTAATTGATGATCAAATATAAGTAATAATTCTGTTTAAAACAATTGATGGTCAGAAAAAAAAATTGTTTAAGAAGGAACAGTTAATGAAGTTAATTGCTTTAAAATTGAATAACTAATAAATATCTCATTAGGTATATAATATAGTTCAAAATGCAGCGAGTTATTGTAGCAAGATTTATGTCGTCAATGGAGCGCTAAATTTAGAGGCTATGCTCGCATTGCGTTAATCATAATAAGCTTTCGAAGATTTGAAAGTCCAGTCAAATATTTTTTGTAAAAGCTTGCAAAATTTCTTCACAGATCTACACATGCCTATCCTGCTTTATTCATGCCCAATTTATATTATAAAACTCATAAAATTAAATCAAAAATTATAAAATTGAAAAAAAAGACAAAACAACTCAAGTTTAGGTTTTTCTCAAAGAAGTTAAATCTTTTTTAAAAATATTTAAAAGAAGAAATCACTTTTTCGTTTAAAAATAGGTTTAATGCGGTTGACGTCGAGATATTAAAATATCATGCTAATAATAATCGAATACAAAAATTTAAATTGCACATTAGCTAAGTTTCACCAGTTTAAAAGAAATTAATTAACATAAAACATATCTTCTTTCAAAGGTTCTGATGATTTGATTATAACTAATTAAGTATAAGTAATTAACTAAATTGCATTAGTTAATTATATTTACGATTAATTATGCCCATTATTTATATTCACGAGAATTATTTAATGTCATCGCCTTTTCTAGTTTCATATTTTTCAAGGTTTTCACATGCTTTAAGGAATTATGCATTTTTATAGAAATTTATTACTAAAGTTAAGATGTATGCAATATTTTCATTTATTTGTAATCATAAATTGTTAAAGAGTTTATTCTTAAGAACTAACTAAAAACTACTATATAAAACACCCTTCTTCAAACATATAATTGGCTTATTTAATTTTTTCTTCAAACGAATTCATGCAAAATTATTTTCAGTATTTCAATACAGCATCGCACTTTCAGGCCGCAAAATAACTTCTCTCTCTAAGAGAGCATCACAAAACTCCTATCGATTGCAACAGTGTATTCGCTGCAATTTACATTGGAAACGAAATTCTAGGTAATCAGAAAAACTATTACAAAAAATAGTGCTTCATTTTTGTTGTGCCGTTGTATATTTCTTTTTATAACAGTTCCTTCCAACAAGGACTAAATCAAAAAGTTCAAAAGCACCCTCCCATCTATCAGATGTCTCTTCCAGAAGGCTCGAGTAGCTGTCGCTCTGATACTACACTTCATTATATCACAGATGTTAGAGACAGGTTACCGTTCGCGGCATCCTCAACCTCTGGATAACACTCATTGCTTATTCTTTGCTTCATCTACAGTCGACAAACATCCCCATTTCCGATTTATCGATAAGCTAGCCTCATGCTTAAACTCGCAATCTATCTGATCCCTCAAGTCACCTGGACCCATCCTCCCCTTTTTTCCATTTTTTAATGCATACACTCGAGAATAAAACTCCTGGCAGTCAGCTTTCGTCGCAGGAAGTATTCCTTTTTCTTTTAAAACCTTTGCTCGTAGACTATATATAAAGAGAAAAAAATGAACTGCATTGAAATAGTTTTCCAACTTTTTCAACCTCTGCGAGCGATCCCGTCAAAGAGAAGTTCGTTTCTTTTTTCCATCCTTTCCTTGAAATTTCAAAGGGCTCTGTGTCACATATTGTGTCCCCAAGAAGATAATGTTATTTCCAACATTGTCCGGTTATATCTTCATACGAGTTTTATGGAAGATAGCTTTATGTAGAAAATTTGTGAATACTCTGTAAAATTTGAAAAAATTGGGTGTGTTCACAACAGAGTAGATAATAGTTGTATTTATTCACAGGCTGCAAAACTGCTAGATCGTCTTTTCAATGTTTGATGATGGTATGACTGTGAGCTCTGATCACATCTGATATATAAATATGTTGTTACATTTGAATAAATGTGTGTAATGGCTAATTCATAGATTCTGAATATACTTCCTGAAATTTACAATATATAACAAGAAAAAAATCACATTTAAATTTTCATCAATAGTTAAGAGTTAGACACGAAGATTATCAGTGTGATTTTCAAATTTTGTGTTGCAATTCGCAATTATCTTATTTACAACAAACATCTCCAAAAGCAGAATGTTGCGAAGTAGTCATTTTTCAATTATTGTGCTGTAAAGACAGAAGGACGTGGGTCGAAGTAATACCCATTTTTAGCTAAAAAAGGGGTTTGAAATCTCTGGAAACGAAATAAACAGAGCATATAATCTATCATTAAAGTTTCTAATTGAAATGCTGTACTGAAATTTTATACATAATTGCCAATAATTCTTAGGAAACAATAAAATGCGTACAATTAAATATCAGGCTGGGATGTTCTTCCCCCAAGTGGAAATTTGTATATCGCCCTCACGTTGGTGCGGCGTTTACATTTGTAGGGTATTGTGCCTATTGAGTTGTCTTCTTCACCCGATAACTTAAAAGTTAGAAAGTCATTTCCTGTAAAGCCATCGCGTATCTTCAAAACGGAACATCGATCTGACAAATCAAATCTAAACAAATCTAGAAGGAATATGGGTAGAAACAACGATAGACAGATGATGTCATCAAAAATAATCCAAGAACAAACAATGGTTTGGATATCAGAACTTTTCATGAATTATATATTTATAACCATTAAATTAATTTTTTAATTTGTTAATTATTATTATTTTATTTTATTAAATTATCATTATTGTTTTCGAATTATATTTATAACCATTATTGTTCTTCTTGACAACAGTGAATTAAAATGCTTAGGAATACTCGATCTACAGAAAAGTAGAAATCTAGAATGGTCCCATTTTATTCGAGGACCACTTACTAATCTGCTGATGAGGATGGTTGTGGATTTTTCTGTAGATACCTTGAGTTTGTGTTTGTCAGCCCAGTGTTGGAATTTCGTGAGGGCTGCTTGAGCAGTAGCTTTTAGCCCGTGGGTTCGCTGATGACGAAGATAAAGTCATCAGCAAAGGCTTGTAAATGGACATTCGGCTGTCATTCCTCGGATATGATCTCATTTGCCACTATGTTTCAGAACATTGGACCTGTGCAGGAACCTTGTGCGCATCCCTGCTGTTGTGACCAGCTGACTGGGCTTTGGGCTGTTTGGATGGTAACTTTCCTATAATTAAGTATATCTTTAAGGGTTTCAATTGTATAAGATGGGAAGTTGATTTCATTTAGGGCTATTGCGAATTGAATTATATTGCAGATGGTCGAAGGCTCATTGGATGTCCAGGGAGATGACCATTGTATGCGATTTCATGTTTTTAGCATCTTATATCTTTTCAACCAATTGGTGGATGATGGCGTCGTCAGTGGATCTGCCCTCTCGAAAACCAAACTGGTTGTGATGAAGTAAGTTTTTTTGTTTTTGAGCGTGTGGTTGAGTCTTCGGAGAAGGATATGTTCAGTCACTTTGCCTATGGTTGGAAGAAGTGTCACGGGTCTGTAGGACTTAATTTTATCTGCTTCTTTACTTTCCTTGTGGAAAAGGGCGATAATTCCATTTTTCGTTGGTTCTGGGAAACAGAGTAGTTGGTAACATTTATTGTAAAAGGTGTGGAAGATTTCAGGGAAGCTATTGTTGACTTCTTTGAGTACGATGTAGTCTATTGCATCGAATCCTGGAGCCTTCTTTGTTGGTGATATTTCAGTATTCTTTTTATCTAGTTTTTTTGTAATTTGAGGTTCTTGAATTATTGGGAAGCAGTTGGGTGGAGGAACTGGTGATCGGGATGGAGGGTAAAGTTCCTGAAGTATTTTAAGGGCGAATGATTTGGTATCTCCACTGCTTAGATTTCCCAATTGCTTGAAGAGCTCCGTTGGAGTATGCTTGTTCTTGACCACCGCTTTGTAAGGTCGGCCATATGGGTCTGTTGTTTTGGTGCCGGTGTTCTGGAAAGAATTCCTCTTTGCCTTCTACGCCTCTCTTTTCAGCTCTGCTTGTTTTTTGGAAAATTGCAGTTGATATTTGCGTTTATTATCTTCTTCAGACTTGTTAGTTCTTCGTTTTAGGGCTTGTAATTCTTTTTTCTTTATCTGGAGGTTCTGGTTCTACCTGTTTTTGTTTATTTTTAGTTTAATTTTTGGATCTTGTGTGCTTTTCTACATGCGACGAAGATTGCCTTTTGGAGCTCTTCCGTATCCTTCGCCAGAAGATCTTTGTTGTTGCTTTCTTCTATATGTTGCATTAGCTGCTTTGTTTTTGTCTTAGGTGTTGTAGCATCCTTCTGTGTCCTCCACAGGACGTTTTGAATCCTGGGTAGCTGTAATGCTTTGAGAGAAAATGGCTTCTATAAGTATATAATTGTGATTGCTATTTGTGTAATCTTCTAGAACGTTTCATGTGCAGGAGTTGACTATGTCCGTGCCTTTGATGAAAGACGAGTCCGGCCATTCTTTTCTGCCGCAGTATTCAAATGTGGGAGAGGAGTTTGTTTCATTTAGAAGGTAGAGTTGTTGGGCTACCAGAAAGTCCTCCATTTGAGCCCCTATTGTATCTCCGTTAGCATAGCCCCAGGTCCTGCTATGTGCATTGAGGTCTGCGCATATCAAGACCCTTTCATAACCTAGGTCTGTGAGTATAGAATAGAGTTCCTGCAGTGTTTCTATGATGTTTTTTATGGAGAGGAGTAGGCGCAGATGACTGTCAGTGGGCCTTGTTCGGTTTGTATTTTGAGTGCTGTTGAGTTAACCGTTGATTGGAGGAATACTGGTTTATTTCAGTATGGCAGCGAAATAATTCTTGCAATGTTATTTTTAGAGAGCCACTTGTTCCAGGATCTTGGGATACCAGCTACTCTTCAGTCTAGTATATATGGTTCCTGGACTAGGATGATAGAGGGATTGTGGGAATTGCTGGCGTCTATCAAGAATGAGGTTGCTAATTTTGATTTTCTTAGATTAATTTGCAAGAAAGTTGTCTTATTGGTGATTGTTAAACTCGCTGGATGCTGGTGGTGAGGTGGGTGTTGTAGTAAAAAGTTATCTGTGGTGTCCATTTATCTGTCTATAAGTTACATGTTTTAAGGCTGAATCAGGAAATTAGCTAAACAAAGATGATAAGAGAATTCTTATTAGTATTTTTCATGATTGATCAATATAAATTTTATCTTACTATTCATATTTACTCCAGATATAATAACAAGTATTCTTAATAACAATAGAATTGATCTTGATTGCACTTTAAACTATTTTCAAATGCCAATAATTTTTCTACAGGGACTGTACTTGTAGTTTTCACTTTAAATGTGAATAATAGCAAGAAATGAGTAATTTTCGGCAATTTGTCTTTTACATGACTTGCTTCATGCATAGTTTTCATATATTACTATACTAGCAGTAAGAACACTGCATTACCCGTAGCATAATGACTTCAACAAAATACAAAAGCCCAAAATGACATAAAATAAAGTTTTAAAAACTAATCAAAACAAAAGATATAATTTTTGTTTCCTCAGGTGCTTGGGCACGTTGAGCAGCATTTTCTGTCGTGAAGTGGACTCTCCGATGATTTTCAAGGTGGACGCTTAGATGAATCACGGTGGGGCGTCGCTCGTGAGTCGGGAACTTAAATATTCTCCATACTGCTTCATTGCTGCTGATGTATCTTCCCATTTGTTACTGGTGGATTTCATTTAGGTCATTTTCTCCATTGGTGAGTTCAAACACAGCCGCGTCCGATTCTTTGCTGACACACTTACAGACGTACTTAATAGACTGCACAGAATTGCAATACTCTTACATTGATGTGCGCATTGAAAATTTTTGTTAACAAAGGGCAGTACGGTACAATCCAAGTACTGTGCACAGACACTTCTAATCCGCGAAAACTGATGTTTACAGTAAATCCCCATCCTACGATATAGTGGATATCCGTTCTGTCCTGTTTGCGTTTGTTTCAAAAAATGGCGTGGGTATCGCTTTGTGCAAATTCTATCCTTCATACATGGAGAACGTAGATCTATGCCTCCGCATGGGTCGTGCACCATCTGCTTTGTTATAATGCGAAAACGATCTGGCTTTTCTCGCGTATTAGAGATTCCTGCACTAATAAAGTCATCCACTCTTTGAACATGTAATGTGTCTTTGAGACAAATGCGAATGTGGGCATGAGGAAGTACTCACTTCTGCAACTATCGTATATATACGACACTAAACTTCTCCAAAAATCTTTGCCTTTCTGATAAATTCATGAGTATATTTTGCTTTTGATGATAGACTCTCTCCAACAAATCATGACGATACAGGGTTTTTGTACAACAAATAGTTCTTGCTGTATCTTCGTCCATGTGATTATTTTTTAATTCAGTAAATTACGAAAGACGTTCAAAAGAAACTTCATTAAAATGATAATTGTTTTCTCTTTCTAATGATGTATCGATTGTTTTTCTATGATCATTTTTTCTCATAGATCGGCCAAAAACATGAGAAAAATCATCTTAAACGACACAAAACATTAAATAAAAAATTTTCTAGATAAAAGTTTAAAATTAGGGCTACGAGGTGCATTGAATTACAATTACGACTACCTGTGTGCCAAACTTCAAGGTTGTAAATGCAATATTTTTAGTCTAAACATCGCACGCACACACACAAACATTGCCTTTTATAAATAGAGATTAATATACGTAATATATCAGAGAGCTTGGTTTACAGAATCCCCAAAATTTTGGTGAAATAAAATATGAGAGCAAAATGTATTAGGATATTAACTCAACTTGCAACAATGAAAGAGAAACACGCAATTAGATATTTGTTTAAACAATGAAAACTGTTTGAATTGCGTTGCAACTATGAAAAGTATTATTGTAAATTATACCAAAAGTTATTCTTTTAAAATTAGAGAAAATATTGTATAGCGTTGTTTGTATTCGCTTAAAACAAACTTTTAGACGTTTAAAATAATCTTCAGCAGAATGGAAATCGTTTAATCTTTCTTATGGTGTTTCTATTTTCTTGATACGATTATTAGAAAAAATGCAATGGAGAATTGAGTTTGAAAAATCACTCAAGAAACCACAAAATATTAAATAAAAATTTTTCTATTTTTCGAATTTTGAAAATTGGGTACTTCGAGGTGCATTGAGTCACCATTAGTACTACCTGTGAACAAAATTTCAGGCCTGTAAGTGCAATATTTTAGGTCTAAAGATCGAGCGCATACAAAGATACAAATTATGATAAATAATATTTAACAAATTTTTTAGAAACATAAATAGATGCAACTAAAATGTGATTTTAAGATTTTCTAAAAATGACGTACTTTGTGAAAGTTTGTTGTAAAGATCGTCTGTTTAGTTGTGATGATTGTGTTTAGCTATTTTTAATTTTAGAATCTCTTTCAATTAAAGGAACGAAATATTTCTGTTTCCGATTTCATCAGAATAATTGCACACACTTCCAGAGAAATACAGACCCGTAGTACGTAGCCTTTATTCAAAAAGAAACCAAACAGAGCAGATGTAGTCCTCTTTAAGTGTTTTTGGCACAGAGTCCTCTGATAACCCACTCCTCTATATTTAATTAGAAAAGCTTGGTTCTTGATATATCTTTGTCTGAAGTTTCCTCAAGATTTTCAATTGATCAATTTCTCATTTAATCACTGATTTCTACTGCAATTCCAGAAATCTCGAGAGTTCTTGAAATACAACAAACGACATTATCGTTCTGGAAGAAAAGCTTCGCGGCCAAAGAGTTTCCGTAATTTACAGAACTGCTTAGAATGCTTATGTATACAAATATTTTTGCACTTATCTGTGCAGTAGAACTGTCTGCATTTAGTTTAATGTATTGTAATTAAGAGACTTCTATTTATTTTAGCTGAATACTTGAGCTGTAATATTACTGAATTTTCGTCATTCTAATCCCCCGTGTTATTAAATGCCACTTAAGATTGAATGAACTATTCCAATGTTTTAAATAAAAAATATTTTTGTAAAATACGCATTTTATTATATACTGAAAGTGTCTTACTTTACATGATTGCTTATATTCTGTGTCATTCGGTGATGGTACAACTTATTAAGCAGTCTCCAACTTATAGCTCAAAAATCAATTCATTTTTTAAAAGTCCTTAATGTCAGTTCTTATGCTAGAATTTAAAAATTCTTGACATTAGTAAATAACACTGTATTTTATTCGGATGAAAAACTAGTATTTTCTCAGAAAGCAGATTTTCATAATGTTTATGACAGATTTTAAAACAAGGTCAAACTTATTGTTTTCTCGAATAATGCAATTGATTTTTCATGCTAAATTTAGAATAAGTTTAATTTTTTACCAATTATGGCTTTAAACATTTTAGATGGAAAAAAAACTACTTTTAAAGGATTTTTTTCCAGAGTTAAAAGAAGCAGATATATAGTTAATCTTCTTTAAGGCCGTGTTATACAGTCGCAATTTATCTTGCAATGGCACGAAGGTTATACAATAAATATAAGCGAGAAATGACGAAAGCATTCTCAGGAAATTCTGATGCAATGAAATAATATTATTACTCTATAGTTTTGTATTTCGATACTGAGAAATGAAATCTGCCTGAAATTTTTCATGGTGCTTATCATCACTGAAAAAACGCATAACCTATAACAGCTCTTATAAGGTTTTTTAAAATGATGAACAAATTCATCGAAATGATTTGATATACCATTTTTGTAGGTAGTTCCCATAACTGGAAGGGACAAAAAGACATTTTTCCTAATATGGAGAGTATTTACATAACAAAAATAATCAATTTTATATTTGATATTAATTTTCGATTTGATTTATATTTGATATTTATTTTATATTTGTTTTTAAATTAAATTTCTTATAAAGGATTATAACAAATTAAAAGGAATAACTTATCCTTGTGTAATGTTGACATACAAGTTTATAGAAAATAATTGTTTATGAATAACATTACGTTAGACTTCTTCGAAACAATTCGAACTAGAAACACATATAAACATCACTTATTACAAAAATCGTGATGTAATTAAATTTTACCAGCGAAAAAGGAGAATTCAGTACTGGCATAACAGTGATAACCCATAAAAAAATTTCAGAGAAATTTATGAGAGAATCAAAAATAGAAATATAAAAATCATTGCTTGCAACCACCAATAATATTTCCTCTCAAAATATTAGGAAACATTTTCCAGATGAGAAAGATAAAACTATATTCAGCTTTTAATTTCGTCTGGTTTCTTTTTTTCAAAGGTTTGTATCACATAGATAGATTTCTAAAATAGTTGGATTTTAATTTTTAATCTAACACTGTTAACAAAATACTCCTATGAAGATTTTTTTGAAGGGTAGTAAATAGAAGCACGCACTTTGAAGCTTCGAGCGATAAGTGTCAGCTGAAATTTCCTTTACTCTTGACTTTACACGTGTAATTACAAAATAAATCAAATATAAAAGTCATTTTTAAATGTAATCACTTAATGAAATTAACCACTCAGTTACTTTTAACCCTTTATATTTCCATGGGAAAGCTGTTTTCTTTGACTTTTCTATTTAACTTTTAAATCTTTGATTAAAGTATATTTTCAATTGTATTTCCAAAAAATTCGAGGATGATATTATTAAGCTAAAAATCGATATATAAATAAATAAACTTTATAATTTAAATAATATACTTTATCCAAGTAAAAAGAAAGAATTAGAAAGTTATACTCAACGATGGTGATTTGTAGAATTTTGGATAACTGTCACGGTATTTTCGTACTTTTGTATTTTATTTTACCTAATTTAATTAGGCACATTAATGCAGAGATGTTTAGTTTTGGCCATAAGAAGATCTAATGCTTTCAGATTATTTCAATGCCCCATATATCATCTCCTTCCTTATCATTTATACTGTAAATTAATCTCTAGACAATAGATTTTTCATGATTTTATATATGGCACATATTTCGGCACAAGATGATACATGTTTCCATGTATAGAAACATGTACCAAATGCAAAACTTGAGTATATATTTTATATGTTTTATGGCTATTACATGTTCGATTGCAATGTATTTTGTTTATGTTTGTTCTGTATCTAAGATCATGAATAGAGACTCTATCCGTTTGCTGAAATATCTTCTTTCACCAGGGACTTTGATCTACTGGAAGCCCAAGACGGCATGGCAGTGGTTCACACCAGTGGTACAGATAAATAAAAGAAGCCTGAATGATTAGTACTTCAATTGCTGTTAAAATCTTCCTTACAAAACGACAGCAAAATTCAAAGACAAACTTATACCTTTGTTTCTGTAAGAAGAATTCAGTTTAATTCCAATCGGTGTATTATTTCTTTCATATCGATACAATTGTGCCTCGTATTAGCAAAAGACAAAACAAAATCTTACTTTCTTTCGGACAAGAAAACTTTGCAATAGCTATGCATACAAAAAACTTATATAATTGGGATAATGTTTTGATAGAGAGAAAGTATCTCAAAATAATCAAAAGGAAGTCAAAATACAGTACCATTGCCAATTTTCTAAAAATTTAAACAATTTTTTTTCATATTAAAGATTAAGACAAAGGCCTTTCCTCCATTATGTAAACTAAAATTTCTCTTCTGTATTTGGATGCTAATAGTTTAGAAGACAGATATTTTTATAGTAATCAATAGCAAATTTGGCAAGTGTCATGTTGCACTGACAAAATTCTGTTTTATGTTTCTTGCTAAAGTTAAAATTTTGTTAATCACTTAAAATTTCTACATCCAATATTTAAAACTTCGTATTTTATTTTGATTCTAAACTCTAAAAATGCTCTTAGATTGACTTAATATTAAATTGCCTTTCCTATTTAACAGAAATTAATTTTCATGCATAGAATAATCTTTATCCGAAGTCGTGTATACTTTTTTCAACACGCAACTCACTGCAAAAGCAAGTTCTCAGATGGTTTTCTTTCCCTCCGACTTTCCTGATCCTGTGTTTCGAGCCCACTTATAAGTTCCGCAAGGGTGCACGTGTGGAAGTAGGTTTTCTTTCCAGAGCGGGAATGTGTGCATTCTTTAGTGACCCCTGACATGTTTTGATTTTCGAATCCATTTGTTTGTTACTGCAGAGAAACATACCAGATCCCTTCGGACACCGGCTTCGTTTGGCAGGGGCAAATGCATATCTAATGTATTCAGACCTCTGACCTGTTTCCGCTCAAGGTGACAGCTCCTCGCAATAATTTTTCAAATATTTATGTGTGATGTTGAACTGAACTATTACTCAAATTAAATAACACAAACAATTAATTAAATATGCCTTCTAGGAATTTAAAGTTCAGTTAATGTCATATTCAAAATTTTTCATGATATATGAGGCAATATATGTTCAAGAAATATAAAATCGTTACGTTAGGTACATGAGAATATTAATTCCTCACACTAGAATAATTTTCAGCACTTGAAACCTTTTCTTTTTTCTAAGAATGTAAAATTCATTTAATACTATATTAGAAAATGGACATGAATCATAAGGCAAAAAGTTAGATTTTTAAGAGTAACAGTTCATCACACCCGATTAATTTCAACATTTTAAACCAATGGCGATAATAAACAATAAATTTTGCGTTGTGTAATCTTGATTTTTAAAATAAACATCCAGGTTCTAAAATACAAAATTAAATACGCCAGATGTTGATAACTCTCTAGAAGTCAGTGAATAAGAGATAAAAGATGACAGAGACATTATTTTTACTAAGAAAATATAACAGTTTACTTGTAATCTGCTTATATTGTCTTGGCTATATATATCACCTCAAAACACAACTCAAAATTTTACATCATTATTTTGGAAAAGGGCCCTTTCATTTAACAAGGTCATGTACACAATCAATTTTCTTCATGCCTGATTTTGCCAACTGAATATCAAATCAATCAAGTGTTTGTGTTATTTCAGCATTAATATAGAATCATACTGTTTCTAGGTAACTTGAAGTAATTTTCTCATAGATTATATCGATAAAAATTGTATATGATTTCATATAAACAAACACTTTGGATGTGTTAAACATGTGTATGAATAAGTAGGTACATAAATTATAGACAATGGCAATGCAGATCTGAAATTGAAATTCATTAATACTCATTTCGGTTAAAGTAAAGTTTACGGTGCGAAGCCCTTTTTCTCCGCTTTAGCTCGTCAATTCCTTGCTGCGAAGCAGAAGACGGATTGGCGATGTCAGAACATTTGTTTTGGTTGCGCAGAAATGTTCATATTCGTGTCTTGTTCGCGCAGGAATTGTTATATTTTTATTTCGCGCTTCAGCGCTGCGATTTTATTGGTCAGGTATGTGCTATGTACGCCTTAATGGGTCGATTTCTTCGAATTTCAATAAAACTTCATTTGGAATTCTACATTTTGATTTTTGACAGATAGGATAATGCATTCGTTTCGTGTGACAACTGTTACATTGTGACAGTAACACTGCAGCTGCAAAAAATATATTAACTGGCACTAGGATCGTAAGACTGAGTAGCACACCAAAGGCCAGAGCATAAGATCGAATTAGGAAAAAAACACTGTTTATTAACATTTAGCCATTATTACGGAACAAATATTAACACCAACTTTTTGAACAAAAGGAACATGTTTGCATACATGAGTACTATTCAAAATGTTCCAACATAATTATACATATTGGATAAACAATTATTTGACTGCAGTCAAAGAAAAGAAATCTTACCGAAGCATGCTTTACCAGAAAAATCAGGAAGAAAATTTGAGCTCGATCTAAGAGTAACTCTGAAACGAGATCTCCATATCGCTATATTCAATAAAGACAATAACCTGTGACGAACGAGTCATCACTGATCTATGACTTTAAAAACACATTATCAACTTAGAAGCATGAGGCAAAAAACAGCATCACCAAAACAGGAATCAAAAAGACGACAACATCCTAAAGCATTCTTTTTTGGAACACACCACACAAGCCTCACCAAAAGAACGTGCCTTCAACCTGTTGCCACTCATTTTCTTCTTTTCAAAACATGTTCTACTCACGGTCACACTATAACACTGCCCTGTGAACTTTCGGTCCAACTATAACACACTGCCCTGTTCACAACGACGTAATGAAAAATGGCTTCAAATAAAACGACAAATAAAATTTAATAGATTAATATTTTTAGGTGTGTTTCACTTATCAATGTAAAAGCGAAGTTCTTCGTTCATGTTCACTTTGACGAAGGAATGTTTTGAGGTAAGAATTCGTTTTGGAATTTAAAAAAAACTTTGATTCATAGCATTCAATGAAAAAGCGTAGATACTAGTTTCCCGCTTTGCTGAAAGCGAAGCCGCTGATGTTTTTTTAAGTTTAAAAAATTTGCCCGGAACCCGCTCACGATGCCACAGGCATTGCGTGCACAAGGCAACAATAAAATGCTCACTGCGCACCCAAAACAAATGTTCTCACATCGCCAAGCCATTTTGCTCTTGACGACAAAAAGTTGGCGATCCTAAGGGGTCTATTCTGGTACCCCCGATTGGGTTGGGAGTTGGGTTGGGTTCCGCACGTTAACAACATAACCCAACCCAACCGGGGGTACCAGAATAGACCCCTAAGTAAAGAGGAACGGCTTCGCACCGTAAACTTTACTTTTACCCCCATTTCTTATAGATATTCTTCAAATTTCTTTACAATTCACTATTTAAACCTGAAAATTCAATTAAATTTAATCAATTATATAGTTCAGCGCAATGCATTTTTTTCTTCAAGATTTTATACAGTTAAAAAGATCTTGTCATATTATTTTATTTCTTAATATCATGAATTTATTTTAAACAATTATTTCATATCCCTTAAAACATGATAAATGAATTATTAATACGAAAACAAATCTCGGCTGCAGTCTATTTGCCTTTAAATATTTCTAAATTCTCCTTATTTAATTTATATCAATATTTAAATTGTTATTATCTTTACTGACGTGGCGACATCACATGGACGAAATACTGGCTCTACCCTTTGGTTTCTTAGCTATCATTGTCTGGAAGTCTTTGGTATAGCAGCAGGTTAGCAGCTCTTAAATATTTGTATAAATAAGTTTTGGCACTGTCCCTTTAAACAAGTCCACCACAAATGATCTTTGGAGTTCAGAGTAGCACATTTCTGAACGGGTTTCATCTATGTTAGAAGAGAAAATCTGCTGTTGTAGAAAACCTGGTAGTCGTCGGTGTCATTCCTCACCTTCAGATATTTTACCGTCCAGGGGTCCTCGGCGCGAGTAGAAGGTCTCGCAAAGTTTTAGATTAATTAGTCGGTGCGCCTACAATTGACGGAGGGCAGGTCTGGTGTGTCATGCGTTTATTTCGTATGATGTCGATATTTCTATATTAACTACAGAAATGCACCCATCTTTAGCTGGGTTGGACGTCATATCGTTACGAGAAAGAATATACTTGCACTGCTGTCCGAAGTGGATAACCCACCTTGAACTTTTGTCGGGGCATCCAAATTAATTCCGGTACAGTCAACCGGATAGTACGAGAGCTGGAGTCATGCTTCGAAAAAGATTGTCCCCCAAAATCTGCAAGAGCTTTTCTTTTTCCGACTGAAGAATGGGCTATCATCACTCTTCTTTCTTAAACCAATATTTTTTTTCTCCACCAGAAAAAATCATCTTTTCCAGAACGTGCATCAGCCATTTTGAATCACACGGGGTCTGTCGCCAAGTGAACGCCAATAGTGCCAATTTAGAATATGAGGAAGGCTAGGGCAAAACTAAAATTTTTTTCTCCAAGCAAAGCCAAACTAGCCAAAGGATTTCTCAGTGGCTAAAGCCTGCTTTTTATCGCTGACAATTTGACCAACTGGAGTGAGCTTTCGTTATCTGCAGCCAATCGTAGAATTTTCTAATTAATTCGGAAGCGGGCAGATTTTGGAAAAATTATTGCCAGGAACTGTCACCATTTGAGCGGAAACAGGTCAGAATACATTGGATATGTATTTCCACCTGCCAATCCTAGCCGGTGACCGAAGCAGGAATGCCGCCAGAGGGGGAAACCGGGGGCCAGCCCCCCCCCCGTCTGGTAAAAATTTTGTATCCCGTCAGGGAAAATTTTTGTTCTGAATATTCAACTGTAGTTCATAAATAATAATCCGGCGAAAATTTGAGACCAATTTCATTACATTCGTCCCCCGTCCAGCAGGTCGTGCCCCCCGTTGGGGAGACCGTACACCCCTGTCGGGCAAATCGGGTCCCCCGCCGGACAAACTCTAGCGCCATTCCTGGTTCGAAGGGATCTGGTGTGTTTCTCTGCTGTAACAAACAAATGGATTCGAAACTCAAAACATGTTAGGGGTCAGTAAAGAATGCACACATTTCCGCTCTGGAAAGAAAACCGATTTCCACACGTGCACCCTTGCGGAATTTATAAGTGGGCTCGAATCACAGGATCAGGTGCAAGAAAGTGGAGAAAGGAAACCAGCTGAGAACTTGTTCTTGCAGTGAGTTGCGTGTTGAAAACCAGCGGGAGTGGTCTCCCCTAAACCTTCTCGTATACTCCTAACACATGTAGAAAAAAAAATAAGCTAAAAGGCAGTAATACGAAAAAGAACTCCTAACGCATTGGAGAAAAATAATAAGCGAAAGATCATACCACTATTTCCGAAGGTCGTCCAACGCGGAATTGGAATTAGAAGCCGGCGTGAGTACCAATAGGGTTGGGTGTAAGATAAAGAAAACGAAATTTGCAATTTGAACGCCTTTTTTAACCTATTGACAGACATCTACCATTAAGGTAAGAAGGCCACATACTAAATTTCATTTATCTAAGTAATTATTTAAAGAAATTATTCCGTTCAAAATATGCGATTATACAGCCAGACAGTGAACCCTTTGACATATTTGGTACAAAATTTGATACAAACTTACATTCCTGATGATAAAAATGCGTAGCAAATTTTATCTACCTAGCTATTTAAGTTTATCAAGCTATTAAGTTAGCTATTAGGAGTTATCGCGTTCATATTAGCACGGACATACATACAGACTTCCGTGGACGGATTTTGTCCAAAATTTGATAGAAACCTACAAATTATGTGTAAAGACCACATGCCAAACTTCATCTCTGTACCTTTAATAGGCTTTGAATTATCGTTTTCACAGATACACAGACAGACATAATTCCAAAATTACGTTTCTCGGACTCAGGGAGGTCTAAAACGTGGATATTCGTCAAAATCTCGAGTTTGAATTTTTTGACTTTTACAATACTTTCTCTTTGTATACTTCGTATGCAAGAAAGTAAAAATATTATACATGACTTCTAATAAAGAATATTCTATGCATGAAAATCAATTTTTGTTGAATATGAAAGGCAATGTAATATTAAGTCAATCTAAGAAAAGTTTTAACGTTTAGAATCAAAATAAAATACGGAGTTTTAAATATTGGGTGTAGAAATTTTAAGTGATTAACTTTCCAGCGGACGCGCGTATGCAAGAGATGGTTGCATTGCGCATCGTATTACAAATTTATATCGTTCTTTTATAAATTTAAGTGAAATTTTTATTTATAAAATCCTTGCTTACTATTAAGTAATACAGATTACATAAATAAAAGTTGCATTTATTTTTGTATAACAACACTATATATATATATATAATACGATGAACGATATGTCCTAAAATTTGCGCAGGCGCGCCCGCTGGAAGGTTAACTAAATTTTTACTCCAGCAAGAAACATGAAACAGAATTTTGTCAATGCAACATGACACAAGGTGTAATTTCCATTACACCATTCATAAAGATTTTTGAAGGTTAAACTGCCGCAGCGGCCTGGTGGTGAGGCCCCGGCTTCAGGGTAGAAGGGCCCCAGGTTCGAAACCCTATTGCACCAAAGATACGCCGTGTTTCTGCCTTTTGCACCTTAAATCATACGTAGTGGCCAAATGTTCTCCCGCTGGTGTGGTGTAGAATTTTGGAGAGGAGGTGCTAGCTTAGGTTTTGTTCTCGTCATCCGACCACGGTTCAAAATTACGAGGTCCGTCCCAAAATAGCCTTCGTGTTACTTCAAAATGGGACGTTAATATAAATAATTTAAACTAAACTTGAAGGTTAAGTTAGTGCTTTTCAACGAAAATACTTTAAATCTCATGAAATCCGGTTTTTGTGTTAAACGATATTAAAGTTAAGATTTAATCATATGTAAAGTCATATAATGGATTGGGGAGCTGAATGATTGATTATACTTTGATAAGCAACCTGATTGATGCATGCAGCAATTCAGGTTCCTAAACTTTATAAATGTGCATTTTCTGCATTTGATCCTATAAGAATTCACAAACATTTAAAATTGGCACTTAATGTCATGCATCTGTCCCAGGGAGTGAAGTTTTGATTTAAAAGCACAACATTTTGTTTTCAGCAAATTTTGATTTTTTTTTATTTCTACTAATTTTAAATCTATGAATATTGTGCCATGTAAATAAATAAATGTAAGGAAAATAAATTTTCAGACGGAAATTCTTATTAAATTTGATCATTTTTCAGATCACGGTATTCTTCTAAGTAGTGTTCAATAATTCATGTTTAAAGCAAAGTTGTGGAGCGTTTTTGATAACAGATTTAAATTTTACAAAAATAGGTATGCGCATTTGCATAAAAGAATATGTGCCGGACTTTATTTGTTTAAACAGGCACAGTCCCGTTTTACTTGTTTTTGAAATCAAATGTCTGACTTCGAACGAAGAACGAAAGTTTATTCGACGTTTTAAATTTGATTTGTATATCTTTCTAGTAAAATGTTTCGGGATAAAAGGTTTAAGCGTTCTTCAGCAATTCTCAAAAGACTGATGAATTCCTAATCCAGTTTTAGTAAATATCTAAGAGTGTTTCGATTTATGGTAATACTAAAATTCAATAAAGAGAAATCCTTGATGTTATCCGTCAGAACGTCAGACGTAATTTTGCAACCAGGCGATGATAATGTGTATAGAATTGAAAATTACTTAATACCTTTAAATCTTTATACAGTTAATTTGTATATGAAATAAAATTGCTCTTTCTACAGTTTTTACTACAAAATATATCTTTTAGTTCTGAGGATGTTATTGTATTTATCGAAAGGTGGAAATGTATTAAAACATATTTTTACTTTTCCGCGTACATCTCAGAAATTAAAAGTTATATAAGTGCAATGATTATTTACATATTCTGAAGTGTGTAACTCTCTTAACTGTTTCTTAAATCATAAGCTGTTTATTAGAGATTTGATTTTGATACATCATAAATTTTTTTCTAAAATAACAGGCAATAGCATTCTTTCGTGATCATCAGTAAATTATTTATAACAGATCCAAATGGCCTAAAATCATCTCACTGTCGGATATTATGTAAATGAGGAAAGTATGCTTTGATTAAGCTATGCTCTTGTTTGTTTTAAGATGACATTCGGAAGCCTTTTTTATGTGGGACATTTCTAGATTTGAGAAACAGTAAATACATAATATAAATTGTGAACTATATTAAATGGAAACATGCACTCAATAAAAGAAGCATGTCTTGAATACGGATTATTTTTTAAAATTCTGAGATTTCATTTTTTATTAATAAATTGATGTACTTAATCACTGAATAAATTTATTACTAAAATTTGTCAATAATAGATTTGATTCTTTTGTTTGACGTTTTATAGTGGATTCATTCCCAAAGATTAATTTTGAGATATAATAATTGGAAAATTTAAGCGGACATATAATTGTCTGCATTCTTTCAATTCTACAATCTTAGACTTCATCCGGAAGGATTTTGGGCGATGTGCACCAAACACGCAACTTCTTACTAAGACAGAAGTAATGCTTTTAAGGAAAAGTAGCGAAATGTCCACTAATTTAGTAAGGAATATACCAGTCACATAATTTTAGTTCTGAGAAAGCCTTTTCTCTATTAAACATTAAAAATACTGTAATTCTGTAATAAATATATATAATTGTGCGTATATTTTTCAATTTGCTTTCTTTTATTATTATTTATTTATTTATTTATTTTGCTTTCTTCAACTGGCTAAAGATATATCCTAGGCATGAAATTCAAACAATTCAGAAAGGATTATTTTAGTTTCTCACTGATAACGAAAGCAAAAACAGTCAGTTTGGCGAAAACGAACAAAACAATCACGTGCTTCTGTTTTATAGCCCTTAATCTGAAACGAAATAGAGATATAAATTTAATAAAATGAAGTTAGAATTAATTACTTTAGAAAATAATATGAAACAGAAAAAAGAGAACAATTTTCCCGAAATTTCCAAAGCATCAGCACAAATATATAAATTCAAAGACCTTCAATATACCAACCCAATGATTTGAAAATTGATAAAACATTTTAAAAAATTGATTACAATTAATATTACGAAGAATAAGAAAAGAATGTTGAAATCAAATTCAAAATAATAATTTTAATAAGTATAAAAGTTATATATTAGCGTAAGAATGCGCGATTATAAATATTGATACTAAAAATACTGCAAAAAAATCTAAAAATCTCTGAGTTGTTAAATAGAAACGTTAGTTATTTATTTAAAAATTGATAACATTTTGCTTTATATTGTTACTTTCACTGCTGAAAAATATTTAATGAATAAAATTACATAGATTATGCGAATTTCGTACAGATAAAAAGTAGTGCTTTCAAATTCTAATATTTTTTTTAATTTGCTAAAATTGAATGCTTAGAGAAAGTTTCAATGAAGTCTGTGTGTAAGCGTGAAAACATTTCCAGATTTCAACATGATAAAGCTGTTGTTAAGGCAAAACTATGCGTCTTAAATTTTTGGCGACGACTGACGAAAAATATTTTTAAAATGCTTAGGAATTTCACTTAAATTTTATTTAGGAAAACACTTTGTCAGAATATAATTACCTCTCGGCTTGTTCAGTAGTTCTATCTTCAACTGGTGTGGAGGGAAAGGCGGATTGGTATATTGAGGCTCGTGAGCCAGTTCATTATTATTATTATTATTAGTCACTGAGATGGTATGAGGACTTGAGAGTTTGAAGTAAAAGTGAATATGAAAATAAAACTATCACAGTTTCATTTATATAATTTTTAAATTATATTTTTCACATTTTTATAAGGTTTTATTTGTTTTAAACTTTTTTCACCAGTTCACCACATTGATGCTTAGAATGTTCCACTGAAAGACATCATTTTACAAGCGAAATACTTTAGTCACAACAAACACACACATTAAGTTCATTTCTAATATATTTAAGACTCTCGAGTTAATTTAAATGAATTAATTCCTTATGAAAAACAAGCTTGGATCTAGAGTTTTTTATCTCCTATCTAGAGCATATATAAAGTTTTATTTGGTTAGAAAAATTTTAAGATTTGGATACCTTAATAATCTTAAAATAAAGAAGTAAGTGGGAAGAAAGGGTCCGCCTGAAGCACATTTTGGCCTGAAAGAGAAAATGAATATTCGTATTAACATGCATTTTATATGAGGTAAGATGAAAAAAAACATTTTTCTGATTTCAATAAGGAAAGTCAACATAATATAATTTTCTTGCTTGCGTCTTTAACTGTCAGTGAATAACGCAATTATTTTACAATTATTATATACAGTATTGAACATAGTTTCTATCAAGATATGAGATAAATGAACACATTTTGAAGAAAAATATTATTGTTCAATTCTGTTTACATGCAACGTGATGTAAGGCAGTAAGAAAATTACTAGTTGATGAATGTATGTGCTTCTGCATTCATTTATTAAATCATCCTTAAAATAGCGGGATACCAAAAAGTCAATAATAAAGTATATAAATCAATCATTCCATAATTTCAGAAACTACAATTACATGTAATTTAAAATTAATATCCGACTTATAGTTCTTGATGGGCTCAAAAAAATACTGACTGCGAAGAGAATGAATCATTTAAAAAAGACCGATATAGAATGAGAAAGACTGCATCAAAAATATTTTTTATCTATTTGCATGAGCAACACAAATTTATTGAATGAAGAATTGTTACATTTACTTGCGGAAACATTTATCTTAGCTGTGCATGTTTCTTAATATGTTTGCAAATATACAACAAATCAATACGTAATTTGCGTAACGTTAATGGTGAAGATAAAACAGATTATTTAGCTCATGTGGCTACGTCATTTAAGAAGACGCATGCTTCAAACTTAAGCAAATTTTTTGAAAGATATCTCTTCAAGCAGTAAAAAAGAAATATTACATAATCATTTGCAAATGTGAAGAATGATATCCGTGCCTAACTACACGTAAAACATGTCAGAAACACTTCTAAAAATACGTCATCAACAACGACGCGAAATAGAAATTGATACTCAGGCTTATGCATATTTCCTAAATCTCATTTCTTTACAGTTTTTGTAAGCTTCGATTGTCTTTAAACCTGAAAGGGAGATTTAAAGTCCATAAATCATTAGATATAAAACGCTTATAAAAATCTGACAAGAAAAGCAATTTTTTGCTAATAGTTACCATTTTCATTAAAATGAGCAGGGAGGTATCTGAGAAGAAAATAAAAAGCATCGCAAAGGCATTTTCTTCGAAATTTTTCCTCAAATTCATCTACTTAAGTCAATTGACAAGAACTTGATAAACGAGGGTTGGATGAATACAAAACATTTCTAAAGTGAACATAAACATAAATATGGTTTTTAAAAATGTAAACAGGAGGGCGAAAATGTACTTAATGTAGGTAGTGGGAAACGTAACCCTAGCGATAGAGAATTTACATACACAATGAGAACCAAATGTTTTCTGAAACAATAGTAATATTTATGATAATGAAATATTTTGACATAAACCTGATATTTTTTTTTCTCAGAAACCTGTATGTCCATGTATTAAAACTATATATTTCTGTTCTTACACCGTCTTCATATGAAATTTTCTGGTAGTATTTCGCAAGAATTTATAAGGCCCGCAGTGGCCTAGTGGTAAGATCTCGGCTTCGGGGTCGGAGGGTTCTAGGTTTGAAACCCGTTTTCATTGAAGATTCACCGTGTATGCGAGCCTGTTGCACTTTATATAAGAGACCAATCGTCCTCCTGTTGGTGTGGCGCTGAGGTTTGGAGAGGGAGGTACCAGCTCAGGTGTCGTCCTAGTCATCTGACCGCGGTTCTAAATTACGAAGTTCGTCCCAAAATAGTCATCGTGTTGCTTCGAAACAGGACGTTAACATAATTAAAATAAGCAAGTATTTATAATAAATTTTTGCAATATAACAAGCTATTTTATAGATAGAAGTGTTTTTCAGGGTATCAGAGGTAATTAAAAGGACTTGAATAATTATTTATATGGAAATTAAATCTGAAATTTTCATCTTTGATTTGTCATGTGTAAATATTTGAGATATAAATTCCCATTCTCACCATTTCGCTGATAGTTCCAAAATTAAAGTATTACTTTTTGCTTATGTAACAAAACAAATTATATATTTTTTCTTCTAAGGTTTGATGAGCTAAGTATTGGATAAGTACTTTGACATTATATGTTTACCATGCCTTTGGAAAACAACAAAGAATTCTCTTGAAAAGGATTAATTTTTGTAGAGATTGCATTCTTATTTTACTCAAGACACCTACGTTAATTACGGATTAAGCTGTTTGCTCGCTGTTTTTGCATCATATCTAATTATGAAGACACTTTTAGAAAAACACAACACTATGGAGGATATGTTTCTGATAAACATACTAGTATTTGTAGATGTTCAAACGTTGGCGTTAATATGAAAATACAAAAGAATTTTGCTAAATTTCTTTTTAACAAACGCCATAGAAAGAGAACTAATTTGGATCTATTTATAGATTTTTCGAAGGAAATAAAGAATATAGTTCATGAACATGGTAAAAAATGTAGGTTTAGTAGGCGTCGTAGGCTTTAGAAGGAAAACCAAACAGTAGAAAATAAAAGCTTAGTTAATGTTGTAGAAATTATACACCAACGCATAAACTATACATTATATATAGTTGAAAGTCTTAGAGAACGTTAAAAGTATAATATATTTTATATCTATATGGAAAATCACAATATTCTGTAAAAATTAAATATACTTTTTGCATTCCGTTGTAGATTCTGATTCAATTCAGAAATCTTTCAGAAAAAAATAAAAAAAAATTAGTAATCCAACCAGTTTGCCAATATACTATCAGAGATAGAATAAATAATTATTTCATTGCATATTATCTCTTTTAACTTTTTGGAATGTAGACTAATAATATAAGATTGAATTGAAAAAATCTTGCTTCTGTAGGGTGCATCAGTTCTCCAAACAAAAAATATCGAAAAGTATAAAGCATTTTGAAAATATGGCGCCATTTGTAGAATACAGTGGTGAGAAAGTGGGAAAATAAAAATAAAACGTCCGAGGAAATAAAACAAAATATATTGAAGTACAATAAAATGTACGAAAATAAAAATACTTATACGTAACGAACCGGATATAATCTAAGAATTATAACAATACATTAAGGATTAGTTAGTGTTCATGAAGAATGTAAAATAGTTTATAATATTCAAAATACAATGCTGTGCGTCTTTCTGCACTGGTGGTTAACGATTTAGAGTTAGACAGAAAACAGTCGTTTCTCCTCAACGCAAGAAGGATAGTCAGAAACTAAATTTAAATTTTCAAATAAAATAAATAATAAAACAACATATGCAACATTATAAAAAATAAACGCTCTTGAGATTAGAAATAGAACAATATAATGAAAATTTATAAGTATGAATGCCCTTTTTGACTTTTTAGATTACTTTTGAATAATTTAATAACCGATCACTAAAGCTATTCACTTACTTATAATTTTGATTTCAAGAAGGACAGTTTTTCTCAGATAAATTGCTTTTAAGTTATTGATTTTAATTAAAAATTAGGTATTATATTTTCATTACTATTGATCCTGCATTCTTTTCACTTATTTATAAAGATTTACATAACATTTTCAAATATAAAAAATATGTACCGGAAGGTTAATAGAGCATAAATATATATTTCCTATTACACAGAAATATGCTGCAACATCAGCGTCTTTTAAAGATAGTATTTTTTGTGACAGTCCAAGTTTGTTCCCGGTTAGGAAATGCCACAGCTTGAATATCCACTTCCAAGATTACATATCAACTGAATTTGGCGACTTTCTATACAGAAGATGACAAAGGAAATGATCGGCCGTTTCTTGATTCTATTGTCGTATTAAGATGACTTACCTCATATCCTCGTCGTTTCCTGCTTTTAGAATGACATTTTTATGCGGCGTTGAAGGGCCTATTCAGTAGAAAAGGAAAGTTTAAATAAATGTATCCACATTATTATGCACTTCTGAAATATGGAAGTTATATACAATATTCTGATAGGTAGTTGCAGGTATGTTATTATGATTTTGAAAAAAATCTACTTAAAAAGAAGATTGTTTAAGATTATATACCTGGTTAGAAATAAATAAAAACAGCTGAATATTTTACATTAAAATAAAAAATAATTAATTATGATTTAGATTCCATGAAACATTATTTTGGACACAAACCAATGTTTAAATAGAAGCTAAAATTATGTTTAAATGCTGATTTCATTCGTTTAAAAATTGCATATTATTTTATCATACTTTGCTTAAATAAGGAAACATTTTTAAGCAATTTTAATTCGGTGTTTATGAATATGTAATCACGCTTGCACTTCGAAGAAAAGATTATTATTAATGAATATTTGTCTTCTATAGAGACAAACATGCTTAATATTTAAAAAAAACAAATTCTATAATATCTATTATGCGCCCAATTTTCACATTTCGTTTAAAATATTCCCCTAAGGTAAGTAAATGCCAGTAAGATGTTGTTCAGCATATTTTTCATACTTTTTTAATGTTCCTCATCTATCATTAATTGAGTCCTTCATATGCACGTTTTGGGCTCCTATTTTGTTTTAATTGTGAAGAAGAAATTATTTGAATGCGCATAATGATGGAGGAAAAGGACGTGATGTCACAGCTCAGCACAAAAAAGAACAGTAAAACAGATGGCATGCGCAGTTACGTATGTCATGTTTCTGTGACTACAAGTGAATCGAGGTAAGTAAATGCAAGTAAGATGTTGTTCAGCATATATTTCATACTTTGTTATGTTTCTCATCTGTCATTAATAGAGCCCTTCATGCTCACGTGATACACGTTTAGTGCGCAGCGCCTATTTTGTTTTAATTATGAAGAAAAAAAATATTTGAACGCGCATAATGATGGAGGAAAAGGACTTGATGTCACAGCTCAGCAAAAAAAATAAATAAATAAAAATATTTGAACGCGCATAATGATGGAGGATAAGGACGTGATGTCACAGCTCAGCACAAAAATGAGCAGTAAAACGTTAGTTGACAAGTGCAGTTACGTTTGTCATGTTTTTCTGACTACACATAAATCGACTTCATTATCAAAATATTTTGAATTATAAGGACAGGAAGACATTTCTAACATCTAAGGAAACGAAGACATTATATTTTAGACATCACTTACAGATAGACTTAAGTCGAGCAACAAAATTGAATACAAACCTTAACCACTTCATTGTTTTGACCGAGCATCGAATTATCTATTTTTGAACAAATAAACTAAAATTGTGCCATTCATAAATGATTTTTTCACCTCCTAGTTTTAATAGATGATTTTATAATCACTCTTTTACCTTCCCGGGTAATCACTTTGTTGAGCGGGTGTTTTAAGATGGCGGCAAGTAGGTTCGGTGTGGTTTTGTGTTTCATTAGCTGAATATACTGGAGATGGTCTTCTCTACTTTTTCTTTCCGGGATTTTTCGGGTCACGAGGGGTTAAAACTATGGAAATTTGTCAGACCCCTCACAGAAAAAAATCCACCCCGCCTGTTTGAATCCTTGGCATGACGTGACCCTTGATAACGTGCATAGGCCGGATTCCCATCCATTTTTAGTTAGTGTTTTTACTTTATTTGCTTAGTCATTCATAAACGTTGTAATTCGAAACAAAAATTACATAACATTCATAAGAGTCTCAAATATTCCATAGTATTTTAATTGAATCAAAACGACAACAAACTTCCCAAAGAGAAGGTGTCATTTAATTATATAGTAGACAAAACAAAACTGTTCAGGGGTTAATCATACTGGAAAACAATACTTTTGAACAGAATTCTTCTTTCGATTTAAAATCATATCTCCAATCCATGGGAATCCGAGCGCTGGAATAGAAATAATTTCCTAGGGTTTTATTTCTTAGAAAAATACTGTTTAATTTTCTATATTTTCATGGTGTGGTAAAAATAGCACTGCTTTATTCACCAGCGCAGTTATCGTAATTTAATGCAAATTAATTAAAAATATAAATTCATATATTGCAAAGTTCTTAGTTCCTACTTGTAAAGCACTAACTTGCGCAAAGTATATTGTGTTGTTTTATGATCCAAATTTATTTGTTGGAGCAAATACAGCAGTAATACCACTACATCTGTAATGAAATTTGTAACAATAGTTCGATTCTTTGTTAAATAAATTGGAACTTGGAAAAACTTTTTCTCGCAGTTTGCCAAATCCAGCTTTTTCGTCAATAAAATCATTATTCCGCCACCACGTTTCGAAACTCCCAATAGTTATTGCGTTTTAGAATTTATAGAAAGTAGAGTGTTGTATTTGAAACAAAAAAGCATACAAATATATATTTACTTGTAGATAAAATCTTCTGAAATAAATTTTTTTCTCTTAGCACGATAGAAGAAATTTCATTCTTTTCGATAAATTTTTTCATGTTCTCTTTACAAAATTTTATCCTCATGAAATTTCGAAGTATTTTTCTTTATTTAGAAGAAAATATTTCTGTACGAAGCTTTATTTTTAGAGATCTTACGTCCCGTAAAAACACAGCTGGTTACCTCTTAAGTTATGTGAACACCAATGGTTCGGCAAAGAAGCAAAAATCCATACATTGAATAATAATCTCATTATATTTTTCAATAGAATATTAATAAAAATTTCTAATATCAAAGTGTGGAATATATATAAACATGAATTTAAGATTACGACAAAGTAAACTTAAAAAAAAGGCAAAAATTGACTTAAGATAAGCAATTTTATTAGATAATTTTTATTTTTATTCCCGAAATTATCGCATTGTCTATTTCCTTGTTAATATACTTATTAATAACACAACATTAATTTGGTAATCCATTGTAATAAATGAAACGTCAGTTTAAGAACTAAAAATAAGAGGCAAAATGTAATATTATAAAACTAGGAATAATCTAGCTTTATGCAAGATTGCTACAAATGTAATAAAAGGAGTAAATTTTTAAAACGTTCGTAAACTTTTCTTATTATTATTCTGTGAAAATTATGCTTCTTACAAGTATTCCATACTGATTCCTTCAAATTATTCAATTTTCTAAATAAAACTTAATAATATTTTAATTGAAATATTACTTATGAATATTATACCTTAAGACAACCGATTGAAAGAGTTTCTATTTGTGTAAAAGAATTTTACAAAATATTAATTGCAAAATCCAAATAAAAATAGCCACTTTGCTTAAGAATTCCCATTCATTTCAAATCGTTAAATTATACTAATTGATTTTGAAACTGTGCGCTAATCCATTTAAGAATAATTGCAAATGAGTTCTTTGCAGAGAAATTAATGATTAGTTCATATTTAAAGAGCTTCCTTTCCAAGAATGAAGACTTAATGAAATACACATATTTGTACTTTAAGGTTATTTAAGTTCAACTTTACTACTAATGTACCATGCCATCAATTTTATTTATGGAAAAGGGGAAAAAAGCTGTTCTAGCTTGTAATTATGAGTTTTGATTTCTTAGATATAAATTGAAATTTTGCATAGATGTTTGACGAAACCTTAATTTAAATTTCAACATTTTGACTAGCTTCTTTTAAAGGGCGTATTATTCATAATATTATCTTGAAAAATAATTCGATGTCAGTATTGTAACTCTGATATTGTAACTCAGTATCTGATTAACTCAGTTTTAGAGTTAATTAGATAACTAGAATTCTGAAATCCTTTTAAGGTTCAAGAAAACATTTTTGCATAAAGTATTCGGTCAGTATTATAACTCTGATGATTGTAACTCAGTATCTGATTAACTCAATTTTAGAGTTAATCCGATAACTAGAATTCTGTAATCCTTTAAAGGTTCAAGAAAACATTTTTGGACTAAGTATTCGGTGTTGATTCATGTAAAATCACTTACCTTTAATATTTGATTTGATTTGATAATACGTATTTTTCATGATATAAACATAAAATTATTTACCACACGTAGTTCACAATATATAAAAATGACGTAAACTTTTATTTTATGAGCACATAAAAACTCTTCGTGCTCTATATCTGAAATAGTATCTTACATATAAGGTGATAGAATGGGGTTAAATCAAGAAAATTCGAGGAGGATAGGTTCTTTCCTCATATTTTCCATTTAAACCCATCTTACTCTATAGGAGTAAAGCTTAATACGAATTGGTGGGAAGTAGAAAATAAGTACTGCAAATCATGCAGGCACATGAACTGGACTACCAAAACTGTTGTCCAAACATCGCATTTAGGTGCTCCTGAATCTCAAGTCTGAAATTGGTAGGGGTTCCACCCTTCTGGAACCACATATCATGGAGTAGTTACTGCTGAATCTTTTGGTCATTCAACAGTTCTGGCAAAACTTGCTCCAAAGAATGTTACAAAACAGTGCATCGAAACGAACATATGGGACGTCTTTGTAGTTCCCCCAAATGCCGAATCAAACACTGACAACAAATCGGTCTTATACTGCGTGTCGCTGGAGGTTCTCCCCTGCACATACATGCTAGCTATTTGAATTATAGCAACTTAGCTTGGGAATTATACCTCGTCTGTTAATCAGACGGAGTCCAGTAAAAAGGGGTGGGTGGGAGTCAGGTGCTTCTACGGATACCATTCAGGAAAATCAACCATGTGATTGCATTCGCCAATGTACGCCTAATAATGTTTGTAGGCGATTTGGAGCTTGCTTTAATATTGGCAGTCTCACCTTTGATAAGTTTTTGTAATTTGTTCCGTAAAACGTGTTCCTTAATTTATCAGTTTTCTTACATTAATACTCTATCATTAAACAGTTTCATCAGTTCAGTCAAGAACAACTACCGTCTTTAACGCTTCAACATTTCTAGTAGAACCACACACGGCATGCTACTCTTTGCCTGTATAGATTTGCTGTATAACTCTTTCGGGTTTTGTCTAAGAGTTTTCAGACACCCTGTATATTTTTTCACATTTTCCGAAAAACAAAAACATTTACTTTCATTCTTACATCAGACCAGTGCAATTTGTACGTCAAAATAATCTTATAAAAGGAACGGTATTAGTTTCCAAATTTTTAGCGAATTAAATTTATTTTTTAGTTGTTTAGTATACTGAATGTTATAATATTGAAATGTTATGCATTTTGCAGCATAAATAAAAATACTGAATACATAATTCTATATAAACACATATTTGAGTTTAAAAGTTAACGAGAATAATATCATGTTAGCATTTTTCCTTATAAATAAGGCACTTTGTTCTAATTGGTTAACTTTTAATAAAAACGATTTATTTTAATATTACATCAAACAAACACACCTAGATAATTGCTGTTTAGAATTACTTTCTACTTTGAGAAAATAGACTTCCGGAAAGTAACAAATTATTTATAAAAATCTGCTCGCTTTAGTTATATTTGAAGTTCAGCATATTTTGTTTTTCTAATCACCTATTCAGTAATGACAGATTAAAAAGGAGAATACTGAAGAACATAATAAGGTCAATCAATGAATATATAAACTCTTCATCGCCATATTTTGCATGAAATAACGAATGTAGGTGATTTCATATTTTCAATAAAGCCTTTAATCCTTAACTAATACAGTATACCAAACATCCTTACCATAAATGGGAAGAAATTATATATATTTCATTATTACACACTGCAATAGAAAAAGATATAATGCAATGCTGTTAAGTTAGGCATTGAATTTTCTGCTTTTGTTCAACTTAAGTAAAAGTAAACGTTCATTTTGACTTGAAATAGTTGTTTAAATATTATAAAATATATTTCCCCTCAAATGATAAACATTATTTTTAAAAATCAGAATAGTCAAACAACAAATATCTTTGAAAATAAAGATATATAAACGATAAAAAAGGGTACCGAGTTTCATTTGAATGCTTTCCTTTCTTAAAGATATAAAAACATACTTCTGTTTTGACTGGTTTTCAAAAAAATATTGTGCTTTTGTATGAGCCGTGTTGATTAAAAAAATTTATTTTGTAGATTAATAAACATTATATTGATTCGATGTCACAGCGTATGGAAATAATTCATACTATTCAACTGCTTAGTAATTAAGTGTTACAAAATAAATACAAATATATCGAACATATAGTTTAAATGTGAACGATAAACATCATCCAGTCTTAGTCTTCCTTTTATAAATGATTTTGACAATAAACCAGTGTTTTTTAAATCTTTTTCCCGCCTTCATTTCATTCTCATTTTTTCCTTGTAACTCCATAGATTTGAGGATTTTAGAAATAATTTATATTTAAAATAATCAAATATATTTAAGGTATGAACTTTATCTATCAAAACATGGCAATGTTAGTTTTAACATTATAAATTAATCTGATCAGGAACTTGAAATATAAACTAAATTTCCGGACTCCCGAATGTTTCTAATTCTTTCCATTTCATACTCTATTTTTCCTTGAGCTAAACGCAGTAGATTCGTTTTAGATTATCTCTTTAAAAAAAAAACTCCATAGTGTTAAACTCCATAGATTTGAGGATTTTAGAAATAATAATTTATATTTCAAATAATAAAATATATTTAAGATATTAACTTTATCTCTCAAAACATGGCAATGTTAGTTTTAACAGTATAAATTAATTTGATCAGGAACTTGAAATATAAACTAAATTTCCGGACTCCCGAATGTTTCTAAATCTTTCCATTTCATACCCTATTTTTCCTTGAGCTAAACGCGGTAGATTCGTTTTAGATTTTCTCTTTTGCGTCGGCGAGAAATCCATTACCCGTCAGGGTAATATTACTTCGGAAATTCCTCTGTTGGGAAATGTGAATGCGCAGAATCACAGGCTTCAACTAGCGACGAAAACTCCGGGGAAATTTATGGAGCTAATTTTTTCCAAGGCAGACCGCTAGATGGCGATAGCTAGAGGAAGAAGGGCCAGTTTTCCTATACGTTTTCAGGGATGTTTTGCTCGGAGTTAAAAGCCTATAAAATGATTAATAAGTGGATAAGAATTCATTTGTTTTGGGAGCTTTCCAGATAACGATAAAAACTTGTTTTCTGGACGAATGTGAAGATTTCTTTAGGAATCAGTTGGGGAGAAAATGAAATCGGAAGGAAAAAAATGGAATTTCTTTTCCAATGATTAGGATTTTTTCTAAGAAGATGAATTTCGTTTGCCTTAATTCGCTTGTTTAACAAGATTTTCTTTGGTTAATGTAGATATTAAGTTAAAAATTAGTTAATTATTATTGGTTAAGATAAGGAAATCATTTGTTTTTTGGAAATTCTTACATCTACAGATAAAACAAAAAATAAGTAACCGGAAAAAATATTTAAAAAAAAATGTTGATAAAAACAACCTTGCATACCATTGTATTTTTATACAAACCATTTTGCATAAAAATACCTATCAATTTGAGTTGATATCAACTTCAAAACTGTAATATATCTACGGAGCTCATTTTTCATTTACTTTTTTCCCCTTATTTCTTACTCTTCTTAACGGATAAGAAAAAAATCATAAATAATTCATAGATTAATATACTTAAATAAACCACTTACAAAGGAACCCGTGTTCTTGTTAGAAACAAGTTGCGATTTTTACAAGAATGGAAATAGTAATATATGCAGTGCACTTCTATTTCTTATTAATGTGCGGCAGAAAAATAAGAGTTTTTAAAATATTCTTCAATAGGAATATAAGTTTTGAACGTCTGTTTCTAATATAAATCAGTTTACAATGAATATGGAGGGATTAGATTAAATTAGATGATATAGAAATAATATAAAAAGCAGATCAAAATATTTAAACATTGTAAAATTTCTAAAATACTTAAAACTTTGTTATAAATTTGTTGTGTTTCAAAAGTAGATGCAAGAAAGTTAATACATTTTTCTTTATTTTAGATCAAAATTACTAAGTTGGTTGCTTAAACTTAATAACAATAAATTATAATGACGCCAATTTCTCAATTTAAAATTTCTAATTGAGCATTTTTTGTTTATTCTCTAAGTAATAAATATAAAAAAAATGTGCCGCAATATATCTTAGCACTCGACAGCAGTAATGTATTTTCGTAAAGAGAAAAATCCCTTTCCTAAAATCAATAAGAACTTTTAAGGTTCGAATGTATGCTTCCTTTTCTGTAAGAGTTGCATGTTCTGCTTTAGAAATAGCATAAGAAATTTGTTGTTTTATGAATTACATTTTGGATAGAGGTATTGAATAATCTTCCAGTGTCATTTCAATTTTTTCAATCAGCCTTCTGTAGAAATGGATATCTAGTACTTGTAAGTCTAGTACTTGTACTAATGTATTTCTCTAGTACTATTCTGAATTACGAAAGCTAATAATGCGGGATTAAAAGTGAACTTACACGTTTCCCCAAGTTTAAAATTCAAAATGAATCAACTTTTTTTTCGTTATTGGGATTTTAATGAAATTTATGCAAATTAAACTAAACTCATTGCTAAAATGATTAAATGTCAAAATTCCCAGGAGTGTTAACAAAGGTTACAAGAGAAAAAAATAATAATCACTGAATATTCTGAATATATTTAGCAAATATAGTGATTTGATGAGGATATAATCAATGGTAATTTAATTTACTGTGCCGAATACAACCTTGGAGAAAAATTCAAAATTTAGTACTCATAAGTATGTGAATCATTAATTTTATTTTTCTATTTTTGTCAAGCATCACTTGTTCCTCGTTTGTACTTTTTTACTTTTTACTTATTTTTATATTACTTACTTATTTCACATTATACAATGAACTTTGTTTAGAAGAAGTTCGTTTTGCACAGCTTTATACATATGAACATAAAGCTGTAATTCTGAGATTTATTTTATTTAAAATACAAGTAGCGATCATTTATATCTATATTTTCGGCCATTGTTTGTATATTATTTTTCAATATTTCATATATTTTTAATTTATTCAGTTTATTGCAGTTTTTATTTAGTTGCTGTAATATTCATTTCCCTTTCAGTCGCACTTGTTTATTTTTATTATATTACTTATAATATATATCGATTTACATCAGTGCTGCTTATTTCAAACCATGTATCTGGAGTACACAGATATATGTTTAGAAAAATGGTGCTTCCATATAAACTTTTAAACAAGCTTCTTGTTGCATAATCATATTCTATATAAATATATCTGACCCGATTTCAACAAAGAGCCACTATATATGTGCGTCTCTGCACAATAAACCCCAAATGCAGGTCAAATGTCCTCAACTTGGTGCAGAGTGGAAGTTCGGATTGTGGAGTGCGACCTAAAGCTTCGTCCTCGTTACCTGAGAATGATATAGCATCACAAAGTTTGGCCAAAATACTCCTGGTGTAGCTTCAAAATCCCGTTAATCTAACTAAACTAAAACTTTGCATATCCTTTCTTTATTTGAACAATTTTTTCAACATATCATAAGTTCGTACAAATGCATAGTTGCTAATTAGTTTTCAATGTTATTCTGTGTGAGCTGCTTCTTGATTTAAGGTATGAATGGGGGTGAATATCATAGAAAACTAAATAGATTGACATTTTATGTTAGAAATCATTCTTCAAGTTTTGATAATATCCGCCAGTATAGTTGAATCTAACTTGTCCCACTCTTTAATCGTGAAGCATAATACTTTTATTTTATTTTTATACAATTATTAGACAAATTATGCTGACAGATATATTGGACGAAACAAAAGAACCAAGCTGTTAATCTCTCCAAAAATAAATGTAATATGAAATATAGATTGTAAAAACCAATGTTATAAGATAACTCTAAGCACGTTTTGGCACAGGATGACAAAATCAATTTCGCTGATTTGAGAAAATAAGCTTTAGAGGTGGAAACTAAATTAAACCATTATCTTTCAAAACATGAGAAGTTTATCGCACTCATTTTCAATTTATTAATAGTACAATGAAAACACATGACGCTTATTCAAATTTATTGAGACATGTTCAGTACCTTTGACTTATCAATGTCTATATATATAAAGTTATCATGTTATATATATTTTTGAATACCACGTTCAGAAAATCAAAATCAAAACTTTGACAAGAAATGCACTTGGTAACTAATATTGAATTTTTAGTTTATGGAATTGAGTCTCAAGATATGCTTGTATGATTTCACATTGGGTACTTGCCCTTATTGACTAATTGAATAATTTTAGAAGTATTATTCACGCATTTGTTCAATTGGGAATTAAATTAATTATTGGGAATTAATTAGGATTTCTGACATTATATGTTTTCCTGTTAATGATCTCATTTAGTATAGTATTTTCAATTTTTTTAATGTTTCCTATATATATATAAAATTTAAAGGATAATAAATATAATATATCTCTTGATTAAAATATTAATTATTTTCCTTGCTTTTGAACAGAAAGTTTACTCATATCTATAATACTGGAAAGTGAAAATGGATATTTAATGCCAAAGACGAGTAATGACAAGTTTCTAAAAGCATCCAAAAGCAAATTTATTTAAAAACTTGAAGAATTTTTTTAGCTGATTCTGTTTTCTTTGGCATATTGAAACATTATATTTTGTCTTTTTCATTTTTATTTTTTACTTTCGTTTAGTACGGGGTAGCTAATTCTTAAAAAATTAATTTTTAGAAGTATTATTCACGTATTTGTGCAATAGGGATTTAAACTCAATGGCTTTCTCGATTGCTGACGTTATATGTTTTCCTGTTAATGATCTCATTTAGTATAATATTTTTCAACTTTTTTAATGTTTTCTACATTCATTAAGATGACCAAAAGATAGTATATATATATGTGCACTATTGTGATTCATCGTAAGATTTTTGGTTGTGGCAACATGTGATGTCAATATGCATGGCGGGCTATATTGAAAGAGATGAATTCTGGTAAGTTTAAGAGGAGACACAGATTAGTTTATGTTTAATGTAAAGTATGGGTATTTTATTGAATTATATATTTACTGTCTTTAGTGCAATATCTTCGTGCAATAGAATGATATTTACATATTTTATCCTGAATTTTAGTCGCTTCTATATAGCCATGCTTTGTAGTTAGGGTTAGTATAAGACTTTTCTTTCTAAATTCTTTCATTTTAGGGTAAATTACCCTGTTTGTTTTTTCAACAACAATAGTAACAGGGATGGTTTGTACAGCAAAATTAATTTAACCTGGCTAAAGCTTGTCCACAGCCAAGCTGCTATATTAATTGTTGAAAACTCCATTTACTTGGATTGCCTATTTCATTATTTTTATAACAACAGTGTTCTTTCACTTGTTGACATATAATGATTAAACTTGATTTTTGTTTATGGTATCTTTAGTAATTTCAATTTATTAGATTTTATTTAAAATTGTTGTATTGTTCAAATAATGACTTTTTGATATAGGATTTAATTCTTGTTTACTTTATTTCTGTATGATTATATACTAGTTATATTTGGATTTATATTATATATATTTTTGCACTATTAAAAGGTTGCTTAGCACCCTAAGTGTAAAAAATTATACAAAAAGTGATATGAGAATAATGATATATATATATATATATATAAGTGTGTGTTGTGTCTTGATTGTTTTTGAGTTTTTGTCTTGTGTTTCTAAGTTTGTTTTGATATATATATATATATTTAAAGTTTAATAAAAGATATTATATCTCTTATTACTTTCCTTGCATTTGATCAGAAAGTTTACACATATTTATAATACTGAAAAGTGAAAATGGATAGTTAATGCCAAAGACCAATTATGACAAGTTTCTAAAAGCATCCAGAAGCAAATTTAATTAAAAACTTGAAGAAGAATTTTTTTAGCTGATTCTGTTTGCTTTGGCATATTGAAACATTATATTTTGTCTTTTTCATTTTTAATTTTTACGTACGTTTAGTATTGCGAAGCTAATTTTTTTTGAGCATGTGCGTAGTAGGCACAGTAGAAAGATCATTTTTCGAAGATATCATATAAGTCTATGAAACATATAAGACTGCAAAATTAACTTCTTGCCTCTCTTTATGCTATATTTTTCTGAACTTTCTTGATTGCATTTTATCGATTGTTCGTCTACAGAGAAGAGAAAGATATTTTCTATTTTAGCATTTGAAAATTTTCATTCTTTTAAAATCTGTAATATAATCTCTCAATGAATAGGTAATATTCTGATCATATTGGGGTACATTAGCAGAATTGAAATTCATGTTAAACTAGTATCGATATACGTGCAATTCTGTACATTTCGTGTTTCATTCAACACTAAATCAAATTCGTGAATTCGTGTAGATAAATTTGAACAAAATCAATTTAATTTTTTTTATTTTAATTGTCCGTTATAAAAATGTTTTCATTTGGCAAACAACTTCGAAATTAAGATTCAAATTGTCATTTATCGGTGAAAAAATTCAAAGAAAAACAATACTTATTTTTTTACTCATGTCTTTTCACATTAATGTATAGTAATTTAAAAATTACTTGAATTTTGAAAAAGTTATTCCAATCAAAAGAATTAACATGTTTTATATGAAAAACAGGTTTTATAGCTCTATTATACGTTGCATTTCAATGGGCACTGAACTCTACAATGTCTTAAAAGTAAGTAACTTTCAGTTTCTATACCTTTCAAATTCCATCAGTATGCCAATGACTTTCTTTTATTATTATCATACCTCTGCTTTTTTTCTTCACAAGCGACATGGTTCATACAGAGAACTGCTTTTTCGTTTCGGGAAAGCATCAAAGCATCAACTGAGATAATATTTCGCAATTTCCTCATGGCCTTTCTTACGATGGCTTGATATATGATCAAGAAAAAGGAAATGAATATTTTCCCTCTGCATTCTACAAGTTTTTTCTCTCTAAATAAGAAAATATTTTTCTTTATTTTTTAAGTTTTGGGCTGATTCTCAATTTCGTAATTTGCAGGCAAATTGTATCATCGAGTCCCTGCGAGTCATTTTCTGAAAGAAAAATGTTGAAATATCTTCTAGAAAAACTGAATGAAATTGAAGAAACTCAACATGCACATGGTTATTCAGATTTGAAAGTAGCACTATTTTTTTCTGTAGAGATCTTAAAAAACACTGTGTTGTGATGTATATACATTTTTAGTTTTATATTCCTCCTCAGTCAAAAATCATTGAAAGATGTAGGTGAGAAGGATTTTAGTAATCAAATAAAACGTCTGTCAGACACATAACATAACATAACATTTGCTAGACCTAATTAAAAACATCTGAAAGAAAAGAGGTTAAAAAAATTGGGACTTTATTGAATTTAGCGAAAAACGAACAACAATAATTTTTAACTACCAAAAATATTATTTTTGGCGTCTTCAGGGTAAAGTACTTGGTATTAAAATATCTACAAAAAATATTGTTGAGCCTTTCTTCTTACATACATTCTATCAGTTTTGCTCCTGTGAATGTATAGAAAATGTTCTGTGAAGAAATGAAAGCTTGAGTTGAACAAAGAATCGCTGGTTCTAATCTTGCAAGATATTTGAACAAAAAGGACTTTAGACGAGCTGACATTAATAATTAGTTTTGTTCAGATAAAACTGAAATACTTTCCATTTTTATCGCACTCTCATAGTCATCATTACAGACGCCTTGTATAAAATGGAAAGAAATTTGATGGAACTTAATTTTAATAAAAATGGAATTATTGCCAAGAAAATAAAAAAAATCAGGAAAATAAAGGATTCTTCTGTTATCGATCTGTATTTGTGCGTGGCTGATTCTGTTGCTTTTTAATAAATTCTATCTATTATAGCGTTTTTTTTTCTCTTTCTGATCTCATGCATTCGGTTATCTGCAATTACGTATATCGCACTCTCCTGATAAGGTTGATGATTAAAAGAACAAATTCTAATGTTAACAAAGAGACAACCCTTCGCATATTGCTTTCTCCACATTTCAGCATACTATTGCTTTCGGAGTGATTTTGTGTTTCGATTTCTGCAATCTACAGGTATAATCCCGGATACTTTTGACACACCTTAGCCTATATCTGCGATTCCTTTGCAAAATCTTTCTATCAATTATTGGACAAGACTTTTTTTAATGAAAAGTATAACTAAGTTATATTTAAAAAAACTATTGGAAGAAAGTAAAGGAAATGTAGAAACGAATCCGGCCTTACAGACTTTATCAAGGGTCATCTGCAAGCAGGGATTCAAAAATGGGATATTTTTCTGTGAGAGACCCGACTTTCGTCAAATCCCTGCCTGCAGGTGACCCTTGATAAAAGCTGTAAGGCCGGATTCGTTTCTACATTTCTTCTACTTTTAATCAATCGTTTTGTTAAAGGTAACTTTGTTATTCTTTTCATCAAAACAGTTTTGTCTACATTTGTATTACAGTTGCAGCGGCATTTTGCGCACTCTAGATATAATGTACTCTTTTTGTCTTTAATTGCCCCCAGGTTTTTTTTTTACTTTTTTGCTTTCAGTTGTCTATAATTTTGTTTTTTTCTTTTGATGTTATTGGACAAGACTAATTCATCGGTTATGCTCAACAGGTCATGAAATTGTGTTGAAATATAGATTGACAGCAAATCGTTTTTCTTCCCTATTAACGGAACTTGCTTTTTAGACGTAAGGTCATGCGTCCTGAAATTGGCACAATTCAATAGTTAGCAACATTTTTTACCTGTTTATTGCTTATCTTTGACAAATATCTTACCTACTAGAGTTCCGAGCTTTCACGATTCAGAAGACGCGCCACAAATTTACTTTTGCTAACAAAGCAAAATGCCGTGTATTCAACATACCGCATATTTATACGGCATGGAATGTGGTATCCATATACGCATAATTATGCGGCGACATAATTATACCGAATATGGATTTTTAACATGCGATATAATTTTTCATCATCAGGCTAATGACAGTTAGCATAATAAGAATCTAGTGCTTTGAACGGGAATAATTCGTGAACGTGGACATACGATTCATAAACCACGCCACAAATTTACTTTTGCTTACAAGGGCGAAAGGTCGTGTACTCAGCATGCTCGCATTTATACGGCATATAATGCGATATCCATATACCCATAATTATGTGGCTACATAATCATACCGAATATGTATTTTCAACATGTCACATAATTATACGTTATGAGGCTGATAACATCTAGTATAACAAGAGTCTAGTGCTTTGAACGGTAATAATTCTCGAGAATGGATATATGACGATCGAAACATCCGATCCAAGAAAACGCTGCTTCAAGCTCCTGGAGGTACATGAACTCTCATAGAAAACTTATGGTCATTAATGAAACTTTTTTTAAAAAGTTAGATCTGAAGAACAGATGATTAACTGGCAATCCATCTTCATGACATTTTGCTCGGAAAGCAAAGCAAACACATTGATGATGGAAATAAAATGAAAATCCATGTTACTACTGTTCATGAGTAATAACCCTGAAAGGAAAAATATATCCGGCGGTTTGAAAATACAAGGCATTCGGTCGATTGTTAGAAGAATAAGCATCCTGTTAAGAGGTGAAAGTTAATTGCATATATCTATAAATGAAAAACACATATGTTAAAGAAAAATAAATCATATGAAAATGTATAAATATAGCACAGAGAAAATAATGTAATAAAACATTTGATAACGGAACAAAAGCTTAGAAAATAAATTAAAATGAAGGAATCACAAAAATATTTAAAATAAAAGAATCACAGAATCAGCTAAAGAATACAATGTCTCTTATATTGACAGAGGAAATATTTTCCTAACACGTTATAACAGAAATAAATTAGTCTACATTAAATGTCTGAGTTATACAAGGATATGTTTTAATTCTGGGGGAAAATATAATTCATTTTATATGCATTTGGATGAACACTATTAATGCCTGTTTAGTGAATTTAATCTTCGTCGCAGGAAAGCAAACTTTCAGATTATATTTAAAATATGTAGGATACGGACTGTTTTATCTAAATATTTCACGATAAATATGATAATTCATTTTGCACCGGAATGGTACTAAGTCATTTTTTCCATGTACTACTAAATAATTCAGATCTTACTCAATTCGTGAAATTGGTCTCTTCTCTAATCACTCAGCAGATAGCTTTAATTCCATGTCATATTGTATCATTCCGCATGTAAGGGGTTTATTTTTTGGTAATGAGGAGGAACAAGATTAGCAATTCTGTGGGCAACTGAAAAGCTGAAGAAATGCTATATTGAAATGACTTAAAAAGGGAGAAGCACTTTCTTATCATATCGCGCTATATATTACATTTTCCAGATTATAGTTAAAATATATAGGATACGGATGGTTTTATCTAAATATTTCACGATAAATATGATAATTCATTTTGAACCGGAATGGTACTAAGTCATTTTTCCACGTACTTCATGTACTACTAAATTAAGATCTTATTCAATTCGTGTAATCTGCGAGTCTCTTCCCTAATCACTCAGCAGATAGCTTTAGTTCCATATAATATTGTATCATTCCATATGTAATGGGTTATATTTTTTGGCAATGAGGAGGAACAAGAATAAAAATTCGGTCGGCAATTGAAAGGCAGGAGAAATGCTATATTAAAATGACTTAAAAAGGGGAAATACTTTCGTAAATATTTGTCAAATCCCTGTTATATCTGGGATGCTTGGATTTCCTTCTATCCTGTGACTTAAAGGGCAAAAGGCACAGTTGAGAAAATAATAAGATGAATTGCGAAATTCACAACTAAGATAAAAGTCGATTTCTTTTGGAATGTATCTGCTTAAAAGTTTTGAAAATGATTCTTGGCTATTGTAGTAGTCTACTAGTAAGCTTAACCCTCTGACCACTGAGGGTTCTCAAAATCTGAGTACAGTTGTATACGGAGGTTTGTTTACTAATGGATAGGTGAAATAGATTCGTCCACCCCGTTTCCCCTTTTCTCTTCACTACGGGTGGTGGAAGATGTGAATGGAAGGCCTTTCATCTTTTATCTCTACCCCAAGGGGTCCCTTAATCACCACTCGCCCAACTGCCTTTTCCCCGCTTTCGGAACAGTAACCGGCCGAAATCCGCTCCACTAGTATAGAAGTTGCATGGCCGGTCACGGCCGGCTTAGGAGACAAAGGGTCAACTTCTTTATCCATACATGAAAAGAATTCGGAGTTTTTCAATCACGTTTATTTGAGAGCAATTCCACAAATTTTTCTATTTAGTATGGAGCAGAATATAAAATTAACACATTTTTAAGAAGTCAGAGGTATAAAACGCTTTGTTCTTGTAAATGATTTTATATTAGGTCAATATAAGCTGCAACACAAGAAATTGCAATTGTACTTGAACTTCATGCTGCTTACTTCGACATCTTTGATTTCCATAAATATTTCTTTTTAATAATTAGAAATCGGAGAGGGGGTTAATAATTTTTTATTAAAAATATAATTAAAAAATAGTGGAGGGCCACGATGGCCTAGTGGCAGGTCTCGCCTTCGGGGCAAAAGGGTTTGAGGTACAAAACTCGATTTTACTAAGGGCCTGTTGCGCGCTAAATCATACACAGAGGGCCACGTCCTCCCACTAGTGTGGTGTGGAATCTTGGATAAGGGGCTGCCATCCCATGTGTATACAGGCACTATAGATGTCCTCGTCATCTGACCAGGGTTCAAATCTATGAGGTCTGCCACAAAATAGCCCTCCTGTTTCTTCAAAACGGGACGTTAAGAAACTGAAAAAAAGTAGTGGAATGAAAATCATTTCGTCATTTTTAAAATGCTCATTATCATCAATTTGTACAGTTAGGCGATGTTCAAAATGCTCTCAAAATTTATGTGTGGTAAAAATTTGATTTTCATTAATATCTGACTAAACGGAATAGTCAATACAAATGCTATCTCAGCCTATAATTTTCTAGACGGGATGACTCATAAAAATGTGTAACGAAGTACAACTTACATAATCAATTGAAAATTTTTTGCAGGTTGATCGTATCAGCTTGCTTCAATTATGAGAGTCGTTTTCTCATGTCTAGAATAAGATTTTATGAAATCAATGTGACTGTTATTTTGAACTTGAGGCCCGATGAAGCTACAAGGGTATCTAAGAGTACTCGAAAATCTGCCCACAAAATTCCAGGCTGCGTGTTCTGCGAAACTTAAATAAAACATCAATAAAGTCCCAACTATTTTTTCTTGCATTCAGTACCTTTAGCATCTGCTGACATTAAAAAATCACATGAATGCTACTTAGACCTTTTTTAAAACGATGAAGAATATATTGTGGTCCCATATGTCTGTTTATACATGAATTGAATTAGAAAAACTCTGCTGATATAGTGATGTGATCATATGCCCAAGTTTTTGGGTTCCCATTTACAGTAGATATAGTCTTTAAATACCAAGATTTAGTTTAGTTAGTTAAGTGATATTAACGTTCCGTTTTGAAGCAACACGAGGGCTATTTTGGACTGACCTCATAATTATGAACCACAGTCAGATGACGAGATTTGAGCTGGCACCTCCCTCTCCGTGTTTCCGCACCATACCAACGGGAGGACGTTTGACCAATTTCGTATGATTTAGCATGCAAGAGGCCCAATACTCTGCGGAATTTCAGTGAAACGGGTTACGAATCTGGAAGCATCCGGCCTCGAGGCCTAGACCTTACCACTGCGTGGGTATGCGTGCGTATCATCACCATTGCGAGATTGCGACGCACTGGCTCTGGGTATTAATATTTACATGAAATCTATGCGATGGAAACAGCTGGCAAGGGTGCCGACTAATGAATGTTTGACAATTTCGGGAATGTGTCACGTCTTAACTTTAGTCCAGTCAACGAATGACACATATCGACGAATAGAAAAAAATGGTGTAGTTTTGAAATTTAGCAAAGTTGTTGGGGATAATGTCCTAAACGACATACTAAAACTCCCCGCCGGTGGGTACATAGGGTGTTTAAAGGGGGTGTTTTCAATATTTTTTAAATATCTCGAAAACTATGGGTTCTAGCAGAAAACACTCAGTCACAAAATTATACTACATAAAATTCTCTACAAATAAAATGTTTTTTTCTGTAGCATCAAAGTTTAGAAGATACAAGGAGATTTAAAAGTTAATATTTTTAAAATTCCTTATTGTAAAGGTAGAATCGATTAAAATTGCTGAATCAAGAACCTTCATAAGAACCTCATGCCTATATAATAATTATACAAGGATAGTATTGTATGTGTCGGAGCGCGGCGTGACAAACCCATTTAATGAACAATTATGCTCGCTTCCTCCCCTCACATCCGTTCCTCTTCACAAGTTTCTTTCTACTCGTAGTCCAATCAATGAATTGTAAATTTAAAGAATGGTGTAATTTTGAAATTCGGCACAGTTGTTGGGGAAAGTGCCCTAAAGAACATACTAAAAGTCCCCGTTGGTGGAGGGTGCTCAGGGGGAAGGGAGGATTTCTCACTTTTTCTTAAATATCTCGAAAACTATGGATACTAGCGAAAAAAACTTAATTATAAAATTAAACTACATTAAATTTCCTACAAAAATAGTCCTACACATTGTTCATAGGATGAATAGTTTAAAATATTATAGCAGTTTTCTTTGTGGAAGAATGTTTTTATTTCAAAATGGCGGCTATCTATTAAAATATATCTATAACATATTATATTTTTCTAAAACATAATTATATATATATATATATATACGTATATAATTTGTCGTAAACTATTGTTGCTACAAAAAAAATGTAGGACATTTTTTGTAGGAAATTTCATGTAGTTTAATTTGTAATTGAGTGTTTTTCTGTAGAACCCATAGTTTTCGAAATATGTTAGAAAAACTGAAACCCCCTTTAAACCCCCTGTACCCCTCGCGCACCCTTTCTGGCGGGGACTTTTAGTATGTCGCTTAGGAAACTACCCCCAATAACTGTGACAAATTTGAAAACTACACCATTTTTTTTCTATTTTTCCGTCGTTGACTGGACTAATATGACCTTGCATCAATAAGCCAGGCCTCCTCATTAGAAAAAAAGTGTGATGGCATTAGAACCAGTAAAAGATGAAGAGAAGAGAATCCTTTCTACTACTAGGTAAAAGAAATATAGATATCTTCAGTCAACCAATGCATTTTTATATTTTGTTACTGCAATTAGAATTATTATTTTCATTTATGATTGAAACAAAAGCCCACTTATGGCAATGATTTATATAGTACTCACATAAATTTACCTTGTATTATAAACTACACTTTTTTATATGTTACTTTCATAATATATATATATATATTGTAGGAAGATTAACTAAAAGTTCCCTTCTCGCCTTTATTAAATAATGGACATCTGGGATTTATACTCAAAATTTTAAACTTACATTTAGTTTTCAAAATATGTCTTTGGATTTTTAAATTCATATTGCATATCTAGATCACATATTTTTTCATTTTATACATAAAATAGAGATTATTTTATGCATTTCTGAAGAGGAAAATCTAGTTTATTTCGGTACCTCATATATGAGCTGATGCATAGGATCTGCAAACAGATTTCAAAATACATACAAAATAGTTGTTTATGAAATGATACGAATCTTCAATTGTAGTGAGAAACTTTTACATAAATATATATCTAAATTATTAAAAAGACAGAAAGATTGTCTTAAGTGGTAAACGGAAGGTAGAAATGATAAGCAATTAGTAATTTTAGTTGGTGTTGCAGAGAAGAGGTTTTCCAAAAAAGATTATGGAAATTGTTATTCATATCAAATTAATTAGTTGCATTAAATATAAATAGAATTTAACATCCTGCTGCCAAATTATAACCTTTAAAAATGCTCAAAATTTTAATAAGGCGCCATGTAAATTATCAACATATTTAATATTAAATTATTTGAGGATTATCTTTAGTTTCAATCATTAATTTTTTCCATAAATACTTCATTTTATAATAAATTATTAAAGAGAAGAAAAATGAATCAAAAAACTGTTTCGAAACATCTCCGGCTGCTTAATTATGCAACTTTCTTGTGTAAAGATAACAAGCTTTATATTTTTGCTGCTCTTGTTATGTAAGAATTTCGTATTTATTCCTCTTTTATATTATATCCATCGTATCTTTCGATATTCCAAGGCAATAATTGAATTCTGTCATCTAAATTTAATTGTAACTTTATACCTTATCGTGAGAGAAGGGATTGCTCTCATCAAACGTTCTTTATAAAACATAGTTCCCTCTGTTACAGTATTTGAATTTTTATTTACACATTCAAAAATTAATGCATGATTTCTTTATATGTTTATGTTCTCTTTTTATTCTTTTAAAGGTTGGTACAAGAAGAATTCCTTGAAATGCTTAAATTTCTTCTTTTCGTAATGTGATATCAGATGAATATTATTTAAACTCTGTCGACATAAAAATGTTAATGCTCGGAAAAGAGAGAAATGATCTTTATTACGAGCAATTTGCACCTAATTTCAAAGTATTTCTTCTTCTGTACCTTCAAAAATAAAATTTCTTCCTTACAAAATAATGTTAAATCCTTTCAAAGTATGAAGAATGATCAAAAAGATAATTCATAGCAAGCAGTATATAAGCATTGTTGCTAACAGTTATCTTCATTCAAAATATTAAGCTCATTCCTGAAATGTTAGGCACAAATGGAAGACTTGTAATAATAAAACTGTGAATCGATCTCAAAAAGATATTTCTTTCAAAGCATTCACTATGTAACACACTTCTGCATCACAAATACAGACAAAATATTGATTTGCATAAAGTTTAAATTGGATGGTTTCAAAGTTCTAGAACTTACAATTTCAGTCATAAGTAAATTGTGATCCGCAATATGATCTGCAGTTGAAAATAAATATTTTTATCGATATTTTGACATCTGGGAAGTGCATTTTAATTTAATACCATTTCCATTTTATTTGGATTTCTTTTACCTCTTCGGTACATAGTTACAAATTAACCCTGTTTGTTGTGAATACCTGAAAATATAAAAGATTTTGAGTCTAAGAGAAAACACAGACAGAAGACCGAGTGAGACAGAAACAGAGATTTCGCGTCTAGTTGTCGACGTGTAATCAAAAATTTACTTTAAAATGCTTCGTTTCAAAGGGAACAAATTTTAAGAGAGACATTATCCCGCGATTTCCGCGGGTAGGAATTACGTCTATTTTCTGCTGGATCCTGCGATTTTCGCAAGCTAATGTGTTTACTTATTACTTTTTGAGTGTTTAATTATATTATACTAATAAAGCTTTGCATATAAATAACAATTCGTTTGGTTCAGCGGTATTTTAACATGCTTGCAAACGTTACATCTAAATAATGATTTTAAAAAATCGGAAGGCAGAGGGTTAATGAGTATATATATCCTTCGAAAGCAGCTTGTCAAATACAGAATTCAAAATATCTTCCACAGTAAAATACTGTTGCGGCAGTGACATAGTCGAAAATTCACTCTCTTTCATAATAGGCTTCTGCAATTATTACAGGTTTAACCCTCTCATATCGAGCGAGGCGGTCCGGGGCGGTCTAGAAATTTTCCCTTAACGACGACGAAGGCGGGCCTGAGGCGATTGGCTTCTTTTGAGGGGAGGTGAGTTTCTGTGGTTGCTTAGGAGATAAGCGTGTTAGGGGCTCCAATTATCCTTGCCCACCACAGCCTATTTCCTTGCGCCTTCAGGGAAGGTTACATCAGGGGTGGGATGGTAGGGTAAATGACCACCCAGGTTCGGAGAGTCCAATTCATGTCTTAGCCTCCCAAAATAGCCCTGTTTTAAAGGAGCTAGAAGAAAAAAGTGGCATCGGGATTAAAGAGTTAAAGGAGAGATAGCATATGATTCGGAATGTTATTCACCTGACTGATTTGTCTTTTTAAGATAACAACAACAACAAAAAGAGACCTCCTTTTACATGTTGAAAGGTGAATGACCAGAGTAGGCCTTATTAGATTTTAGATCTGAAATGCAAATATTTCTAGGATTTTAAAGAAACTGAAAACAATTGTTTACTAATAGGTTTTTAAGACATATTTCTTAAGTGGAGACCAGCCCAGGCTACACTTTATAGCGAAATTGTTCTTCTAGACGTATATACAATTAAGCAAATCAACTACTGAAAATAATTTAAAATCTTCATCCAGTGAGTACTTGCTCTTAGTTCCAGCGTCCACAACTTACTAAAGAAAACAGTAAATAGCAAATTCTGTAGGCATGGAAGAAATGAATTATCTGCTAAGATGTTGAGAAACGCCTTCGAGAAAATACTAATGGAAAATTTTAAAAGATTGAAGAGAAGTTAAATAACGCATTCAAAGACTTTAAAACCATATCAGTTCGTTGTTTTAACTATAATGTGATTACAATCCTTGATTATAATTTGATTGCGCACACTTTTTTACTTATATTAACACAAGATTTTGCTTTGGAAGAGGTTGTAATAGGAAATAATAATAAATAGTAAAGATTGAATTCGGCTTTTTCAATTGTTTATTTTTAATATGGAATTATGCTTGCAAGAGGCAGAAATGTCGGTAATCAGGCGATGTATAACCTCATCTGGGTTCAGTGCGTATTCGTTAGTCATTATGACATTCAAAGAGTATTATCCAGTAAACTCTTACAAATGGTAAACTTCTAAATCATACTGATAGATTAGGTCATATTTATTTTAATAATTATTCTGTGATGAATACCCATACAGACTAAATTTATGAAAATAAACATTGTGTCTTTTGCCTATTATGATGCAACAGAGGTGAGTCGTTCTGATAAATCTGTATTTGTTTGATGCAGGTAAAGTCTGTTGTAGATCAGGAAGCCTTATGATAATTTATCAAACGCAATCGGTTTTAAAATTTATTGATTTTTCCGAAGAAAAACAAGTAAATTTATCAGGTTTTATTTAATTAGTTGCATTAGACCCATCTGTTCATAAAAGAACAATCTTCTTATTGCACGACTAATCTAGAGAATTTGCATCCCAGGAGGTATTTATTATTTATTTGGAAAGCATCTTAAATAAGTCAATGAAGAAGTGCTAAAAATAAGCAAAATGATGCTGATTCGACTCACAGAATGATATCTTGAATAAAGAATGCAACAAAATTCCCTCCCAATATCCGGAAATGGAGGACATCCAAACCCATTAGGTTATATATATTAGCATATTTCTACTTATATGTATTTGATCAACGCCCCCTTTCATTTCATCAGGTACAATAACCTCAACTAACATTGGACAATGTTTGCTCGTGCTGCCATCTATGAATTGAAAGTTAAAGATCTTTCGATCGATACTGCTTTTGAATTTGTTCTCAAATGTAACGACTTTTTTTGCATTGTTTCGAATCTTTCAACATAATGATGAGCAAAGTATCGCTTTTAAGAATACGAGATGCAGAGAAAAAGGCCCGAATTTTTTTCTCCACTTAAGAGTACGGATGTAAAAATGTTTTCAGGTTTTTACAATTACCGTTCTTTTCCCAGAGGAGGGATTTTTCCAACGAGCCGTCTTTAATGCAGGCTCTACGCTCTACAGCTTTCTTTCACGGTATGAGAAGAAAAAAAGAAGCTTTACTGTGCTTTTGTTCCCATACATTCATTGTGTCGATAAGTTAAAGTACCTTAAAATGGGTTTCTGAAAGAAAAAAGAACAAAAGAAAAACTAAAACGAGAGCACAAACTGATAGCGTAAACAGTCTTTTCTTTGAATAGCATATTCTTTAAGTTTTCAGAGTGAGAAATAGGTTTCCCTCTCCCTTTTTGCCTTCAAGAAGTACACTTTGTAGTCACGCATGAACGACATTTGTTTCTTACTACTTTCACTGAAGAGAAGACGCACGGCTACTTCAGGCGTTTTTTGCAATTAAACTGAATGGTTTCGAGAACAAAATATACCGAATGTTATAATTTTTTTCCTTCAAATTGTCAGGGACAACTTATTGAAATTTATATATGAAAAATTTTTAATTGATATTTATTAATAGATTTATATTCATTATTAAAGCATATTTTCCTTTCTTTTGCAGAATAAGCTAAAAATAAATGTTTAATATGGCTTGTATCGATTTTTTTTTTGGGGGGGGTGTTATAATCTATATATATCCAACGACTTGATATAATAAATTAACTATTAATTCTTCTATCTGATAACTAGCATATTTTTTGAATTATCAGCCATTTTTTAATTGTGAAAAATATTAAAATAAATGTTGAATAACCAGCTTCCTAACATTAATTAAGAAGCTTTTTCGATTATTAAAGCTTTTTAATAAAATGCTTTCAACGCCCTTCTATTTCTTTAATATCTCTGCTGAAAAAAATAAACTTTTTTTAAGGATAAGAAAGAAAGTTGGGCAATTATCGTATAAAAATGAAATGCTTGTTAAGAACTTCTGAGAAAAGATGAAAAATCAAAAAATGATGATAAGATGCTTAACGAATCGAGCTGCCTAAGTCTTGAGAGAAATCTACCTGTTCCCTTGGTCATGTAGTCTAGCGCAAAATAAATTCAATGTAACTCTCATAACTAAAGGTTGCAATTGTAGATGCATTGTCTTTAATTACTTTGCTTTAATAAATTGTTGTGTTGGATGAAAGTGAATATCTGGGCAAAATGGAATATGTTACAGTACAGTAATTCTATCGACATTGTACAAAAAATAATAAATAATTATATATGATAAATACTCATGTTATTAAAGTTGTTTATAATAATTAACGGTTATTAATTATTCTTATTTATTTACAAGTGCAAGTATACGCGAATATTTCCCGCATAAAAGTTTACATTTTGGCAGCTATGTTATATATTAACGGCTTTGTTATATTATTTTGAAGCATAAGATGATATCACTTACATATGTATGGACATATACTACGTTATAAATATTTTTATTCTATGTTGTGTATCTGTCTCCCACAGATTTAAAATCACTGTCGAAAAAAGAATATGGCCGCCCTTCTAGGAGAGCGCCATTTTTTTTTCTTGTGTCTTGGATCGGCAATTTTTTTAGTCCATCTACTGATGGCAATTTTACTTAATTTTTAAACAGATTGAAACGAATTTTGGACTAAATATTTTTTGAATTAGGGGATAACAGTCTTTGTTGCTAAAAATCCCTACGCATCGTATCTCTCAGAGATACAATTAAAGAATCAAGAATAAATCACTGTCTTTTTCTTCTGATCATTACAATGCAATCAAACATAATCATATTTAATTTCACTGTAATATTTAAGATAACATACAAGAAGAGATTTTAGTAATGTACTATAATATGCTCCTGAGTATAAACACTATACTATGCAGTTCATGATAAAACACGTTTTTACTCGAAAATGTTGTACTAATGCATGTTTTCGAATTAAAAGACATGTAGAGGCTACAATAGTTCGGAATTCTGTCTTTCATTAAAGGTTAAAACTTCTATAATAAAAGTTAGCATTAAAAGTTATATAAATCATTTATAGTAAGCATTATTGAGTGAAAAGAGCATTTTTTATTTATACATCCAAGCAATTTTGAAGAAATTTAAAAAAAATTAAATCATTACCTAATGATAAATATAGTTTAGAAATAACTACGACTATGTAAGGGGGACTGTATAAGGGGTGGGTAACCTGCAGCCTTTTTCAGTTTTTTGGCATTCTCTAAGGCATATATGCGGCCTTACCAGTTATTTACAATTTGGATTGAAATAATATACTTGTCTGCAATATAATAATAGTTACAGAACAATAACCTTTAAAATTCTTGAACGGCCTTTTGCCCAACTGCCGAAATTTAATTAGGCCTTTCAGTGTGAAAAGACTCCCCACCCCTGCACTATATCATATCTTCGTCGTTCAGGCAGAAGTCATCACCTCCGCAAAAACCTTGTGAAGGACTGCTGCAGTCAATTAGATTTGCAATTTATTACTTCGTGATAGAAACCTGTTATCTAATATAAGTAAATGAACCGTAGGAGCTATAAATCTGTAAAATAATTGTTGCTATTTATCATAAAGACTCAAAATCAATTAAGTTTAAATTGACCACATCTTGAATCTATAGTTTTGAACTTAGTGACTGCTGCCTGAACGACGACGATATATTTCTTTGCTATGTACGAAGTTTTGCAATAGTATGTGAGGTTATATTATGAAATAATATATACTCTATCAGAAACTTGTGAATTATTACATTTTGACTGATTGAAGTCTTTTATGGATACCCAAATTAATTCTACATCATTATTCTCCTTTACTTATTTGATTTTCTAGAAAAATCTAGAAATTTACGGAAGTAGTGCTATTCCTTGTATATTATTATTAAAATTCTCCAGAAGAAATCAATGCAATGAAAATAAATGCTGTACCGAAAAGAAACAGCCAAAGCAAAGCAGTATTGCAAGAAAATAAATAAAATCGCATCAGCTTTAAATTTCTCATTCCATTTGAATGACATACAACAATGTTACAAAAGAATTATTAACCTAATACAATTCCACAAACAAGAATGGTTGCGATTATTAAAAAAAACATTGAATACGAATGCATAGCTAATAACATCATTTCAAAATAATGTTGTCATATATTAATGCTAATTGTCTATATTATTAATCGATTGAAATGATAACAAATATAATATGCTCGTCTTTTCTATATTCCGCTTTCATCTCATAAAGTGAATGAAGCATTAACAGAAACAAAGAGACTTGCATTAAAATGTTTCAATTTTAAATACTTAAATTAAAATTTCATCCCTTAGCATTTAAAGCAGAAGTCCAAATGCTTAAGGGACTTTATAAAACTTTTCTAATTCGCGAGTTTCCATTTATTTAAGAGTCTATTCAACTTACCTAATTTAACTAAGTAATTACAATTAAATAAAGAAATAATTAACTCTAATAAAATTGTGTTTATGTTTTAAGTAATTAATTATATTGAAAAAGACGTGAAAATAATTCTACCTTAGTTAAAACATTTCTAGCTCTTCCAATCAAAATGCCGCCTATGCTTTAGTTAGCAGAGGAAATGTTTCCTTTTTCAACAAAAGCAAAAAGACTTACATTAAAATGTTTCAATTTAAATAATTAGAATTTCACTCTCTACTATTTTAACCCTTTTAATTTAATAGGGTTAAAATTAGAAACCGTCTTAATTTTTTAAAGCAGAAATTCTTATTGCCTAAGGAGCTTTATATAACTTCTCTGATTATTGAGATTCCATTTATTTAAGAATCTATTCAAATTACATAACTTAACTAAGTAATTACACTTAAATAAATAAATATTCAACTCCAATAAAGTTTTAGATATTATTTATGTAATTAATTATATTGAAAAACTCATGAAAACAATTCTGCTTTTGTTAATTTGTGTGTTTATTTCTGCCTCCTCCTATCAAAATGCCACCTATGCTTTAGTTAGCAGAGACAATGTTTCCTTTTTCAACAAAAACAAAAAGTCTTATTTTAAAATGTTTCAATTTAAAATAGTTAGAATTTCACACTCTACTATTTTAACCCTTTTAGTTTAATATGGTTAAAATTAAACACCATCTTAATTTTTAAAGCAGAAACTCTTAATGCCTAATGAGCTATATATAACTTTTCTAATTATCGAGCTTCCATTTATTTAAGAATATATTCAACTTACCTAACTTAACTAAGTAATTTCACTTACATAAATAAATATTCAACTCCAATAAAGTTTTAGATATTATTTAAGTAGTTAATTATATTGAAAAAATCATGAAAACAACTCTACTTTAGTTAAAACATTTCTGCCTCCTCCTATCAAAATGCCACCTATGCTTTAGTTAGCAGAGGCAATGTTTCCTTTTCCCCATCACACGAAGCACTTAGCATGTTCAAACAGAGCCCAAAGAAAATGAGTGAAATACCACGTGCCTTGTAACGGTGGTGACGACGGAGTTAGGTGATGCGTAGTACATGCCAAATGATCGGTGATTCGAATAACATTCCCCAAAGATCCTAGGAATGTGACTCCGTCGTGCCTGCGACTGGAGATAGAAGGAAAGTCTGATGCTCGTGTCAAGTCGGGATTACCAATAGAGTAACTACAGCAAATGCTCTGTCATTTCGCAACATAGATCTGTAGTTAAGACTGAGTTGGGTGTTCAAACGCCAGATTCTCCTGTTAAAGGCCTCGGAGTTTATTCGCAGGTAATCATCGGTGGAGTTGATGTGATTTCATCGCAATAGTTTCTTTGCTTCTAATCGTAGTGTTCTTAATTATATGCGACATAAATTTGCGTTATTTAGTTCACAGATTTAATTAGAGCCATCTAATGTAATAAATCGAACGATTATAGTTAATGATAGAATAGTTAAATATGCGGTTTTAACCTTAATTATGTTCATTTATTCCCATATAACCATTAGTACAGATATTATTGTTGTTTTTTGGTGAGTTTTAATGGAGCAAGACGTCAGAACGGTTTATGTTACTTCACAATTGTTTCTTTGTTTCTAAATATAATCTGTTAATTGTATACGACGTATATTTCTGTGTGTTATTTATTTCATGGATGTAGTTAGAAGGCACCAAATTAGTATTAAAAGGATTAAATATGATTATTCTTAGTTCATTCACATGCAATTAATGTTGGGGTTAATGTGACTTTGCTACTGTATTTTCTTGTTCTAAATATCGTGGTATCTATATCGGTATTTATAAACGGTATGAACTTCTATCATTTGATTCATATATATAATTAGAAAGATTTAGAGGTTAAACTGATTTAAAGCAAAATTAAAAGTTAAACATCTCACAACGAAACATAAGTGCTTAAAGGAATGCTAATCTTGGAAAAAATATGTCAAATTTAAATACAGGTTAGAAAATTTTATGCAACTCCTTAAGTATAATTCAACATAGAACTGCCTGATTTATTAATTGTCTGCATATTAAAAGATAAATTAACATATTTATTATAAATGAATTAATTAATAATATTGACTTTTACATTTCGGTTTAAAATAACAGAATTTATAATACAAGGTGATACAAAAGTCAAGAAAAACATTAAAAATTAATAATTCGAAAGCAAAAAGAAATAAAATATGAGATTTTTATTAAATGGATGGGGGAGAAGGTGGATTATTTTTCATGAGGAAAACAAACAGAATGTTTGAATACGTCTTTATTTGACAAACAGATGGCTTACAAGTAATAAGTCGCTTTCCAGTTGCATATAAGCTTACAATCGTTCAATGTGCTGTTCGCCATTCAGTAGCACAGCTGTCAAATGTTCTGTCGAAGCTGTTGCTTAATGCTACCGTTCACAACATTAAGCAACATTTCTCGCGGTATAACAGACACATGCTGGCGAATGGTATCTTTCAATTTTGGTTGTAATGGCAGTTTATCGCGGAACAATTTTGAATTCAAGAACCCATAACCAAAAATCGAAAGGTATCAGACTGGGAGATCTGGGAGGCTTTGAATGTGAAAAGGATCCAATGATAACAAGATCCTCCCGAAATGCTGAACGTGGTAGGCTTTCACAGTCGCAGCGATATGCGGTGGTGCTTCATCTCACATAAAAACGACTGTGCACAGTTCCTTTGGCGTTGCCGTTCTGGAATGATGATGTTCTGTAACAATGGTGCATAGAGCTCATCAGTGCCAGAAACTGCTTTCAAACACGCCTCTGCGACGTCCTCGAAAAAAAATAAAATGATTGCGAAACGATGAAACCACGACAAACATCTTTTGGTCGAAAACAAAACTATTCACGCATTCATTTTTGCTTTGATCACAAAAAATCTGCCTTCTTTTACATTCGTTCGGTGCTAACCGCATCCTTTTACCTTTTTTCGTTTCCAAATTATTAATTTTTGCGTTTTTTACTGACTTTTGGATCAATCGGTATTTATTGAAATTATTCTGAACTTAATGGTGATTAGTTCAAAATGAAAGAAGGGCGTAACATTTTTTATTCATGCTGATATAATTCAGTTTTCTGAACTTCATTCGAAATTAAATAAATTAAGGTTGCAAACCAAAGAATTATACTGATCTAAATTTAATATTTAAATCATTTTAACTTTAGATTTTTTTATTTATTTGTCATACAGCTACACATAAACTCGCTAAGAAAATGATTTTACCAGTGCTGTTAATATCACTGAGAAGGATAAAGATATAGAGAAACATAGATTCCTTTTCCAGTTAATCCAGTAGAAGTAAACATATTTTTTATTCAATAGCAAGTAAACTATTTATAATTTATTCTATCGCTCATCATTAGCCTTTAGAAGCCTACCATTCTAAATTTTTTTAATGTATCTTCGTAATCTTTTCAATGTATCATCTCTTGTGTTTATGCAATTCTACTTATTTTTTCTTAAAAACTAATGCTACTTATTCTCTCTTATATAAAAATATGCAGTTTGAATTTAATCTGAGTCACATATTAAGTTATAACATACATTAGGTTATAATTAAAAATTGATATAGAATTCTAGCTATTGAAATACAAGAACAGTAGCTGCCGCTTAATGTGAACCGTTTGAGACTTAAGAATTTTGATAAAATTAACAGATTGATAACAATAACCGAATTGGGTAAAATCAACTACATTTTTATCACATCAAGGGAAAAGAGAAAAAAACCCACTAACCTCAGGGTTATCTATAATTTATTTCAAAAATAACAGTTAAAAAATCCAATAATTGTTGCTTGTCGGCAATTATTTTTTAACAACCCACTTACATAGTGTTCGTACTCGTATTATTTTTTAAAATTTGTTGATCGATGCTGCACACTGCGTTCAAAATATCAAGTGATTGACTCATTTCGTCGTTCGTTGGAGGGTTTTCTTTAACCCATTCATCCTTGTCGGAATCATAAACGTTTATTGTTTGGTCTTGCTCACAAACAGCTTTTCAATTTCCAAGTCTGTCAGTGTGGCAACTACTGGAATGCCTTGTCAATGGACACCCACTCTTCTTACCCTTCCTTTAGCATATCTTCAGGAGATTCAATGACAATAGGAAGTTTTTCATCTAATTTTCACAGAAGCCTCCGTAGGCGAATCAGTTTTCGATCGTGTCAGCTGATATCCGATTCCAGGAACTTGCTAAGAGATGCACCCCAAGATGTTTTCTTACAAGTGGAGCGAAAAATTCCACGAACGTCAAATGTCAATTGTTAACGTTGGTTGAAAATGAAGAATAGTCAATTCTCTACATGAAAGCTGATAACATTAAGCGATTTCGTGGTCACACTAAACGCTAAACACTAATATAAAGCGAATTATAACATTATCCGCGATCACATTAAACGGCTTCCACATATTTCCAACTATTGCTTACATTACCTTTCCTTCGCATGATTGTTATTGTATAAGGAAGGGAATATTGATACAAATAATATAAATCAGTTCTCAAAGAAGCACAATTACAGAACGTAAAATAGTTTAGGAAATCATAAAATATATGTTAATGAAAAACGTTTACCCTTAATATTTCGAATAAATCCTGGAAACACGGAAGATATTTTTATTACTTTTCGATATCTTAACGAAATTCAAAATGAGAGTAAATTAATTATTAATATATACAGAATTATTTTATATTGAAAATAAAAATATAAATTTTCCTTTTAAAATGGTTAACCTGAATCAGAAGAATACGAAGTTGCTAAATCTTAGCATTTAGACAAAACAGTGGTGTTTAAATCATCACTGTTCTCACAGATGTTCAACTATTACTATCCAATAACCACGTTATCACACTTTAAATTACAAATCGTTCAGTTAATATAGGTGTAGGAATCATTCTTTTATCATTTTATTCCTTTCCTCGTTAGTTAATTGTGTTAACTATCTTTCGCTCATACAAGTTTCATGTTCTCCCAAAAAGAAAAATATACTTATATATGAAGTATACTTTGGTATATATTTTATTTTTTAATTTTTTCTTAAAAATTTAAAAAACAACTATTAAAAACTTGCAAAATTATGAAGAATTACACTATGTATGCATTAATAGACCGACTGTAATGATGGCTCAACGCTAAGTCTACCGTCATATAAATATGGGCATTCTTAATTATGGAAATGATACCTTATAAATATATTGTTACATTCTCTGTAAGCATCTGCATGAAATAATGTAAGAGAATTTATGCAAATAATGAAGAATAAACACCGTTATAAAAATTAACGGGTAAATTTTGTTTATGTTATATATATATATTTTTATTTCAATTTATTCTCGATAGTGTCAAAACCTGAAATGTAGAAACAAATTCATTTCATCTTTTCCATCTGGTTTGGTTTGATCCCATTGATATCTTACATTTTGCATACTTTCTTTTCTTTTCTTTCTTTCGTTTCCATTTTCGTTCTGAGATGTATAAAAATAGCCTAGGAAATGAAATAAAAAGTCACACATTTCGTACCTTACCATTTAATAAGAAAGCAAGAAGACATATTTCAAAACATATATTTGTAAGCATTTAGCAATTAAGAAATATTAAATTGCAGAAAAAACAACATTATATATTCTCGTAATTTTACTACAGTTTAAGGGAAGTCAGTACCCGATATACTTCCAAAAAATCGATTTTTATATATTTGAAATCTGCATTTCAAGAAAACTTCTTTTTTTTTTTAAACTGCGTGTAACTTTTTCTCAAAATATTCTTTATATATGCTAATTTTTATAAACCTATTATATATATATATATATATATATATATATATATATATATACTGATGTATGTATATACTGTTGTGAAAGTTTTTTGATATTCCAAAAATATTTCTTAATAGTGCTGATCTCGTGTTACGAAACGGCATATTTTGACAAATTCATAGTGACATTCAGTTAAAAGTTTTTTTTAAAAAAAGATATATTTGTGTAGCAATTTCATTTCAGTATAGAGATAAATGTCTACTTAAACTGTATAAAAACTTTCAAACATGTATCTATAATAGATTGCGAGAAAATGTAGATAGAAAATGGCCAATTTAACATTGGCAGTATAGGGGTACCGACTCCCCTTAAATAAATATTGACAAGTAAATTGACGTAATAAAGTGACAGGTTGAATTTCCAATAAATAAATCTTAAAAAAATATTATGTATTTATAAATATCTAAAAGCAATTTTTAATATGCCAAAGGTTCGATTACGAATCATAAAACTGCATTTTGTTGATACAAGAATAATTATAACTTCAGTGAGTTTGAGGATGAGTTTCCTCTAAATTTCATTCATGATTTCCGTCTTAAAAGTAAATAGTCATTTACTATATTTGAATTTACCTACTTTATTCAATATTTCACAAACAATGAACAAAAAATTGAGGTCCATATCCTTTATATGCTTGTGTGGATTCGTAGACATCACTTGCATCAATAAATTATTCTTTCTTATTTTTGGTCTCGCATATATAAAATTTTATAAGTTTTAAGTTGACTACATTATTATCTATTATTGGACAATTATCTGTCATTAAATTCATTCCCACAAAGGTATGATAATTTAGGACAAACTTTCTTCTTCCAGGTTGCAACTAGCATCTTTAGGCTTTTCTCATGGTTGAAATTTAACCTGCCCGTTTTGCTCTTATCACTTTTATAAAGAAGGTAATTGGACAAATGTATCAAAATGAAAATAAAACCATCCACTATTCAAACCAAAACAGGTTAAACAAAAATTTCTTATAGGTTACAACTAAATGAGGAGACATACGAATTTAGGATAGGCCTTATTTTGAACACAGTCTACTCCATAATCCATAAACTAGCACAGTTTGCATCCTAGCAATTATAGAGACAAATAGCCGTAAGCTTATTGACAAATAAAAAAATTCACTGGTACAATCAGCTTGATATCTTCCTTTTCCTCCTTCCATGCATTTAGTGAGGTGATGCTTTTCCATGCCTGTTACAAGTCGGTTTTCTGCCGATCAAATAATCAGATTTTTATTCAACAAGCATATTAAGCAGCATTATTATTATCCAGTGACACACGTTTATCTACAACTAACTATTTACAAAACAGAGTAAATTGCATCATTTTCTTTTCAATAATAATTTTCTAACTCGTTATTACAGACCATTTTTTTTTCTCCTTGTAAAACCTTCTTTCACCAATCTTGCTTCTGTTGGATGTAAACAGTCGTTTTACTACATATAAATAATACGAAAAACATGACTAAAAGGATTTATTTTATTTTGCATCAATGTTTTCACTTATGAGGCACAAATCACCTTATTTCCGCTTAGCACCCTCTCTTTGTCAATTTAAATCTGCAACAAAGGCGATGCATGCTCGGTACATCTTCCTAACTTTCGCACAGTGTGGCAAAAATCCTAAATGCGAAATGAGCATGAAGAAAATCCATCTTAATATTTCTGTCATTTATATATTGTGGTTTTGTTTGAATATAATGAAATATAAATAAACGAGGCCGAAGTTTACTTTGCATCCGTGTCAAAGTAAAGTTTTGCGAGAATAAAAATAAACGAGGCCTATAATGCTCATCCTACTTTACCAACAGACTAGATAAATTAACAAAAACATATATAAGTAGCATTATTCCTTTAGGTGAAGTTCATAGGCAGTCGGAAGAAAGTGGCACCCTTTTAAATCCAAAAATATTTTATTTGAACCCTTCAAATAATCTTTAATGAATGAAAGATGAATTTAAAATCTTTAGATTATATTTTACGTAGATCGACGCCATGACTATTGTTCAGAAAGTGCGCGCAAAGTTAGCGTGTGTTACCAGGAAATATCTTACACCATAGAAAAGAGAAAGATGGTGACAATCATGCCTTTTATATTGCTGAGAAAACGGGGAAGCCCCGAAGATCTCCTGACTTTATAAGTTAAAGTAGAAGTGCGTTTGTCTAAGATTGAAGTAGAAGTAATTCGTTTATAATTAAAAATTAGGCGGAGTTAAAAAAGATTTTAATTCAAAAAGGATTTACAAGTTAAATCATTACATATATTTGTATCCAAAGAATGCTAATGGATTCACAAATTCTCGATTTCTCCCTTTCTTGTTAATTAGCACACTTGATGTTTTCGTGAAAAGAAATCTTTCTGGGTTACTTTGAAGAGTTTGGATTATTTGATATAATATTTCAATCCCAAGGACATCTAAAAATATGTTATGCGTTCATGGTAACTATAATCATTAATCTTTATAATGGAAACATAAATAATTGGAATCAAATAGATATAATAACCCAAGGATATAGAAATGCTTGATACATTTATTTTCAACTGAATCTAGATAATACGAAATTCTTCTAAGAATATTATTAGAGGAAGGAGTATTCTATTTCTATTGCATTCTAATGATCTAAACTCATTATGAATGAATGGAGTATTAATCTGAAAGTTTAATACATCGTTAACTTTCTCTGAAGTCTCATTTTTGGAACCGGAAACATGCTTATAGAATTTACATGGAAGCAAAATTGCGTTTATTCGGAAAGCAAGTCAATGGCTCAAATGGAGAATGTGTTATTATTTCAATTACAGCAATAATTATAAAGACGGAACTTCTGTTGTCTTGTTTTCCGTAAGTCTGCTTTCATTTTCGGATCTTATTATTAAAACAACAATTAAGTTCAATTTTATTTCAATTATTTTAATGGAATTCGAAACATTTTGTCTGCAGATTATTTAATTGTTCAATTTCTAAACGAACCGGCAATGGAATCGAAATCGAATATATAAATATATGAATATTTCCATCCAATTCCGGTAAAATATAATGTATTCGTTTTAAATTATGTTTACTGATGGATTATTTCAATAAAGATGCTCGAAAAAGTTTACAAGAGTACTAAGTGAAAAATAATGATTATTGAAAAAAATTCAATTTGATCCTACTCTGCATATTTCTTTATTTTTCAACCAAAGTTGTGCAATAGATGCAAATGAGTGTGATGAATGCGAAAAAAAACTAATAAAATTTATTTTGAATTTCAAACTTAATTGAATAAATATTGTAGTTGCTTAATTAAAATTCTTTATTAAAAATTTCCGCTATGTGGAGCTGAAAATGCTGCTAATAAATTATTTTATTAATTTATCTTTAATTTATTGAAATTAATTTAAACGATATAAAAATGAAAATCGTGTAAATATGCATCACGACGAAGTGTGCGGTTAATGACTCCAAAGCTTCCTTAGGATATGGAATTTGGTACACTTGTTTTATTTGATTTCATACAGAATTCATTTGTATTTGAGTAAATGTTATACAGAACTAACCAGCTTTTTTACTTCTACAATAAAAAATACAATTTATTTTAAATGAAATTCTTCAGATTGGGAAATGAGGATTTCTCTCACTCAAATGCGAATTCTAAAATTTCTCACAAGACTTTTTTGTTTTATTATTTTGAGACACCGCGTCTATTTTAATGGACATTTGTGTTTTATTTGCAAAAAAAGTTTCTTTCCTTTCAAAGCCCTTAAATCCCGATGTCCAATGACTGGAATGGTCAACCAACTAACCAACCAGCCTGGAATGGTCAAATTCTATCATCTATTAATTGTGTATAATTAATTATATTAGTTAATTATATATATTAATCAATATATAAGTAACAAATTAACTATATAGAGTGTTATATAATCCTATAAGGAGTATTAGTCTCGATTTTTGTAAAAATTGGTTGAAAATTATATCTTTAGTTCTCAAGAGGATATAGAAGTTTTTGCACGGAAAGAGAAATAATTTCTTATTAGATGCTTAACAAAACCGGTAAATACTGTTGCTGTGTTCAACAACTATGGTATTATTTGGCCGCTAGGTAAATGAAAGGTATAACTTAATCATAGGAAGGTATCGATTAATTGAACATATAATTATTAATAGAAAAAAGTGAAAGGAAGCTCCAATGAAAAAATGGTTGCCGCCTTCTGTATCATTATGGTAGAAAACCGCATAATGACACCTTCTACAGAAGCTTCTAACATCAATATAGAAAAGATGGCTTCAACCAAAAGAATAGAACGAGGAAGATTAATCGCTTTTCTCTCAGCAGTAAATAGTATCATAAATTCTGCGCCATCGTTAATTGTTTCGCTACGGGAGACTACAAATGTTTAGCCCTGGAGAGAGGGATTACGTAACGTGCTCACACATAAAGACAATCTCAGTACAGACGGATTCTTTACTTCGGTTCTTCGTCAAGTATTTTAAAGGGTCACACTTCTTTCATTTGTTGCATTTAAATTTGGTTTCTCAATAAAAATTGATGCAAGAATCGTAAAAATTTTAATTTATTATACTATTTCTAATATAGTAAAACCATATCTATTCGATCCATTTCAATTTGCCACAGTTTGGCGGAGACAAACATGATAAATATGAAACCGATGATGGTTTAAAAATAGATCTAATAAAGCATTGTAAAAATGTAAAAATAATACTTTTATGTTTGATAAAATCAACACATCGCAATCATATCTATAGTAGTTATTTTCTTTCAATCAAAATATTTCCAATTCTTGCAAAAGTATTGTATCTCAAATTCAGCACTAAATAGTATCATAAATTCTGCGTCATAATTAATTGTTTCGCTACGGGAGGCTACAAATGTTTAACCCTGGAGAGAGGGATTTCGTAACATGCTCACACATAAAGACAACCCCAATACCTAATGATTCTTTACTTTGGATCTTCTTCAAGTATTTTAAAGGGTTACACTTTTTTCATTTGTTGGATTTCAATTTGCTTTTTCAATAAATATTTATGCAAGGAAAGTACACAATTTGATTTACTATACTATTTCTAATACAGTAAAGACATATTAGATCCATTTCAATTTTTCACAGTTTGGTGGAGATGGGCATGATAAATGTGAAACCGATCATGGTTTAAGAATATCTTTAACCTTCCAGTGGGCGAGCTTATGCAGGAAATACTTATATCGTACATAGTATTACATAGTGTTACAAAAATGTAATATCGCTTTCCTGCCTTTCTAGTCTTATGGTTGGGAAGAGATATTTAGAGGGGTAAGTATGAACTATTGTCATCGGCCAGGCATGAGCCCCTGACCTATTGGACCATTTTGCCTACTTGGCGTAAAATTTGGGGACATTGGCGACAAAATAGAAGGTTCCCGAAAATGAGATAATTTTCACGGTATCTCTATGAGGAGAAGAGATATACAGAATGTACTAGATGATTCAATGTGACGTCACACCCTTTAGGAAGAGCTATAAATACTGCAGGAGTACTCATTGCGAGTTGGTACGCTGTTAGAAGCTGAGAGCTATTGTTCGTGTTGTTACTGTTATTATAAGTGATTTGCTTTTTGCTTGTGTTGCTAATTTGTGAAAGATCTGTGTTTCGACTTTCCTGAATATTCTTGAATAAAGCGTCATTCTTCAGTTTCCAGGTTATTTGACTGCATTCAAGTAGATCCAACAGACGATTTCTGTAATAATATTTATATCGTGTTTTACAAAAATAATTACAACTTTTATTTATGCAATCTATATTTATTAGCTTTTTCTTAAACAAAGATTATATAAATAAAAACAGCACTTAAATTTATAAAAGAACGATATAAGTATGTAATACGATGCACGATATAAATTTCTTCTGCATACGCGCTTTCGCTGTAAGGTTATTAAAACATTATAAAAATGCAAAAGTAGTGCTTTTATGTTGGATAAAATCAACCCATCGCAATCATATCTATATCAATGAAACTCATTTATAAAACGCCAGTAGTTATTTTCCTTCAATCAAAATATCTTCAAATCTTGCAAAAATATTGTTTTTCAAATTCAATGTGAAGAAATTTCAAATAATCATATGTCCTAAGGGAAATTAGGGAAGTCGGAAGAAAAATTGAATGAAACAGAATTTCCAAAAGGATGGCTAAAGGCAATAATATGAGTGTGTTAAAGAAATAAATTTCTCTTCAAATCATCAGCTTAACATTTATAAGGAAGATAATAGCTTCAAAGACCCAACGTAATTTCCTTGATATTGCATTTTATTTAATTACTAGCTGTAAAATGTTTTATTATAAAATATTCAAAGTGAAATGCCTCTAGTGTCAAGAGGATCTTGTAAAATATCAACAATTAGTAACATCATATTATAATTGCATATTTATGTTCATAGGAAATTTTTCAGCTCAGCTTAACTCTAAAGTATCCGTAAATTCTCTTTGTAACATCTTTGGAAATTTTGAAGTCTTTATTTTTCTTTTATCTTTTAACGTCCTGATTAGGTAAATTTCTGAAAGTACTGTTTCCATGTTATTTTTGCGTAAAAGGAAGGTGTATGAAATCGGTTTAAGAGATTATGAAAATATTTCGACAGATACAATATTTATAGCTGCAGCTATATATTTTATCGCTCCTTACATAGTATCTTTAGTTAAATCATTATAAATTACAACTATTTTCTTTAAAACTTTCCATTTTCATTTCTTCAAAAATAGAATGAATATTTCGTTTCATATATAAAAGTAATCTGCAAAATAAAAGCTATGGTAAATATCAATTGTTTCATTAAAAGTGTGCTATGATTTGTATATTATTATTTTAATATCTGTACAAATAATTTAAAAATCAATGTTCTAATACATTTATTCTGACGTTAACTTAATAAAATGAACGATTTCATTTCAAATTGTAGAATTTGCACGTTTCTTTTAAACAATATTCTTCTCTGAGCTCGGGAGCTTTAAAAAGACTGAAGTAAATTTTATTAAATTCAAAATCATGAACATTTTTAACCCTCTGACCACTGAGGGTTCTCAAAATCTGAGTACAGTTGTATATGGAGGTTTGTTTACTAATGGATAGGTGAAATAGATTCATCCACCCCTTTTCTTCTCACTACGGGTGGTGGAAGATGTGAATGGAAGACCTTTCATTTCTTTTCTCTACCCCAAGGGGTCCCTTAATGACCACTCGCCCAACTAACTGACTTCTCACTTTCGGAACAGTAACCGGCCGAAATCCGCCCACTAGTATAGAAGTTGTATGGCCGGTTACGGCCGGCTTAGGAGTCAGAGGGTTAACCCTCCGTCAGTCGCTATCATTTTCATCCTTAAATGGTCGTCAATGCAGCTCGCGTATATAATATTTATTTTATGATATGTTCTTCTACTTTTGATATTTTTTCCTTTATAACTATAATATTTAGTCCTTATGCGAATGTAAATGATTATTTTGTAAGAAAAATTCAAATTGTCATGCGTTAAAATTGTTTATAGATGCAGATTACATGCGTATATATTAGATATTTCGACTAATGGAGGATAAATTTAGTGCTTTTTGTGGTGTTCCTAAAACACCCAACATAAACAAACTCAAAAACAACAATTAACCTTTAAAAATAAATAATATAATGGTTTGATTTTAAACAATGAACAAAGAAACAGTTTTCAATGAAATATAAATAAACAGTTTTTAAAATAATGTATTAAGTTCTAAATGCTTTAAAAGATGAATACATAAAAATTTGAAACAAAAACTTAGTAAAAGTTTTTTTTAGTACTTAGTGAAAGTGTGTATACTTAGACTCTAAATTAAGTTCAGTTTCCTCATGCTTCTGATGAGTTAGTCTACAAAGTTTCTTATTGCTCGAATCTCTTAAGAACTGCAGAGAAAATATATCATTTTCAAATGCAACCCAAGAATAAATATTAAAGATAGCAATATAGTATATATGTAAAATTTGAAAGTTTGTTTTGAATGTATATGCTTAGTCTTTTTTCTTAGATTTAGTAAGTTAAATCATACTATAATCCTTTAAGGATTCTAGAAAAAATGCATACATTTTAAAGTTGTTCCTAGAAGGGATTAACTTTTTAAATTTTTATTGTTAATAAACTATCTGTAAACATACAATGGGGAAAAATATTTCTTTTTCTATAAAAATTGAAAGAATAAAATACGTCAATGAAAACTGTAAGAGTGCTACACTATGTAAATGAATAACATTTGCAGGAATGGTGCAGTATAGATTCTTAGCTAATAAAATTTTTAAAAAATGTTTCAGTCTAGTGTTAATAAATTTTATTAATGGTTGTTTTACTTAGGTATGAGAATTTCAAATTTATTTTCTTGGTTATTGAATGTTATATCTGTTCTGATTAAATGAAAGGGAACTAGGTTTTAAAATCATCACACAGAAAATATTAAAAAAACCAGAGCATCACTGATGTAAACTTTAAAAAATCCATCTTATCTCCTTTAAAAGTCTTAATCAACTTTCAAATTGCTACTGCTAAAACAACTTTGTTGCACAATATTACATTTGTAAAATTCTTCTGAATTTTTGTACATAAATATAAGAAAAAGATAATGGTTTCTAAAGGGTAGCTAAATTTATTTGTGTTGATAGCCTTGTAGAGTTCGTCATAAAAAATATCCGATCATTTCTTATTATTTGCAATCAATAAACGTTTAAATCCAGCAAAGTATTTCATTGAATTCAGAGATTCTTCAGAAACATGTGATAAAATATGAATCCAAAAACACATATTTATTTTAAAGACACAAAAATTATTAAATTATGCTAATGATTTGCATGATTCATTAAACTATAATATTTTGCGGTTCAGTAGGATATAGGAGTTACGTCCATCCAGAAACATAATGAAAATGGTGCAATTCTGAACTCTTATGTATTTTATTGCATATTTATCGTATGTCTTCAAAACTAAGCAGAGGGAATTGCTGACATTTTTGACAGAGATGTCTCAGATGACGCTTTATCGACAAGCATCACAACTTTTTTATGTTTCTCGACAATTACTTTTAAGATATGAATATAGTAATTCATTAAAATTATAAACTATTATTTCAAATTAAAAAACACTGATTTGTGATTTGTGTTAAGCAGCTGTTCAATCTAAAATAAGAAGTGTTGTAATCTATTAATTATGTCTATAATATGTCGAAAAAACGAAAAAACTCAATATAACATTAAAAGACTCAAATGTCAGTTATTTTATCCATTCTATCAGATAAATAGAATGCATTTATATTTAATATGTATTGCAATACTTCCATTCTTCTCGTAGAAATATATTTTAGAACATCTATTTCCAAAAATTAATAGAAAATATTCAGTTTTATATGCTATAGTCATATTAAATAATTCTGAAGTATTTGGCATAGGGCTTCTTAAACTATGAACAGCGTCCTTATTTGAGTTCATGTGGAATAATAAGGAGAGTGCAGATATTTTCATAGCCCATATTTCATGTTCTGTAACAAAAGAAACCACATAAACTTAATTTTTTTTTATCAAAGTTGACAGTATAATTTTGTTGGTCAGTGGTCTTTTTATTTATAATAAATAAATTATTTGTTTATCTTTTTAATTTACAATTCTGGTATTGGGAGAATTTTTATTTAACAAACTGAAGTTTTTCCTGCTGAAAAGTGATCAAGAGTGGACAAAGATCAAGACACTCTTTGATAAAAAAATATAATTAATTTTCGAAAAATTCATTTTATAATAATATCATAACTATTAGTAAACCTATGCTAATTTATTACGTAAAATTATGCACCTTTTGAAGGCAAAGGTGACATGAAATGCTATCTCTTATGAAATATTCCGAAAGTGAAAGCATTGGATCTCAGATATATCAAGTGGTATAAATTTCGGAAATCCTCCTTTAAGAACTAAATATCCTTCAAACCGCTACTCAAATCTTGAAAGAGTTCGCTTATGGACTTTTTAAAATAGAGCTAACTCTACTGAGAGAAGGTAACTGTCAACTGAGAGGAAATCTGATGTCTCTTAGCTGTCAACGTTAAACCGCTTAGGAAGAACGTGCAATTTCTACTCTTGAAAAGTCCTTGAAAAAAAGCCACCCTATGTATCGACCATCAGTGCAGCCTTGAGATGAACATTGACCATTGAGAGCTGGCGAAATGTGTTGTCAGAAATGCTTTAGCGGAGAGGAAAATTGAATTCCTCTCCTCTTGATCTCGCTTACCCCTTATCTCTCTTACTCTTGATCCCTTTTGAGAGGGTTTTCAATGTGTTGTTGTAAACGGGACTCGGATGGATGAAAGGAGGATGAAGAATCTCAGACACAATAGAACCGAAATGACGTTATAGACGATTGTAAATTGAGTGTTTATATAGAAGAACCGTGATTCTATTCCAGAATTTTTTTGTTTAGGTGGGTTGGAAATCTAAAGAAGAATAAAGATTCGTTGATTATTTGAAATTTATGATATTCCATTCTTGTTTGGTTCAGCTTTTTATGTGCTGGATTGCATTAACTTGTCTCATATACAGGGTATCCCAGCTCCCTGAGATTTAGACGTGATATGGGTGAGAATTTGAATAAAAATTACATATGCAATTAAGAACATAAATCAAATTTCCTTTTCAATATTTGGAATTCAATTTTTTTATCATATATGTTTGGATTACATTAACTTGTCTCATAAACAGCATCTCCCAGCTCCCTGAGATTTAGACGTGATATGGGTGAGAATTTGAATAATTATTACATATGCAATTAAGAACATAAATCAAATTCCCTTTTCAATGTTTGGAATTCAATTTTTTCTATATATATGTTTGGATCAGACCCTTTTGCTTTGTTACCTGTGCGAAATATGTGTCTTTTAATGTGTTGTGTGATTTTTTTGTGTATTTGTGTGTTTTTGAATGTTTTATTCATTTTCTTATTTTCCCCCACTTTGTACAGCATTTACTCCATTTCTCGTTATTTTTCATCTTTTTTGTGTAGATGCGACCAGTTATTTTACATTTATACCATTTTTTAAATTTGAATATGTTTCGGTATCTATTCCCCTTGTTTTATTCACTTCATTGCTTAATACTATTCATGTGTTCGTATGGATGTGACCAATTTTTGCACATATGTTTCTTATTCCCCCCTTTTCTGTTTGGAATTTGCATTGTATCATTTAATTTGAAACTTCCTTCAACCCTTTTTGAGTATTTTACTTACTTCTGTAAGTCTTGTGTTGTACTTGTTAGTGCACAAGGAGTTTTTTCTCAAGAGAATACAAAAACCCATCAGAACTCAAATAAACTAATTTAGATGTAGAGTGTTTTCAATTATCGCGAAATCGGGTCGAAATTGTTTGAACTTTTGTTCTAGACAATGTTCATAGTGCCCATCAATGGAGTATATATCTAAGTATATCGTATATTATTTGAGAGCATGCTTTTTCACTTGACGTGTATTTCAAGACAATGCCGATCAATGGGGTACATCTCTAAGTATATCGTTTATTATTTGAGAGCATTCTTTTTCACTAGCGGCTCTTGATTCGTCGATTGTAGCTGGACTTGAGCTACATATATTATGTTTTAGTTATCCCTCACATAGGTAAATCTATTGGGGGTGGGATCCGGTCACCTTTGGGGGATTGAAATAATGTATCCCTCTGTCTATTTGGAAAAACTATAAATTCACCAAGTTTTCAAAAAGATAGACCTTCACGTTGCACTTGTAATTCGTGTATTTCTTCATCTCAGTTATAAAACATTGTTGTATGGTTAAAAATTAAAGCGCAAATGTTATTCAAAGTATTTATATTTGTTTTCAACATCCTGTATTATTCCAACATACTTTTAGTTAAAATTAGTGAAAAAATAATATACATAAATTTACTGTGCGTACAAAGAAATAAAAAAAATATCCCAAAAATTTGCCCTCTTCACGTATGCTGTACTGGGTGTCAAGTTAATTTTAATTTATTTAAAGTTTAATTTAATAAACAAGAGGTCTGTCCGTTTGATTTGATTTCCTATATTATATTACAAAAAAGTGGAAAAAAATGAATCTTACTACTCTATCAATTTTGGCTAAATTAATAATATTTTTCAGCAAACGTAAAGCTTCCCATTTATAGAGGAAGATAATACTAGCTTCAATCATTGTGCAGAGTGAAATGCGTCTTCTCGAAGTATAGCAACCACAGTTCTCGAGCCATGATTTCAATAATTAAAATTTTTAAAAATGCAAAACACACTTTTAATAGTGTATTTAAAAGTAGAATCGACGATGTGATCGTTAACCATCCACAACGCAATTATTGTAACGCCAAGGGAACCAAGAACCTGTTTAATTCTACTTTAACTTCTAATTCCTTTATTCAAGGTGATTCTCCAGCGGATCGATCATTAATAATCTCACACCTAGCGAGACGGTCTAAAAACTTCTCCTTAACAGCGTTGAAGGCCGGTCTGAGGCGATTGGCTTCTTTGAGGGGAAGTGAGGTTCTGAAATCTCTTCGGAGATACGCGTGGTAGGGCGGTCCAATTATCCTTGCAAATCACAGCCCATTTCCGTGCGCCTTAAGGGAAGATTATAGTAGGGAATGGGATGGTGTAAATCACCACCCAGGTTGGGAGAGTCCAATTCATGTCGTCTCCTCCCAAAAAGGCTCGGTTTTAAAGGGGCTAGAAGAAAAAGTCGCCTCGCGATTAAAGAGTTAATATATTGCAAAATGACTCTGCATAAAACAATGATGCCTGTTTCGAGAAATTATTGGAAAATCTTTAGTAAGGAGAGTTCTTCCCATTGCCCATTCATTTCTTATACGCTTTACAGGTAGAAAAGTCGTCATGAGACACGTCACATTAAGGAGAGTGTCGTTAATAAACGAACAAATTAACTGTCGATATATAAATTGCGTATTAAGTGGATGTGAATAAGATATAAAATATACATAGAGAACTAAATTTGTTTGTTCTGAGTCAGATGGAAAAAGATGAAATGTGGAAAAAACTGATTTGTTAGATAGAATTTACATTTTGCGCGTGAATAAAAGATAGAAATCGTATCTCCAGAAAATGTATAGTGGTCAAATGGTAAAGAGGATAACTGAAAATACGAAAGATTTTCTCAACAACGTAAAAACGTTCGATCCTCAAACACATCTAACATGTCATCATACACACCTACTCTAGTATCAAGACTTCAAAAAATATGTAATTTTTTAAAACTTGCATGTTTAGCCTAATGTCTTTCTGAATAATCAATAACTTTACGCAAAAGATTCATTTTTATTAACCAAGATGAGATGATAATATATAATCCTCCAGTGTCTGCAGTTACATCCTTTATCATTTATTTCGTGTCATGTATCACAGGTAATTCTCTAAATTAACAGTATTTTAACACAACGCAAAAAACAGTCATTTTTTTTTAAATTTTTAATATCAGAACAAAAATATTTCTTTCAGAGATTTTTTAAGGAAAAAATAATGGGTTACTACATACTGAGAATAAAGGATGCTGCCTTCCTTCAAACAAAAAAAATGCAGTTTTGTTTGCATGTTTCTTGGGTGTACTCAGCATGATATTATCAAAACCTTTCACTCCAGAATTTGATAAATGAGCTCCTCATTCGCTTTTAACTCGTTTCTGTGATTTTGGCAAAATAAATGACAATCATTTTAACTAATTTCAAAGAAAGTTGTATTTTACGAATTTATATCAATTTTTAAAGCTGTAGCTTCCCAAATATCTTTAAAACATATTTACTATTGGCAGAAAATAGATTTAAGTCATTGCATTTTGTAGCATATTTATTTGAGATGCAATGCTATTGATTTCTAAATGAAGTGAGCATCTGATTATCTATATAATGGAAACCACTCCATTTGGGAGAATTTTTCAACAGAACAAATGTGATTTTTCTTGCATTAAAAATATTATGTTTTGCTCCCAGTGTTTAAAATGTTTAGTTCTACATAATGTAACATTTTTGAAAATGAATGCATCAGATATTAAACATTAAGAATAAACAGGAATCTAAATGAAATGCAACCCCTGATTTAAGAATCCCTCATGTCTCAGAACCTTATCACTAGAGCCTGTACAGTTTCGTGCAACGAACTTCCGTCAATTCCTACCTACAAATACTGTTTAACTGAAGCAATTACTTGCGATGATAGGTTCGTTATTTGCGATGTTCTAACCATTCAGCCTGCTCTACCACATCATTGGCCTCTCTGCGTCAACTCTCAAGTCTTACAACTTAATCTCAATTGATAACTGAGTAGAGTTATCAGAACAACTGTGCTACAATGTATTTCCTGTTCCGAGTATTAATTGTGTAGGCTCTAGGCAGTATGTTAAGATTTGTCATAATACATTTAGACAACTTCAGCAAATGTTTATTTGACAAGCAAGTGGGTGTAAAACATCATTTTATTCTTTTGTTTAGTAAATTGGTCATTTTTATGCAGGTTTACATTCAAGATTTAATAAATGATATATGTAAATTTATTTAACTTTTGCGTTCTAATGAATAGAGAGAATAGAAGATATTTGTTGCAACTATAAATTTTATCATAAGATAATGATAAACCATCAAATTGGAGTTTCTTCGATAAAAAAGTAAGTTTAGGGGTGTTTTAAAATATTAAATTTCGGAAATAAAATGAAAAACGTGTGTGATGTTATCATTCCATAAATGTCAATGGACCGAGCTCCTAGAGCAGTTGTTTAATTCAACTCTGATGTGCATTTAAAAAATCAGTATGTAATAGAAATATGTTTCCGTTCAATTTTGAAAAGAAAGGAAGTAAACAGAATATAAGAATTACATTAAAACACATTTTATAAGCATACTAAATTGATAATTTAAATAACATGCAAGATATTAATTTCAAGGAAATTTTTAAAAAGTATTATTGGCGAATGATGTTTTTGTAGTTAAATTGCCATTTTCTTTGCCTGAATAACGATATTTATTATTCTTAAATATGTATACCTATTTATTTTTAGTTGAAGAGAGTATGATTATATAAGTACCCATAATTTTGATAGTAAGTGAAAATATTAGAATCCTTAATTTTTCAAATAGACTATTTAAATGGTTTTAAATTATATGAAGAATTTATTTCTGCACTTGAAACAAGATTATTTTATCATAATATGAAACACTTTAAAGAATATGTATGAAACATTTGCATCGTCCCTTTTCGAGAAACTTGGTAATCTGCTCTGAACTTTTAAAACCTCTCTTGATTTCAAGCTCAGAAAGATTAAATTTTTGCAGCTTTTGTATTCAAAAGAGAAAGTTTTCAGAAAAGAATTTTTTTTACCTTTCACTTATGCATATATTCAAGCGTTTTAAAGGGTAAGTTATCACTTTTTGTTGCAGCTGAATTCCAGTCGGATTGTAATTACTGATTATATTTAAGCCTTTCTTTTGGATGTTGGTTAATAGCATTCAAAACTGAAAGATCACAATGGTTAGTTTAAGAATAACAATTTTGATTTATTGTGAAATATTAAAAGTAACATGTAAATCTGGGTATCATTTTCGCTATATTATTGATTTGATGAATTTTAAGGGAAAAGTAGGAAATAATTGATCAATGCAAGAAATTATAAAATTTAATATGAAGTGTTCATCTACTAGATTACTGTTCCTACAGGTGATTTAATTTGATTGAACTATTTCTCTGATTTTCAGAAGATACATATCGATATCTTTTCCTTTATTGGTTGTGTGAAGTTGAATTTTGGAAAGTTTATTTCGTGATTTTATTATTATTATCTTTTTATTTTTACTTTTTTAAATTATGGCATTTTTGTAAAATTTTTGTTACAAAGGTATACAAATAATAATGAAATAACCGTCGTCTCCTTTGTTAAAATTAAGATAAAAATCCGAAATACACTGGCATACAAAAGTTAAGGAACATTTCTTAAAATGCAATTTCGTAAATTTGCAATTAATACGAAAACAATGTTTCGAAATCAGTTCTGGAGAATCGTGTGACATTCAATAGAGTATCATATACATATTACAGTGAATATTCGATCACAGAGGCAATTAAGGAGACAACCAGAAAGGAATGAAGGCGAAAATGGAGTTCCACCCATCCTGTTTCACAGAAAGCTGATAACGAGATGTAACTTTTATCAATGGTAATGGTTTAATGCGCATAATATTTACATGCATTTTCGTAAGCATAGCACAAATATTCGGTAAGATATAAATCTTTAAAAAATCCCAAATTTTTCCGCATGTAGTTTGCTTATAACATGCAGAGTTTTCATTCAAATTATTCGAAATTTGCAGAACGCTTGACAATATGTTACAGAAGTATTGTATTAAACTTTGAAGTAAATACGTTGAATATTACAGGAAATATGAGTGTTTGTACTAAATAATTTTTTACTGCGCGTGTGCGAGATTTTGAATCTTCGAACAGTTACATTGAATTTTAGTAAAATTGAATATCCTGAGTACCATGAACACTTATAAATTAAATACATTATTAAAATTGCATTTTCTCGAATACCATTCGAAGATTAAAGTTTAAAAAATATCAGTTTGTGCAAGAACCATCATCATTTATCTTCTCTTAAAGATAAATTGAAATTCACCTCAGTGAAATACCGACAGCTTTCTGAATTTTAATGGGATTCAACTGGATTTTCTTTAAAGTTGCTCTATATATCTGCCTTTGAAGTTATGAAAAAAATTCTGCTGCGCCTAGCACATGCGCAGTAAAAAATTATTCAGTACAAACACTCATATTTCCTGTAATATTCAACGTATTTACTTCAAAGTTTAATGCAATACTTCTGTAACATATTGTCAAGTGTTCTGCAAATTTCGAATAATTTGAAGGAAAACTCGCATGTTATAAGCAAAACACATGCGTAAAAATTTGGGATTTTTTAAAGAAACATTTATATCTTCCTGAATATTTGTTCTATGCTTACGAAAATGTATCTAAACATTATGCACATTAAACTATAACCATTAATAAAAGTTACATCTCGTTATCAGCTTTCTGTGAAACAGGATGGGTGGAACTCCATTTTCGCCTTCATCCCTTTCTAGTGGTCCCCCTAATTGCCCTCTTGACCGAATCTTCACTGTAATATGTATATGATACTGTATTGAATGTCACACGATTCTCCAGAACTGATTTCAAAACATAGTTTTCGTATTAATCGCAAATTTCTCGCATTTTACGAAATGTTAATTAACTTTTGTATGCCAGTGTAATTAAAGAACATATGCTGCATAACATAGAACAATAAAGACGATTTTGAAACAGTAAGGTTACGTACTAAATATAGTTCATATTAAAGATAGAATTTAAAAATTCATTATGTTAAATTGAGTTCATTCAACTTTTTGTAATTTGTATGAAATATTAAATAGAAACGGATAATAATATTCTTATGTGATATAAATGGATGTATTATATAAACTGCTTTTCAAGAAAAAACAACAGAATACTGTAACAATATAATACAATTTTTAAAGCATCTGTAGAAATAATGGAAGCTAATAATGCATCTGATTTTCAAGCATGGATAAGCGCGTTTTTAAACAAAAAACATCAATGAATGTATAGTTCAATTCTGAGAAATTACTTTTATTATGGATCATATATTTACATAAAATTCAATGCTGTTAATTATTCGAATTATTTCAAATGTTAAATGAAAATAGCTACAATAAAACAAGTTATAAGAAACAGCAAATAATATGTAAATTTGCATCAGCTGAAAATTAAGATTAGTTTCATTAAAAATTATTTAAGAAATAGTATAAATGTAACTTATAATTTGTTTTCTTTACAATCAACATTATTTTCCTTGTATGATAAGTAGAATAAATTATAACAATTCCAAAAAAATTATGTTCCTAGACTTACTTTTTTTCCAAAACCTTAAAAAAATTAAGACCTATTTAAATTAATCAGTTTCAAATCAAGAGTTCTGATTTTAAGATAGAAAATTGTTCTATATGATATGATTCTATATGTTCTAGATATAACTGTTGCGACTCAAGAACCATTGCTTTGGGTAGCGGTTTCCAACCATTTGATGTTTGGAACCTCTTTTGCATGTCAGCTTTAATTTTCAATCCTTCAAAAAGTTTCAGAAAAAATTGGATTTTTAAAGTAATTGATATCAACAATCGTTTGTGTTGTTGGCAGATACTTAATAATGATTTTAAGTTAACAAACTTTTTTAGGTTAGAATTAAATCACATTTCTTATTTTAGTTTTAATTTAAGAGTTATTCATATTTTTTATGTATTCGTGGTTCTTCTTCTGTTATTTCATGCCCCCATAAAGTGAAGCTCTAAAAGATTTTAAATTCCTGGGCTAGGGACAGTGAGGGATGAGATTTTATTGGCTTACCAAAAGTTTCTGATTAGTTTTAGATTAATGTTGATTTGGTAAGAAGTTAAATTAAAACAATCATGTCATTTTCCATTCTAATTTTTAACTTCTGAATTTATAATATAAAATGAAACAACAATGAACGGAATTTTAATGATTGTTAGACACCAGCTATTTGAGCTAGGTGGAACTCGAAATTGAAAAACTATTTTTTTATTATTTACCAAAACTGAGACAGGGAAGGATAAAGCTGTAAATCCTAAATAAAAATGAAATGTCAGTAGTGGTAATGGGCAATATTAGTGGTAATAGAGTACAGGCTTCGGTATTACAGGATAACAGACATAATTCCATCAAAGATGCGCAGTGTGTGTAGGCGGCCTAGGGAACGTTATGTTTGCTATTGAGGGTCACACGTCATTACATTGATGTGATTGGAAAGTATGAAGAGTGGAGTGCCTTCAAGCTAAAAAAATCTGTAGAAAAAAAAAAATTTAAGATTTCTGCAGATTTTTTGAAGACAGAAAAAATCTGCATTTTTTCTTCAATTTAATCTGCACAAAATCAGCAAAAAAATTTCTTATCATATTTTTCTCTAAACATTCTGCAGATTTTTGTAAGACAACCAAAAATCTGTATTTTTTCTTCAATTTAAACTGCATAAAATCTGCAAAAAAAATTCTCTTTATTTTTTTAAAAAATTTCCTGTAAATTTTTTAAGACAGCAAAAAAAACTGCATTTTGTCTTCGATTCAATTTGCAGTTATTTAGCAGATTTTCACAACATTAAACTTGACCAATAATCTATTGATTTTTTGAAGATTTAACTGCAATTTCATAATATTTGCATTTCTCTAAATACGTATTTTGCACCATATTCTCTAATATTGCAGCTTTATTTTCCAAATGATATAAAAACAAAATTAAAGTGTTATTATCATTATTGTTTAATTTTACAGCAGGCAGGAGTTTCATCAGTTTCTTTTTCAAGTAGTCATATCGACTATACACTTGTATAGAAAAAAATGCATCAGCAGAAAAAATTTCCCAATCGAAAATTGTTTTAGGCACTAAATTTTTTAAATATGCCTCTGAAAAAATGATTTCTAAATTAATCTTTCAAATAAATATTTGAGGTTTTACCATTTTAAACTTTTCCCCCATAATTTAATTAATTTCCAATTGTCTTTCTGACTAGCTCTTTTCCTCCAAAATGAAGAGAAAAGTGGAGATTGCGCCCTTTGGATGGAGAGAAGGCTTATCAGAAATATAAAAGGTGAAAACGAATTTATTGAAACAGAGAATCTAAATTATTGAACAAAAGTATTACTAATATCATCTGTTACTCATCTCTACGACTTTGAAACACGTATTCTCACCATGGTTGATTTTTACACCACTAAATGGCGCAACTAGAGCTATGGTGACTCTAAAACTCAAATAGATTATTTTACGCCCACCTCGTGTAGTCCAGTGTGGCCTTGTGGTTAGCGTTCTATAAACGGTAACCACAAGGTCTATGCCAACTCTATGAACGAGGGATCGAATCCCGGAGAGGATGAGTTTGAAGTTTTGTCACAATCTGAATCGACATCGTACAAGTAAGTTGAATCACAAATTAAATTAATTGAAATTAATAATTAAGCCTTGACTGCAGAAAAATCTGCCGAAAATCGGAAGGTATTTGGAACATATTTTTCTTCAGATATTCTATATTTTTTTCTGCAGAAAAACTGAAGTTATTTGAAACATAGTTTTCTTCATATATTCTACATTTTTTTTTCTGCAGAAAATCTGTTGCAAATACCTTCAGGTTTGTTGCAGATTTTTTGCAGATTTGTTTTAGCTGAGTTAGCGAAACAATTCAAAAATTCGAAGTCCGTCCCAAAATAGCCTTCGTGTAGTTTAAAAGAGAGACGTTAATCCCGCAAACCAAATCTAAGCAAAATTGAATTCCTCTCGATAAGTTTCTTAAAAACACTCTTTCGAATAACAGATAATGGATGAAATTTTATGCATTCGTCTTCTATCTGAAACACAAATAGAAACGAATGCTTTGTACAGACCTAAAATTGAATTTGCTTGAAGGTGCTTTTTACTGTATAAAGCCTCATCTATTTCTGCTTTGAAGATCCTTCGAATTCTTATTCCACGCCATTCCTTCAGAAATCGATACGCATTTTCTAAAATTGGTATCAAAGCCACGTTTCTTTCTAACTAGTCTGGGGGATAGGACCGATTATAGAAACACAGCTTCATCTATCTTTCTTTGCTTAGACGTTTCTTGCTGCGTTCAAACTGTTCAGAAGTGCTGAAGACGCAAAGATGTAAAGCAAGTATCAAATATGCATGATATTTGGAAATGTGCGATTTTTTTACTATCTGTCACAAATATTTCTTTCTTCTCACGATGCTTTTGAAAGGAAGTTGCATTTTTCTCTCATTGAAACTTACTGTATTGCTTCTTTCTAATCTATTTTGGATTATTTTCTAATGCTTTCATATCATTTCTCGCGTATATTTAAAAAGTATATAAGGCATTAAAGGTAATATTTACGATAGAAGTTGGATTACAAAATTTTTACAAAGCAAAAAATAAAAGAATGAATGCTGTTACAGATCTTTAGTTTTCAGAATTTCATTCAAAAATGCAATAACAATATTTATCTGAAAACACAATATTGTACATTTCAGATTACAATAGCGTACAACCATTATACTTTGCAATTTACGATAGTGAATATAGAATAACGGATTGAATATGCTTTAATACTTTTATAGAGGTTCTCAAATAACATTTTTTAAAGTTTGAAATTATAAACGTAGCACAAGTCTTAAAATTGCATGAAAAGTTTAGCAACAGCAAAACTTAAAATCTAAACACATCCTATAATTATAAAATCTTGAGAGTTTGTTTGTTTAAGTTTTTGCAGAGTAATGTGACTCGTGTCATCATTTATTCGTGAAATTCACTCCCTTTACAAATCCATAGCATGATTTCTTCAAACATTAATGGCAATGCAAACTTGTTTATAAATGATGGATGTTTTTAAGAGAAACAAGTCGCTATCATTATTAGCAAATACAAAATCTAAACAGTTTTGAAAATAATTATTACGAATTCAAATGCTTAAGTAAATCAATTAGAACAGGCTATTTTCTATCAGCTGTTCCTACTTGGAAAATTAATAAGCTCGCATTAAAATCTGTTGAAAATTATAAGAAAAAAATTATATATTTTAAATTTTTTTGTTTGTTTTTGGTCTTTAATTATTACTGGATCATTTTAATCATTATCATAACTGATGAACATTTAGATACTCAACATTGCAATCATTACATCCTGCATACCCAGGCATTTAAATGGATGGTGTCAAAATTATCAAATGAATGCAATGATAATATGTAATATAGTAATTTGCACTGAATGTATGAGACAAACCGTGGTAATTAACCCTCTGACTGCATATCCCACGATTTCCACGGGTTCGAAGTTCGTCTGTTTTCTGCTACATCCTTCGATTTTCGCAAGCTAATGGGTTTACTTAGTACTTTTAAAACGTTGAATCATATTATACTAATAAAGTCATGTATTTAAATAACAATTAGATTGGTTCAACGATATTTGAACATGTTTTAAAACGTTGCATCTAAATAGTAATTTTAAAAAATGCAGTCAGAGGGTTAAATGCAAAACCTTCTACGATATTCTGTGTCTATCTCTTCATTTGAACTAAAAGCGTTTTGGAAGATTGACATAACGTATACAGGGTGAACCCCCTCTTAAGTTTAGAACGACGGCAACTATAGTCATAAAAGTAGTGTCTAAATTGTAGTAAAATGTCTATGCGTTATGCGATGAGACCCCTTACAGAGCCACCTGGTGGCAAACTACTGAGTTAGCGTTCCTATCACGTAAACGGCAAAAAATAGTGAATAGTGGAAAAATGTCAATTACAAAGTTGCAGAGCGTTATTGATTTAGTGCAAAAAGACGCCTTGTGCATATTAATACTAAGAACAGAATGCTCAAAATGCACATTTGATTATTCTCGATTTCCGAAACTGTGACGCCATAAAACGGTTTACAAAGAGAAAAAGCAATTAGTTATAACAAGATACCTTAATTTTCGATGTCCAAAGTGCTCTCCGTCATCTACAATACAGATATCAGCCCTTGTTTGAATTTTTCTTTGTACACATTTTAGTGTATAATTGGGTTAGCTAGCACAAACAGCAGTAATACGTCATCGAAAGTCAATGTTGGCGGAAAGGTCATATACACCTGCTGTTTGAGTTATTCCCACAGGAAAAAGTATAATGGGGTTATTTCTTTGTCCGAAAAATAACATTTTCTCATTTTGTGCACGTCTTGTGACGGCACAATTTCGGAAAATGCGAACAAACAAATGTGCATTTTAATCGTTCGATTCTTTGCATTTATGCGTACAAGGTGTCTTTTTTCACTAAATCGTTAACGCTCTGTAACTTTGTGATTGACATTTCCCCCGATTTTGTACCATTTTCGAGATAGGAACACTAACTCCGGAGTTTGCCACCAGATGGCGCTGTAAGGGATCTCATCGCATAGTGCATAGACGTTTTACTATATCTAGACACTACTTTCATGACTGTAGTTGCCTTCGTTCTTAAGAGGGAGTGGCCCTTATTTAAGTGGGCATCCTGTATACTCTATGAAATAAGACCATTTTTGCTGGTATGTATTGGATACTTATTTCTCTATTACAATTTGAATTGGAAATAAATACTTCATAAAATTTTGATGGGCTTATCGCAGAACGACTGCTATTCCTAAACAGAAACTGTTATCGTGATTTATTTTAAAATAAGGTAGAATCGCTAAATTTTGACAACCTGGATACAGATGCACCGTAATGCACAGTGATAGAGAAATAATTTTACTAAAAAATATTAGTAGTAAAATATTTTTTAAGATTGTTTATCTTCAAAACAATATAATATTTTAAAAATAAATTACACTTTATAGTAAGAAGACAATAGCTTAAGAAATTGTGTCATCGGACCAATCAAGGAAAGCGGTTGCCCAGATTACAATTGGATGTCTTGATTGGACTACCAATATCTTTAAGCACAATTAACGCAAAAGCATTTTTTATTCTCAATTTCACATCAGCACACAATGCATGTATACTCAACACAAATTGGACAACAAAGAAATTCCCCTAACTTTATTTTTAAATTATTTTAATAAAATTATTATAGTAAGTTGTAGCGAAACAAATATTCTATCTGAGGATATAATAATTTATTTTCCTACATAATTTTAAACAGACTAAGAGATTTTTGTTTCTTGAAAAAGTTATTAATTGACGTCACCTCAATCTAAAGACTTGTTCTCTAACTGTAACCAAATAGAGCTTTCTCTTAAAAATTATTTCATTTACATCATTTACATCTTCACAACATAATTTACGCATTTTATGGTCTGAATATTTGATATAATTGAAGTTATGATGCTGGTCCAATTTAGGTGCAAGTCCAAATTCGGCCACTTTCCCCTAATATTTTTATGTCAAAGGATTTATTATGGGATTAGAGTCGAAGAATCTGTAAATTTTACATTTTAGTTAATGCTGTTCATTTGGAACTCTTGCTCCCCCCTTTGAGTCAAATATCTAATATCGGTGCTACTTTCTCATTGCAGCTAAAATTCCGCGTATACATCTTCGCAACTGAAATACTAAGCGAAATGAATTTAAAATACAAAGGCACACATTGTTCAAAACAATTTTCATCAGAAAAAAATGGTATTTCAGTTTCAGATAAAAATAGCTTGTTCCTGTCTGTAAACTAATTTTCTTCTTTTAAAGTTATCCCATTAAATGAATTATTATTCCATGTCACGCTCAGCTGTCCCAAGATGCATAAATTATTTTCACGTAGGATTTCAGCTGCCCTAAGATGCATAAATTATTTTCATTTACGAATAAGGTGTGGATAACTCATTCCACACAAATTTTAACAAAAATGGCATTGATTTTTTAAATTTAATTAACCCAATAATACCAAAGTCGCATTTTTTCGATAATATTTTGTTTACTAATTTGTCATGTTATGAAATCAGCTAGAAAATTACTAAAAACATTTTTACCGAAAAAACTTATTTTTATTACCTTCCTAAGCCTAGGCTCCTATTTAGACAAAGTCCAATTGAAGCAAAAAAAGCCTATCGATATCTAAAATTATGTGGAATTCCAAAAATTAGACATATTCTTACAATTGTATTAACTGATATATTTGTTAAATACTGGTAAAATTATTATTGAATAATTGAACAGACTTGCCTTTTTCTTCTTGGCATTGCAAAAAACTACTTTCGAGTCTGACTTGGAAATGAAAAGACTATGTTATGAACCAAACGCTTGATATGTGCCGCCATCGATTGAATACAAGATGTTCTGTGAATGGACCGACAAACTCAGGGTGTTGTTAGCAGACATCAAGAGGAACAAAAATTGCAGTGGAACATGGAGTCGTAAACCACGTTGAGAGGGTGAAAATCGGGGAAAACTCATGCAGGTTTCGACGCCACGCTGGAACGACAAATAGAGCAATAATAACTACAAAAAGTCATATTTGATAATTAAAACAAAAGTTGTTGAAAGTGGCGGACGCTGACGTCATTGCACAGTCTACAACGACGTAAAAACGATTCCCGGACGCGCTCGATCATAACAGGTATGCTTTTGATGTCTGCCGCAGCAATCACAATCCGCGCTATGGAATCATCCGGTGTGTCCACATTTGCCGCATAAACGATTAATTTAACGTGACCCTATAGGATAAAATCACACGGATTAGATCCAGCGAACGTGGAGGCCAAGCAATGGGTCCTTCGTGTCCAATCCAGCTTGTTGGGTATGCCATGCGTTTCTCGCAATTTTCACCCTCTGAACGTCGTTTGCGACACCTTGTTGCTTTGCAATTTTTTTCCCCTTGATGCCTACTAACAACTCTCTGAGTTTGTCGGTCCATTAACAGAACATCCTGTTTAAAAGAAAGGGATACTTAAAAATAGTTTTTTGTAAAATTTATCTTAAAAAATTATTCCTCTGAGTTTATGATTCATTTTTAGAAACGTCAGTAAAACGGGGCACTAGGAAATAATTGGTTAAGATGTATGAAAAACAAGCAATTTTTATAAATTTCCAATTGGAAATATAATTTTAAATCAGTTGTTGAGACGAGATATAAAATTTGAATTATTTCGTTATCAAACTAATAATTCCAAGAAAAAACACTATATGAGCTAAACAAGAGAATTTTATCAATGCAGTTACAGAAGAGATGGGGCACATGGATAATGCATATATACTTAAATCAATTTCTTCAATTCTAAAAGTCAAAAATATCAACAGAAATCACCTTGATTTATTATAGTTTATTAAAATTAAAGAAACTTGCGATCAAAGATTAAAAAGATAAAATTCGAGTATGGTATTTCACTCTAAATTGTTAAGTTAAAACACCCGGCATAATATAAATCTTTAATTAATAAAATTTGAATAGAATAGCGTACGCATTCAGACCTAGAAAATAAGGAAACACAAATGAATATATAAATTATAAACCAAATAAATGCATTTAGAAAGTGGATAGTAATTAACTAATGTTTAACTGGAACAATTATTTTCAATTTCTTATACAACTCGATTTTTTAACTAAATCATCTTGAACAAGTTGAATCTTATATAGAAATTACTTCTAAGAAATGTAGATAGTTAAAATATGAAGTAAATCTAATACTATCGTATTATGCAAATAAATATATTAAGTGAAGTATAAACATTCCGGATAATTATTTTAAAAATGTCATTCGCCATGAATTAATTCTTGACTTGCTATATAATCTTTAAATTATAATAATTGTTGGAATTACGAGAATGAAGTCTCTAATTCTTTCTCCAGAGGAGCGAGCATTGGAAAAAATTATAAATGCACTAAACCATCTGGAATAAATCTTATCATTTTCAAACTGTAAAAAATTAATTATTAAGCCGATTGGGTTTTAAAGAATCGTATTTTTTAATTGGTTTGAAAGAATCATATTTTGCTTACAAAATTCATAGTAATCGAAATGTTATCAAAATAATAATTCATTATTCATCCAGAAGTTTTTTCAGATTCCTTCACTTGATTCCTTCACTTGACGTTTCATAAAGTAGTTTAAAAAATTACGAACGCTGATAAGACAATTAGGCAAGATCCCGTCGTAATTACTAAATAAATAATAAAATTTTAGAAACGATTATATTTCAAAGAATTTATAGTTGAACAAAGAATTTTTATAAACGTAAGCTATCGAAAATAACTGTTATTTGATCTCATATTCTCTAGAAACTCTGTCTAGTGACCTGACAACGTTGTAGGCGTGTAATTTAACACATTAGCTATTAATAGAGTGAGCTGCGAAGTATCTTAGTTAAGTAAAGAGGTAGAAGAAAAAGCGTGAAAAAGTATAGAAATTTCACTATCCAGACTTATTTCACGAGTAGCTTTCCAACAATTTTTCAGTATCGCTTTCAGGATCGTTGCTTTCAAACGTGGTCGCATCCTTTTTGCTCATTTTATAAGCAAGATCTTCCTACGTTTCTAAAGAAAGAAATGGATCCAGAAATCTCATGGGATGACCTGTGGTTTGTAGGGTGGTTTTAAACCCATGGTCATTACTCGAAAAAGGCAGTGTGCTAAACACAGACTATTTGCAAGGCTGAGAAGCGTAAATTAGTGAATGATACACATTTTAAGCGTTTTTAGGGTTGCACAACAAGTAGAATTACACGCCTACATTTCTGCTGATTTGGTTGGCGGCATTGTTGTGAAATAAAGCCACCAATGACAAATATTTTGGAACAACCGAATTTAAAATATTACCGAATTTATAATATTAATAGAACAGTGGCACATGTTTTGTTTTTTATCCAATTTAAATACATTATGAACAATTTAATATTTAATGAATAAAATAAATCACTGAATACATTTTTTACTTCAATTAACAGTGTTTTTATAAATAGATTTTAATTATATATTATGACATTAAATTAATTAATTATAATCAAAATTGGTATTTAAAAATAGCTCTTTGTAATTATTTCAATTTTATATATTACGTTTATTGATATAGAATTGTGTGGCATTATCTAAAATAAAAATCTTGACAGTGAACATCTTGAATAATGAATTTAAAATAAAATTTCTTACACCCAAATTATAAACTTTTTATTGAAGTCCTTTTTCTTTTAATTACAGAAATTTATAGGAATATGTTAAGTTTTTGTGAGAAGAAAAACATGGAACCACACTGAATCAGAAAATTCGGATGTTACAGAGTTTGGGCCATTTTATTTTCATGAAGTTTTCCGAACTAAAGAAAAATTCAATTTTATCTTATACCCGGTAGCCAAGTATAAGTTCTACTTCACTGGGAAAATCTATTGTTCGTTTCATCATTACGTTTTGTAACAAAAAATGCATGTGTCCCTGTTAGATCCTCCAAGAATTCAGTTGCAGATAAATGCTCTCGTTGGACTTTGAACATGTTATCTAGGTACTTGGCAGCAAAAAAGGAAAGAAATATCAGTTCAGACCTCCAATAACTTAAAACCCAGTTACTATTAAATTCTTCTGCCAACTGCTTTCGAGGTCTGATATAGAGGCTCTTGTAGATTTATGACCAAGAATCTTAGAAGGAATACAGATTGTTTTCTTGAAGGGAAGAAAATAAAACAGAATACCATAAAATACGAAAGAATCTGTCGCGGAGATATTAGAAAAGGTTATTTGTAAAAGAACCAAAACTTAATTTGTGGAATATGTGGCTCCCACGGTTTAATCTGTAGATGACACTGAAAAAAAGAAGCTAAAGAAAATATAAATAACGTTACGTGTCATTTCACAACTCCTGGAGTATTTTTTATTTATATGGTTCAAAATGCGGAAAAATAAGTCTCAAGTTGAAGGGTTTGTTAATCACGAGAACGTGGTTCCATCTTGCAAAGAAACTGGGTTGGATTGTTGTTGATTTCATCCCCGCAAGGAATTAACAATTCTTCATGTTTCAGTATCTTATCGGATGCTACTTAAAACACCTAAACGCTTATTATGGTTTGTTTTCAGCTGGTAGAAAGACATAATAAATTGTCTAAATCGGAAACAGGTGGTAAATGATCTAATATTGGGTGTCAGAATCTTAGATTGTTCGGCGCCTACGCATTTATTGTTGAAGTTCTTGCAGGTCAAAAGTTTCTTCTGTGTGGATAGTTGGGTAATTCTTAATTCTTAGGAAAGGAAAATCATTAATAAAAGACGCTTTCCCTTCCTACTTTTCGGGAAGGTCAAATCGAAGAGTGAAGTTTCTTCAGAAGTCAGTTTTGGCTTCCAGTTAGATAATATTTCAGAATTATTAGAGCTAATAAAAGTAAGTGCTTGTCTATTACAAATAATATGGAGAGATGTTTTTAAAATTAGTGCAGTGTATTCTGTAAAATAAGTTTGTTTGTCCATCAAAGAATTGGTTTTAAAGAAAAATTATGTTTTTTAATTAATATGCTTTTCATTTTCTTTGCTTCAACTATTTTAGATTAGTTAAATCAATGTTACATGACACATTTGTGTAAGTAAATGCTTCTATTGCTTATGTTGAAAGATACAAGAGTGATATAGAATCTTTCGCTTATAACCAACCAAATGCTTGATAATTTTAAATTTTACATTTTCCTTTAGGAGTAGGTCGTGCATGTTAAACTTAGTTGTTGGCTCAAAGATCACATACTGTTTGATGTAGTATGGGAGATTAGTCAGCAGTCTGAAAATTAAGGTGTAGTCATTTGATCGCCGGGAATTTCAAAATTAAGAGACGCTATCCAGTAAGATGTAGCTCTTTAAATTCGTTTAATGAAGCAGAAAACAATTCACGCCTAATGCTGACAGAGTGTTTGAAAGAATTAACGATACAGGCCAGTCGACGATAAGAGAAGTTAAAATATTGCTATGCCTGATTGTAAAGTGACCAAATTACTTAAAATTTATTTTACTTTTAGTTTGATCATAGGAAAATTACACAACCTTTTTAAATTATTATTATATTATATGTGACATCTGGTAATCTGGTATAGTGTTGCTTTCCTCTGTCTTAACACTTACATGTTGAAATATATATGTTAAAAGTTGATTTTAATAAATTTAATTTTTTTAAATTGTAACAACCATAAAAAAGAATGGAATCCGTGTTTGAGCTTCCCTGAAATGTATAGAATATCAATTAAAATCACAGAAAAATGGCAAGATATTATAAAAATATGAAATTAAATTTTTAAATAATTTTTGCTAATAATGCGACAATAATTCTGCATAGGTCTGCGGAAAGGAAACAAATTAACCATTTGGCACATTTTATGAGTATATAAAATAATAAGACTCAAGGGAAAGACTAAAACCTAAAAATTGTGAAGTAAAACTTAAAATATTTCATTGAAGAAAATAAGAAAAGAATCTCTCATGGCAAAGGATTACTTTTATTCACGAAGCATTTGAATAAATATAATGAAGTACGATAGACTACTTGAATTCTTGTTTAAACATTTCCTCCTATCGCATGATTGTCGTGTCATTGCCAATTTCTAACATGCGTATTTAAATAATTTGAAATCCGTTTTGCAGTCACCAGAAATATAAACTACTGTTGATGTAAATTTCATCATTATTTAGATTTTCTCTTTCACTAATTCAGCTCGAATGATCAGGAAGTTGTTTTTAATAAGTGTCTTTCAAGAAAACAAAATTAAAGAAGAAAAAAAATCGTGGTGTCTAAGAACGATAGAAAATCGTGTGACTTGGGAGGAATATGAAATGCAATAAATAAATAAATATATTTTAATGTTGAAGATTCTATAGAAATGCTGTCTCCAGAGATGCCGTGTTCTACAAAAAGAAAGGAAAGAATGAAAACTTGAAAATACTTAAAACTAAATAGAATACGTAGCAAAATGAGGAAAATAGAAATTTATTAATTAAAAATCTTCAGCTCTCTCAAGTCAGAATACAACTGGTCCATTTCACGAAACAGATTTACAATTGTTAGAAAGTAGACTCAAAAGAAACTGATATTTTCCTTTTATTTAATATATTCTATATCTGGAGACGATTCGAGAAAATATCAGAAAAATAACATGAAAAAGAAGTTTATCACAAAAAGGTAGTGAATCAACACTCACACATATATAATAAAATAAATATCCTATATTTCAGACACCTTTGGCTGCGAAAAGAATGAGACGACAAAAAATTAATTTACCAGCTTTGATTTTTGAAAAGGGAATAAAAATATTTTTAAAAAAATCTACTGTCAAGACAGATGAATGAAGAAATCTTTATATCTGAAGAAATGTAAATTTTTGAAAAGAACATTTGCCATGAACGAAGAATTGAACGTGCATGCTGCTATTTTAACAATTGGACAATTGGAATGAATGGGTAAATTTGTGTTAAAATTTATTCAAAAAGAAATAAACACAATTTTAAAATCAGTCAGATGACGATGGAAGATGTCATTTAACCCCGTTCGATGCAAAATATCCCTCATGTAGCTTCTAAAAGAGATGGTAATGTAACTAAACTAACTGCGAATAACATAAATGACTAAATAAAAATATCAATCTTGGTTCATTTCCCCTTAAGTATTGTTATAATTTTTTAAGCAATAATGAAATTATTTCTAAAATAAATAAACCAAATTATTTGAGTCAAGTTGAAATTCAAGAAAATAAAATGTTATTTTTAGTTTGTTAAAGAACTTGTAGATTATAGTTTCTTCTAAAGTTATAAATGAAATACTTTAAAATATGTAATTCCTCAGCTTCAGCTATAGCATTTAATAAGTATTTCCAAGCAGTTGCTCCAAATACACTTAACATCTCTAACAATTCTAAGAACTAAAAATTTTACAATAATTTATATGGTAAAATTTACAGTTCGGTATTTAAGGTACTGCCTCTTTAAGGGCAAAAATGTCAGACATTGCCTTTTATCATGCGATTACTGAATGACTTTTTCTGCAATAAACTAATTAATTTTTATAACCTCCTTAAAAGCTTGCATTACTAATCCGTATTACATCACCCTTATTAGGTCTCTGGTTATAAACTGAAAAAAAAACAGTCATTGAAATAAAAATTATTCACTTCAGAAAGGTTCTATAAATTCTCTTTTTGTTAGATAAACAAAATGAGTCATTTTAGTAATATATTCGAAAATTGTATTTATTAAAAAAACAGTTATCGAAATAAAAATGATGAAATTCAGAAAGGTTCTAAAAATCCTCTTTTTATTGTCTAAATAAATTAGGATCTATAACAAAAAAAATTTAGAAACGAAACTTTTTAGCAATAAAATTTTTAATTGTTTATATTCAAGGCAAAAAAGTGTTTTATTTATTAATTATAATATGCCTGAAACATATTTTATTTTCCCAAATAAAGTAAAGAGAGAATTCAGAAAATATGATTTGCAATTTTCCAGAAACGATAAACTAAATAAAAAATTATTTAAAAAAAGCTGCTTTATTTTTTAATAAAAAATGACATTAATGCTCATAAAAAGTGATGCAATATTTTTACAGCAGAGCAAAAATCGACGTAATAAAAAAACTGAGCTTCTTGCAATTGAAACTTATTTCTCCGAAGTAAAAGTCAACTTTGACATTAAAGTAGATTCCACACAAGAGGGCTTCGAGAATGTAAAAAATGAGAAAGCTATCGTGTCCTATTTCTTTCCTGCTGACATCCATGTATCATTGAATGCCTTCTTTTTTGTACCAATTTACTAAAAGCAAGAACTCTTGTTTTTCAATCTTGGAAGTCGAACTTCGTGATATCTGTGGATAGACGTGGTAGGGAGGACTCTTTATTGACACGTAGATGAATATATCTTTAGGCACCTAAAAATTAAAGAGATTAGATAAGTAAGATTGAACGTTTCATAGCCTCACGATCTCTGTTCTAAAATATCAAAAGTTTAGACCAATGCCGGCTTCAATTTGAGAAAAATGTTAAGGTGGCTACATAAAGCGATTGAGTGTCCTTTTGGTTTTTGACTCTTTCAATTTATTTTAAGCTTTTGTAATTGAGAAGATTCAGATTGTTTGACGGTGAGTAATATGTTGCAAAGAAATTATTGCTGAAAAACGGTAAATCACAAAGAAATATATGTTTAACCACTGTTTTTTAAAAATTAAAATTGCGTTAAACACATACAAATTGAAATACACAGGAAGAGAAAATTGAGCACTATTTGTTATTGAAAATGAGTTGGTCTGACAAATGAATTTTCTCTAGAGTCAATGTAATATCACGTAATGCAAGTGAAGACACCTCGACAATTTAATTTAGAATTGATGGCTCATTCTGTAAGGGGAAAAAGACATGTGACGTCACAGTGTGAGACAGCGTGCAGTTAAGTGTTACATGGCATGCGCAGTTGCTCTTACAATTTGTATCTATCCCTCAGGGGGACACCGAGATTTCACGGATGAGAAGCAGCCGTATAAGTAAGCTGGTTCTCGCTTTCCTTAAGGGTACAATAATAGTGGTGTAGATCTTAGGTCCCATCTTCGAAGACAGGTCGTATCCCAGTAAAACGGGGGGTTGTTGCATGAGCCGCTCGTAATGGGGGCTATTATGCAGGAACCACAGTGCCTGACTCTGTTGCGATGGTCGGTCTTTCAGTGTTTACCCGGGTGCTACGGCAGGGCGGTGTGAGGGCTTTATTATGAATACCATTTGTATGAGGCACTGCGAGAACACCGATATGAGTTGCTGCCGGATAAGTAAGCAGGAATTCGCTTCCCCTGTGGGTATTGTATTGGTGGGGCTCTGTGTCCCTGCGCCAGTGATAGTACGCATCTCCTTCGGGAGGGGTCGGACCGTGGCCAGGTGATTGGCTGTTGGGGCTCCAGCCTCAGTATTCGAAGCTATTGCGGAGGCTGTCATTAGAATTCCGGATTCTAAGGCAGGGCGGGGTGATCCAGATCTTTCTGATTACTATTTATATGTCTCCTCCGGGGGGACACCGCGAATACACGGATGAGTGGCAGCGGAATAAGCAAGAGGACATTCTCTTCTCATGGAGGTATAGAAATAGTGGGGGCCGAGTTACCTCCACCAGTGACAGTACGTACCTCGTTCGTGAGGGGTTGGGCCGTGGGCGGTGAAGGCTACTAGGACTCCGGCCTCAATACTCGAGCTATAGCAACGGCTGTCATTCCGTTTTCCCGGATGCTACGGCAGAGCTCTTACATCCAGGTTACTGGTCACCATGTGTCTGTGACATAAATGGAATGACTATGTTCCTTCTATTTTTGTACAATTTCAAAACTGCTCAATATTTTTAAAATTTTTTTAAATCCTTTTATTTCTATCTATGAATACAATCCAGTATTGATAAACATATTTTTCTTTCACAACGGGAATTCCTCTCACTATTATTATCGAGTATCGAATTATCGCTTTCGGTTAAGCGCTTTTTACTATTTTATTTACTAATTACTTGTCTACTTTGGGCCGTGGTCGCCTAATGGTAAGGTCCTGGCTTTGGGGAAAAAAAGGGTCCAACTTCGAGACCCTATTAAACTGAAGATCTGCCATCTATATCGGCCTATCGCACGTGAAATCATACGTAGGGGGCCAAACTTCCTCAAGCCGGCCTGGTGCGGAAGTTTGGAGAGGGGTGTGCCAGCTCAGGTATCGTCCTCTGACAGCGGTTCAAAATTACGAGGTTCGGCCCAAAATAGTCCTAATGTTGCTTCAAAACGGGGCGGAAAGTAAGTTTTTTGTCTTTTCTTTATTCTCCTTTCTGTTCAGAATTCACAATTGCAGTTTCTGAAAATAGTTTTTCCTTTTCATTCGATTTGGGATAATTCGGTTCACAGAGAAACAACCATTGAATTAATGTCAGTTTCTCTACAGAAGATTATCCCAATTTTTGTGAAATTTAGAATCCCAGCAGGGGGTGAACCTTGAGAAAGTCCATCGGCCGGATTCTCTTTTTATTTTTTGTTTATATTGTTGTTTTGACTTTGTCTTATGTGTGTTTTTCCGTTCGTTAGTTAACCTTTGTATTTTCATCGTTGTACTCTTGGACGCTGCTGCTTATTCGCGCACCAGATGCTTTATGTTTATGTATTTTGTGGTTCTGTTTGCTTTTACCATAACTGTTTTTAGTATTGATTGTTTTTTATGTATTCAAAACGGAACGTTACTGAACTAAACTACTTGTCTACTTTAGTGAATTCCAATTTCTTTGTACCAACTTCAGTGAATTCAGATTTCTTTGTGACAACTTCAGTGAATTCAGATTTCTTTGTGCCAACTTCAGTGCATTCAGATTTCCAGAAAATCCTGCTCTTTTATCATTTTCTTGAATTAAACCTCCATTAAATGTGTTACATTATTCAGCTGTTGAAGTTTATTATTTATAAATATTGGACTAAATTAACTTAAGTTCAGTGAGCATAATTTTAAGATACACTCAGAACCATAAACTTATTCGTAATTCTATAAAACTAATTCCATTTTCAGAGCAAATAATTCACAGATAGTTTTTCTATAAGCCTGCTTTGTCTGGGTCATATGCAATTGTTTCTATACCACTATCATCAAAATCATAATGGTCTTAAGTCATATCCAGTTTAAGTAGGATTTTTGGGTTATCAACACAGGTAAAAAAATTCCGATGAAATTTCTAAACAAATTAAGTTTCTGTTTTCCTATTGGAAAGACAAGATATTATTCTGACCTCATAACCTAAATGTTTTTTTTTGTATGAATAAGCCAAATTTACACATTCAAGCAAAATCAGACTGCATAATAACCTGTTTTTTATAAAAGGTTCATGCATTACTACATTTCTGTAATAGGTTTGTTTTTACTTTTTAAGTGAAATAACTCTTATATGCTACATTGGTCGCCAAAGGTTTAAGAGCACATACATAAGTAAGGACAAGCATAGTTATCTAGCATATTCATAAAAGAAACCCTTTTCTTAAGAAATTTCGCACTGAAAGCTTCTTTACAAAGATAATGTTAAATCATTACCCGCTTTTCTAATTCTAAAAAAATATCGCACAAAATTGTCTCACTTAATTGAATGTGGCTACTGTCTTCACAGCCATTTTCTTATTAGCGAAATCAGTTCTACCACAAACAAATATTATTTTAAGCAAGGATCATATTTTTGACAAAGCTCTTGAGGATGTTTAATTTTCTTAATAGACATAAAACTTAAAAAGTTAGGTTATATTTCAGTTTAATCTATGATTTATTTTAATTACAAATTTTATAATATAAGAAGTTTACATTCAAGTCAAATTATAAAAAAAACCCGTGGGAAATGACAAAAAATGAGGTAACGTCTTGATAGAAATCCCTCTAAACTGATAAATACAGATCTCTATATAGAATACCTCAATACATTAGGAAATTTTGAATAGTATTTCTCGAATCAAATTCATACTTCGAAATAATGCTTATAAAGCTACGAATAGGTATTCATAACGCACAATTTGTATAAATATCCTTACACAAACATGCTAAGGGATAACATTATATAATTTGTGTTCTCTAGTAAAGCACCTTAACATTATAGCCTGTTTATATCAATGATAAATAGATTATCTCATTAGCCTAGCAAAGGCAAATCTATACATCAAAGTTTAGACGGATTGAAACGAAACTCATCGTAGCCTCGTATGATCGCATTTAACTGCATGTATCATAATTCATGAATAGTTTGACTTAGGAAGATGAGTGATAGTAAATTATTTTGTCTCTTGAGACGATTTTCACTCCCAAATGCTAAATGATAATTACTATTTACTGCGAATTACAATATTCATTTACAGTCATTACGGGTAGATGGGAAATAGGTAATAATGTATAAATGTTATTGAGCTCAAACTGCAATGTATTATAATTACAATAACTTACTGTAAATGCAATATCAGAAAACTTTGTAAAGCCTATCAATCATTTATTGCATTTTGCATTGCAAAAATAAAACATTTGTTTCAAATTTCATAAAAATTCGAAAAATGCTTTTCAACGTTTAAAAAATACTACAGATTTCTGAATTATATTATGCATATTAAAATTAACTGGCAATTCTTTAATTAGTTCTTAATATTTTTTGTTGGAAAATTTATGATTCAAGCATTTAATTCAAACTTTTTTATAAATTTATTTGCTAATTTGTTTCCCGTGAAGATTTAAAAGCAGTTAATTTGATGAAAATTGACTAATTTCATTAAATAGATTTCTATTTTCAGATTATTTCTATTATAGGCTTGATACATTTTATGAAACGGCAATGATAAAGTTATTTAAAGATTTAGGTTCTCAATTAAAATGTAAAAAATTCCGAAACATGAGGTACAATAGTCAAATACCTATATTTCAATTACACATATAAAAAATTAATATGATAACGATTTTAGTATTATATTATTTTTTTTATATTTTCCTTCATCTGTTGAAAATATTATGACAGAAAGCAATATTTTAAAAAAGCTCTTGGTTCTGTAATTTTGAAGTCCTACATGTATATATTTAATGCTAATACCTCTACATCAAACAGTGTGATTGATCTCAAATTCTGGTATATAATTGCAAATCATTTGTAATATTTTATAAAAATTTTTCTTCGTTTAAATTAACTCAATAGATATATATGATTAATGATCTGATGGATTTCCTGTCCTTATGGCTAAGAAGAACAGAAGCAAAACTTGTGAAAGACATTCCAGTGACCGAAAGATTGTTCATTTTTACCTTTAGATATCTGGATAAGAAAATTCTCAAATATTCTATTCCAATGGGGTTTTTGATCAAGAAACGGTAATATCAATTTCCCTTTTTTCAAGTAATTAGAAGATAAGTCTGTAGTCTCCTTCGACCACATGTTCCCCTAATTTTCTGTTGCTGAGCTGATTTTCCTGTTTCCTATAATTAGCTGTATATCAACCATGACACGTGACGTGAACGAATTAGATAGGGGAGTAAGGCGATCGGCCAGGTGATTAGAGCAGAAGCAAATTATTGCAAAGAGGAAGTGAAATCCTAATCGTCTACTGCTACAGAGTTGTACCAGTCCGGAAGCAATGACAAAAGTTCTCCCGGTAAATTACTGGTAACAACTTTAAGAAAGAGGCTAACAATGCACAGTTATGCCTTCCTGGGAAACTTTTGTCAAATTCATCGACGTTTATCTGACACCGAAAATAAAATTAAAGGTTTATTCAGAAGTAAATTAACAGTTTTTGCTACTGCTCATATTCGGTTAAAGATGTTTTCCAGATAGAAAATATATATATATATGGAAATTCTGGGCATCTTATGCCACTTATAATATTGTTTATTGGAATAACAATCTAGTGAAAATATAACTAAGAGAGATATCTACATTTTGTATGGATTATTCATTTAATATTTTGTTTTGTTTTTTAAACTGCTTCAAAAAAGCCAACAGCGATATTATCTACAATTTATTAATATCATTTTAAGGTGAATATTTGACTTTGAATATATTTGACAGAAAAATCATAATTATTATTTATTCAACAATTTGTCCATGGATATTCTCCTGAAGAATTTTCTGATAAATGTATTTGTTTTTCCCTTGAATTGTCGATGCTTAATTCCTATAGCTTATTATATTTATTTATAATTTCTATGATTTTTATATGTTCAATCTGTGCAAAGGATACAATGGTTGATGAATGTAATGAAAAATTTTTAAATTTTCGAAAAATCGACTTAATAGGAATACAATGGTTAATAGTAATCATCGAGCTGTAATTTAAATTATTTATTTAATTTATAAGTGTACATGAGTATTCAGGGTGTTCATTTTTCTTAAAATTCAATATTACTGTTCGAAGATTCAAGTTTAAAAAAATATCAGTTTGTGCAAGAACCTTCATCATTTAGCTTCTCATAGAGTGTACCGAAATTCACCAAGTTGCAATCCCGATATCTTTCAAAATACTAATGGCATTGGACTGGAATTTTTACACAAGTTGTCCTATATATCTGGTTCTGAAGTTATGAAATAAATATTTCGCTACGTGTAGCACATTCGCATTAAAAAAGTTTCGCTACAAAAGCTCATATTTCCTGTAATATTCAAACTGTTTAAAGGAGGTTTAAATACAATGCTTCTTTTACATATTGTTAAGTATTTTGTAAGTATCGTATAATTTGGTGGAAAACTCTTCATGTTAGAAGCAAAGAACATGAGGAAAAATTTTTGGACTTTTTAAAGAATATCTTTATATCTTCCCGAATATTTGTGCTGTGTTTACGAAAATACAGGTAAATATTATGCACATCGAATATAACCATTGATGAAAGTTGCATCTCGTTATCAGCTTTTTGTTGAACAGAATGGGTCAAACTCCAATTTCGCCTTCATCATTTTCGGTTGGCCTCCCTAATTGCCCTCGTGACTGAATCTTCTACAGGACATAGTATCGTCGCACGATTCTCAGCAACTGCTTGCGAACAAATGCATTCCTATTAAGTCCAAATTTTTCGAAAATTTAAAAATGTCCCTTAGCATTTGCCAACCAGCGTAAAAGTAACACATTTTTTTTTGTTGCAGCGAAACAAATTAACCCTTCTGTCTGTCTTTTTTCTTATTTATAATCTGAAGTGAAATTTAGTTCTAATAACAAATTTCCTAAATTAAATCTTTTTTGAAGACATAAGAGAGCTGCCGAAGATAGATTCTGAAACGTATTTAGACAAAAAGGGACTAGCAGCACTTAATCTTACACTTTTTATCTTAATAGCGTGAAATCTTTAACCCTTTATAGAGCTTCACACAGTGGTATTTCATTGGAACTGAGAATCGAGCCACCATCCTTCCACAGTTCTGCTATCAGGAAGTTGAGGCTTTAAAATATCTCACGTATATTTACACAAATTTTAAGCATATCATCCTATAAATTTTTTACTTATAATAATTGAGATTTTAAGAAAATATTATAATTCCAAATCCACAACACTTGTCTTTTATTTTAAGAGTGGTTTTTTGTCTATTTGAACATTAAAAATTTTCAACATGTATTTCAGTGAAAAAGGCATTCCAAATAGTATTCTAAGCTGCCAAGCAACAATAAAAAATGACAGAGCATAAATGAGGTTCAATAATGGTATTCTTTTGATATTTTGTATCAAAGAATTTACATTCATTTGTGGATACTTCCTGGGTTGATAAATCTCTTCAATCTCCTTTTTTATCTTTCTATGTCCATGATAAAATAGCAAAATGCTTTTCCTTATTTTAGTTTTCTTAGAAGCTAGTACACAGAAGAGGATCGATAATTATTTTGAAGCACAGTACCTTGAAGGAAGGAAGAAAGCTTGTTTCCCTAATCTCTTCAAGACAGTGTACGCATGGAAACAATACCATTAATTTTCTTCTTATCGATTGTAAATTTTCATTTTCTACGTCATTTCAGGCATTATGCCGAATTTTAAATATATTTTTGAAATCATATGTATAATATTAAATGAGCATGACAACAGCCATTTTAATGAATGACATATTTAACCTTCCGTTAGTCATTCATTTTCGTCCTTCAATGATCGCAATGTATCTCGCGGATATGAAAGCTTTCGGTTTTAACCCGGGAGGACGCGCAGCGGGCCTGCGAGGCCCGGTGCCTACAAGAATTTATTACAGAACATTAACACCTCAACGAAAAAATTCCAGATTCACAGTAGCTGCATTCAAGGTCATTTACTTGCTGACCACATGTATTTCAAGAATTTCCTCTCATTTCTTATCCTAGAAAACAGACGGTCGGGCCTCCGAAGCCATATGCGTTCGCTCGCATTTTTATGAAGAATTGCTAAAGAGAATAGATAGATCGCGACAATTTATCTCTATTCGAACTACAAATATGAGATGCAATGATTAGAAAAAGCTTTTAGCTGAAAATCAACTAATTAAGAATCGATTAATAAAGAGAATAAATTGTTGCTGTTGAATTAGTTGGAGATCATAAGTCGAATTCTGAAAAGTAATTATACAACGAATTTCATATTTGTGAGTCTACCAATTACTTAGAAGAAGCCTAGAGTTAAAAAATGGTGTAGTAAACGGTAAGATAGGTGGAATTAACAAATGGTGTAAAATGGATGTCGAAAAAATATGAGAAATTTTACACACAGCATCGTCATACAACTACCCGAAAACTTGGGCGAAGCAAAAGTTGTATAATCGGTTTAAAAGTCTTGGAAATGCTTATCGATGAGACAGATGATGCATTAATACTTATATCCAGGAGAATTCAGGCAATTTTGGACGGGAAATAAATACCTTGGAAGGCAAGCATTCATCGGTCTTATTCAATTTAATGTGCTCCCCAGAAGAGTTTTTCTGAAAATTATTTTATTAATGTTTCATATTCTCTACACTAGTGGAACCAATGTTTCCTTTTAAAGTAAATGTAATTTTCTGCTCGCTTTTTTGAAAAAAACAGACCCAGGCCTACGAAGCCCGACGCGCGTCCTCGTGGGTTAATAGTTTCTAATTTATAACTATAATAATTAACCCTAATTTGAATGTAAATGAGGGTTCTGTAAGAAAAATTCCAATTGTATTGCGTTGAAAATTTCTAATAGAGGCGGATTACATGCGCACCTGCTAGAGATTACGACAAATGGAGATGGGTGCTTTTGTATGCATAAATAAATGTAGAGGAAATAATATTCTGTTATCGTTTCACTTAAAATACCAGACTATAAAAGATAAACTATATTGATAGAGAATTAGGTTGATTACTTTGCTTTCAAACATTTGTAGTACACGAGGAGGATGTTCAATCTCATGTTCAACAAGAAAATAAATAAATAATAGCCAATTACAGCAAAAGAAAAAGGAAACAAATCCTAATTATAATCTACAAGACCTCTAAGATTCTGATTTTGAAACATTTTTAGTCACCCGTACTGCAGAAATATTTAGTCTTTGAAAATACCAGGAGAAGATACATTTCATAGAATACATTACAAATATCAAATTCATAACAGCTATTTGGAGCTTTTTGTATTAATATTTCAACAAAACTACTTTTTTATCGAAATTCTTGTTGTGGTGATCAAATATCACAAAACGTACCTTACAAAATAATATTTTCATATACAGATGATAATTCCAATGCAGCAAACGAAAAATCCCAGCTCAAAAAATCTGCAGAAAAAAAATTTTGAAGTTTTTTTAAAGATTTCTGCAGATTTTTTGAAGACAGAAAAAAATCTACATTTTTTCTTCAATTTAATCTGCATAAAACCTGAAAAAAATATATTTTTATTTTTTTTAAATATCCTGCAGATTTTTTAAGACAGTAAAAAACCTGCATTTTGTGTTCAATTCAATTTGCAGTTATTTAGCAGATTTTCACAACATCATTAAAACTTGAGCAATAATTTGATTGTTGATTTTTTGAAGGTTTAACTGCAATTTCATAATATCTGCATTTCTCTAAATACATATTCTGCACCATATTCTCTAATATTGCAGCTTTATTTTCCAAAATCATGAAACAAAATTAAAATGTAGTTACCATTATTGTTTAATTTTATAGCATACAGGAGTTACATCAGTTGCTTTTTCAATTAGTGATATCGACCATATACTTGTATAGAAAAAGAATGCATCAGCAGAAAAAATTTCCCAATCGAAAATTGTTTTAGATACCAATTTTTTTAAATATGCCACTGAAAAAATGAATTCTAAATTAATCTTTAAAATAAATATTTGAATTTTTACCATTTTAAACTTTTCCCCAATAATTTAATTAATTTCCAACTGTCTTTTTGACTAGCTCTTTTCCTCCAAATAGAAGGGGAAAGTGGAGCTTGCGCCCTTTGGATGTAGAGAAGGCTTATCAGAAAGATGAAAGGTGTAAACGAATTTATTGAAACAGAGAATCTAAATTATTGAACAAAAATATCATTAATCTCATCTATTACTCATCTCCACGACTTTGAAACACGTATTCTGACCATGGTTGATTTTTACACCACTAAATGGCGCCACTAGAGCTATGGTGACGCTGAAACTCAAATAGATTATTTTACCTCCCGTGTGCGTAGTCCGGGATTGCTATGTGGTTAGTGTTCCTGCCTGCCAGCTCTATGAACGCGTGTTCCAGTCCCGGACAGGATGAGTTTGACGTATTGTCACAATCTGAATCAGCATCGTACAAGTAAGTTGAATTACAAATTAATTTAATTGAAATTAATAATTAAACCTTGACTGAAGGAAATCTGAAGGTATTTGGAACATAATTTTCTTCAGATATTCTACATTTTTTTTCTGAAGAAAACATGTTCCAAATACCTTCAGATTTTCTGCAGATTTTTTTTAGTTGGGATAATACTATTAACCTGAAATGTTGAAGTATAGTACTCTTCAATATTTGTAATGAAATTTAAAATTGCATTAATAAAGTACGTTTAACTGTAAACAATTTTACGCCAGTGTAGTAGAAGAAGAAAAAGATTAATTGCAGGTTTTATGTCTGACAAAATGAACAATTTTTTTCTGATGCTATCATCTACGTATTTCCCACCTTCCATAATGCTAAGGGACCCAATCTTAAGCGAGCAGTTGGGAGTTTAGATGGATCTCTTTATCCCTTTTAAACTAATAGAAAGATATGAATAATTTGTAAAATATCTTGCTAAAATCTGTTATGATTTTAAATGCAATCTGTCTCAGAACGCTGTATCTAAATTTTAACTCGTGGTTCATCAGAACACTACAAGGAACTTTTGTACATGAAGGTGTGTCTTCAGATCACAACAGACACTGAAATGCAGCAGATAAAAATATGCAGAATTTTAAAATATATTTTACTTTTCATCAATACCAAACTTACATATATTTTATTCCGCAACTCAATTATTTTTAAATTGCAATTCAGGCTATTTCTTAAAATGAAATATTTTTCTCTATCGGGAAAAATAAATTTAGGAAATGTTCGAATTTTCTTAGACTAGATTTGTTAAATGAACTTTCCATTTCTAAATACACTAGATGAAATTTGAAACGGACTTCACAACTTTGAACTGGTGCCAGATAAAGAGGACGATTCCTGAATCTCACTCTCTAAACTTCTTTACCACACCAATGCTCGGAGACTATAGATTTAATTCGCACTCGCCACAAAACGGAGGTTATTCAGTGGAATCGGATCTCACACACAGAGTGTAGAGAATTTACCATGAAATTATGAATCTTTTACAATGCCATTTCGTTAATTCACGTTATTCAAACAGCCACATATTTAAAACTTATTTGATGCAAATCATTAGAATAAGGCTTCGCGCATTTTTCTCTATTTAATATCCATGACTTCGAATAAAAACACTCATCTGAGAAATATTTTTTCCGGAAAATCCGTGTAAAATGCTAACATTCTATACTTCTTTCGAAAGTGCCGTATAAAAAATGTTGCGCCGGTTCCGATAATACATAAGCGTCGTCTGCATGCCAAGACAAAAGATAAATAAAGCTTCAATTTCTTGTACGTGATGTCACCTAGCTGTTGTAAAATTCATTCATGTGCGAATTTCAGGCGTGCTATAATTTAATGTCAAGAAGCTGCCAAGGCTATTTTCTTCTGGATTTTTTAGTCCGACTTTTTGGTACACAAAAAAGTGTAGGAAGAAAATAATGTTTGGTCAGAGACGAAGAGGGGGATAACAGTATGATTAATGAAAGGCTGTCTCCTTTTATCGATAATTTCTGGTTCCATCCGGAGAAAGGCATGCACTATTCATGACTTCTTAACAGGAACAAGCTTATCTCTTATGACCATGTAAGAAAATGATCCATGCGAAATAAATCATCGTTGAAATGAGACTCCCAATTTCCCCATCATTGAAACTTTATGATTATAAAGGTGGGAAGAATGCGTGAATGCGAATTTCTCGCTTTTTTACTGATTTCTTTGGAAATAAAGAATCTATCAGAAATTCAGCTTTCATTCCATGGCATAGATATTTTTAATTCATGAAAAAATGCAATAAATTTAACAAAAATATACACTAAAACATACTTTTATTAGTGTAATAAAAGATATAATTGTGTTTATATTTTAATATTTTCCTCTTTATATTCTTTAATGCATAAATATTATATGATCTTGAAATCAGTTTTTTCTGAAATTCACTGTCAGGTGGCGCCACTCGTACAGAATCAAGCTTTATTAAATAAATCGATTGAATGATAATTAAGTTCTGGAAAAAGTAAAATAGTATATTGTCATTGAGAAGGAAGATTTCTGACGCATCAAGAAGTGATTAAAAATTCGTTTAAAAAATTCCATCTTTACAGTTATGAAATGAAACCAGTTATAAAAGTGTGTAAAAATAATAAGATTAATAGAAATTAAATTTTTAATTATTTTTAAAATTCTGTATGCAGGGCTCGGATAATTACCAATAAAGATGCATTTTAATATTATCGGTTCAAATTTGTTTTTTCATATATATGCAGTGAATGATTATATAACGAACAGTACAGATTGTGAACAAATCGGACAACGAACACTTTAGCGAAACATTTTTGTGTTTGGTCAAAAATACAAGTTTGAATAACAAAAGTCGCTCAGAACAAACAAGGAATATGACAATGTGCATCAGGCATTTAAATATCTATAAAATTAAGGGATTTGTTGTGCTGTGGCAGGAGAGGTGCTCAGACGAAAATGTGTTTGAAGTGTTTGCCAGGAACGGCAGCGAACTTACAGCTTAACAGACGAGAGTGGAAATCGAAAGTGAGAAATATTAATTTTTATACACCAATGCACGGCTTGTTGACCAAGATTCTGACAGTTGTATTTATAACTTTTGTATACACTACACACTTGCTTCTTATTCCCAGAATTTTTGTAAGTGCTTCTCTGAAATTTTGTTTTAAAAAATCTCATAATATTATGGGCCTAAAAAATACAAAGTTAACAATTGTGCAGAGAGTTTTCATTTGCAACAGAAAAACCTAGCGAGTGATTGCATTTGCATAAGTATCAGCATAATAACAAATTATCTAATCAGTTATTTTTTGGGGGGGGTCCCCAAAACAAATTAATCAAATTCATTAAAATTCTGTTAAATCGATTATCGGTTGCCAAAACATCGAAGTAAAGAACATTGACTTTGAAGGTATTTTGGTCTCTAATATTAATCATCTACTATATAAAATGAAATTGGTTTCATATTGCAATTAAATGCGTGAATTCGTGGTATTTTGGTCGATAATGGTGCATTCATTTTTCGAAATTTAATTTTTTAAATAATTTCTTTTTCTGTTCTTAGATATATGGTTGAACATAAATCAAACTTGTCTAAATATTAGACTACACATATTAGTGATATATATTTGCATCACTTAATTATTTGTTTCTTTAAAGTTAGTTCTGATAATGTAATAAATATTCAATAAAATGGTTTTATGTGAGCAGAAAAATTTTAATCATACAATCGCAATATTTCGTCAATTTAATTAGATAATTTAAGCTCATATTTATTTTTCAAAGTATTATTTTGATATTTATATTTATAGCAAAGTAAATACGTAAATTTTGGTATTATAGAAAAATATTTTGCTTTCAAGAAGAATTTAAATTCTTTGAAACGATAATCCTCTCAATAAAGGTTCAAAAATATTTATAAATAGTGTATTTTGTGTTAATGTCTTTTAACAAATTATAAAGACCATTAAAAATCTTATATAAAATTAAAGTTGAAGAATTTCATTAAGGAGCTTTTCAACAGTGCTTTTTCCTCAGCATCGAAGCTCATATATAGATCAGCAAAGCTTTTATATATACTTATTTATATGTATAAAATAAATTACATTTGAAAAGCTAAATCTTCCAGAAAGACATTAATTTATGTCTGTAAGGAAATGTTTACAGTCATTTCCATTTAAATTCCATCCCTTAATGTCTGTTAATGCTTTTAAGCATTTCACAATCAATATTTCTGTCTTACTTTAACAATTTAAAAAAATCATTGAAACTTCACGAAAGGAAGTAGAATAAAAAGTCTTGTATCATTTAAATCGAAGTGGATTGAAAAGCCAAATTCAAACTATAATTTTCCTTCTGTTTCGTAACGCCATTTAAATTGCTTTTAAATGCAATTAATTTCGGTTGAAGATTGACAGACGTCCTTTTTTCCATTTGAATGGTATTTCTCAGACATCGTGATTAAATCAAATTAATTGAAATACAGCTAACAGCAAGGTAAGGCAAGATAGATAAAAAGTTAATTTATAAGAAAAATAAATTGAATGCAGTCATGTCAATCTTGGGTTAAAATAAATTGCTCTCAAAAGTAATTTATACAAGCTTTGGGCTCAGAATTTTTATGTTTATTTCTTTTCATTAGTAATAACGTTTTTGTATTAAACAGGAAAATAAGTGGTTTTTTTCATAATATAAATTTTAAATGGAATCTTCTCCAAGAATATAAGCTTACATTGTCTACAAAAAATGTTGGAAAAGTTGAAAAAAAGTAAAACAGGCTAGAGAATTACCCGATTATTTCTAACTTTATTCCCAAATTAAACTGATACCGTATCTACCTCTGACCAAAAAGAATAGTTACGCACACATTGATCTCCCGTTCTTATATTGATTTATGATTTTCAGCAAGAATTGTGTGGTATTTTAATATTCTTTGATAAAGAAGGAAATAATTTGAAGCATTGGCTATGTTAAAAAATAAAACAATAATATTTTATATGTTGTGTAACTTATTATTAAGATAATCAGCACTGCAGAATTATCTTAAAAATTTTTTCAAAGCAATTTAAAATACTTCTGGAAAACTCTCTTACTTATTTCTAGCTTTTATTAAAGAATGTGAATGAGTTTACGTTTTAATTTCGGAAATTATTTTTTCAAAAATTGCAATTCTTAAAAATAAACTGTCAAGGCTTCTTATACTCTCAGTAGAAATAGCTTTTTATGAATTAAATATGCATAAAAAAGGAGAGAAATTAAAGAATTTTAAATTTAGAAATTGATACTAGACAACACGAAGAGGAAAAAACCCCACTGATTTACAACTATTTTATAAAGGTTTAATAATGATAGATACTTTTTTAACGCTGTAATGAGATTCTCAAGGTACATGTTATTTATGACAAGAAAGGGTAGCATGCAAATAACTTATTGATTATACCACATAAATTTGAATTGCCTCTATATTCAGTTGAATATTTATTATGCAAATGTTTTATTTTTTCAGAAATTCAAAGTATCACAAGAAAACATGATAAAAACGTTTAGAATTTGCAGTTTTAATGAAAAATATCCAGCTAAGGAAGTTTATTATATTTACTTTTTTGCTGCAGACTTCAATCCAATTTGTTCTAAATGAAAAATAGGCATTTAGATGAGCTTAGCTGCAATTGAGAGTGTCTAATACTCTGATAATGCTAACGTACTTTGTTATAATATATAAAAAAATAGTTACTAATGTTGATAAAATTCATTCTCTCCGCTTAAAAGTCCAAATTTCTAGAGTGTTTACTATAATTAATTATTCGTTGTTGATAAACATATTATCAATTATTTTAATATAAATTGAATTAGAAATAAAATATGTCATTTATTTTTTCTATCTCATAATTTTAAGCAAATTAATAAAATTAAACTAAAATTATTTTTTGAAGCTAATATCGACTCTAAGAATGGTAGAAATTCAAATAAACCTATTTCAAAGAAGCACGCAGTGAAATATTAATGTAAAATATTAACAATCATCCCAAATTTATATTAAAAAATATTTTTCCTTTGATATGCTGATAATAGTGTTGAAATTCTAAGAAGTGAAATTAAAAAATTGGATTTGAAATTTAGAATAATTTTAACACTGTTACTGGAATTTATGGATTCACAATATTTATATACATCTGATAAAATGCAAGGGTACTCGATATTACTAAGAACATTCAAAATTATCTTGCCATTTATATATTCAGTTTTAGTGATTTAGTTAACCAAAATAAATGAGTCCTGTAATACCGAAATTGAGCGACAGAAATGTATATTTTGGTTTAGTAATCGTTCTTTTTAAAAGATATAATGTGGTGTTTTTATATCTCGTTTTGTTCAAAATGCCTTTTAAATATTTCTGTCAGTTCGCATTTTCCTGGTTTGCATACTTACAAAGTATGGAGAACAAAATCTGAAACAGGTCTTTGTCTAATGAAGGTAGGAAACAAGGTTGGGTTTAAACGATACATGAATAGCCTTCGTGTCAAGTATAATTTTGCAGCTAATGCAAACTTAAAAAGCTAAGGGATGATTGCCTAAATCATCTCTTTATTTTCAAAAAGAATTTATCTGAGCATTCATAAGATAGGAAGGGCAAATAACACAATTTTGAGATAATTTAGTTTTATAATATCTAATATATGAAGAGCATTTTGAATTTCTATTTGAATATCAAGACATTTTTTGTTTGATAAAGAAAAATCAAACTTCTTTAGAAATAAGATGATAAAACTAAGCAGCATTTGCGAAAAGTTTTTCGAAAAGGTTGTGCTAGATTGAGTAGTAGAAGCGATAACAATCAAATTCAATTGAAGTGAAAATTTTGAAATCCATCTAGTACTTTGATTATATGTTTGTGTATGAGTGTCCAAGTGCAAGTATTATACATATTTATTCTATGTGCGTGATTGAGCGGGGTTGTATAAAAGATCCTACCTTAAAAAAGTTCTTTATTTGTTCTGAGGAATAAAGCAAGTATGCTTTTATTTGCATTTCAAATTACTGAACAAATTAAAATTTATAGTGGTTACTTTGTTTCGTAATATTAACGGATATCTGAAATTTATTATCAAAGATATTTTGATTTGGTTATTTTGATATTATTAGCATGTGTATTCAATGAGCTTTCTTATGATTAATGGCTTTCTTTTGATTTATTTCTCAAAGCATATTTACAGATGTATTTGCATTTATCAATTAATTTATTGGACTAGCATTCGCATTTAACTGCTATTAATACTTTTTTATTCTATTTTTTCTGCTGCTCCATAAATTTCATCTTTTCTTTAGAGTTCATTGCAACTGTACATAATTTCGTTTATTTTATTTTAAATTTCTTTGTGAGACCTTTTTCCCCCTGAATGTATATCTGAATTTAAAAAAAATAAAAATGCTAATGAAAAATCAATCACACCCTGAAGGTTAAAGGTTAATGATTTGATAAGGAATTGAAAAAGTCAGATCTTTCATGCTAGGCAAATCATCGGTGAGTGGAAATCTAATGGCGTGATATTTCAAGAAATTCATGTAATGCCGAAAGTCGGAAATGTAATTTTTTATTTATCCTGCATCCTGGTCATTTCCAAATGCAACTGATTAGTTAATATGTTGAACAACAGGGCATTATTTTTCAAAGGAATTTGGAATAAATAGGAAAATTTTTCTTTCATCGTTTGATCTATAACATAACAATGGTAAGGGGAAGTAATGGCTATTTCAATAATTTATTTAATATTTCTACCAGTATATTATTGTTTATTTCTTAAAAATCTAAACTATTTGTCTGAGAATTATGGAATAACGAACTGATTTTGTAAAATAAACCGTTTTGCATTGGTTTACAGTTGTCATACTTTCATGATGAGCAAGGGAAATAAAATTGTTCGTCGTCGTCTTGCACTAAACAAAAATCATGGATAGTGGTAGTTCACGGCATTCATACATTTATTACATGTGAAAATTGAAATATTTTCTTAAAACATATGCTTTAAATTTTTAATGAGCTCGTTTAATCATCAAGTAAAATAGTAGTTTTAAATAGCATAGTGCTTGAAAATCCTTTCTTAATGTAATTTAAACGGATCACAAACGAAAATCAGAGTGCATACTTTCTCATAACCATCTTCAAGTTAGGCTTAAAAAATGAAAAAGCATCATACTAATTTCCTATATCGCAGAATACAATGGTATCGTGTTAACCGCACACAACACAAAAGAAATCTTACCAGGCATTTTATATTTTTGTTAATCAGTGGTAGGGTTTATATTTTGTAATTAATGTTGTTGATTCTGGCGAATGCTTCTAATTAATTAAAATGTTACTGTTTTACTTAACGGAATGTTATTACTCATTTTTTGAAACAATTTTTTTGTGATAAGAATTTGCTTTTCTTACATGTCTTATTGCTTGCATACCGATTTCCTAAAACGTTTAACGACGTAAGAAGAAAAAGAAACCTCTATTTTTAAAAGGAAACGACGTTGTCGGCATCATTAAAAATTATGAGAGAAAATCCTTTGAAATAATACGTACTGATACCTGATGTTCGAGCCTTAAACTATTCAAGCTCCATTTTCGTGGAAATATGTTCCTCTAAACACCAAAGACAAGGCAGGGCTTAAAGTTTCGTTCTTCGCCGGAGGAAACAATATATCAGGATACGACAGCTCAACTTGCGATAACCAAAGATGAGTAGCGATAAAGAGCGATAAGGAAGCGGCTTAAGATAGAATATTTCCTGACAATATTCTAGTGGATGGGTCCGTGTTGTTTATTAGGGAAGTGTTGCTTTATCCAATATCCTGCGTCCTATTTATTACATAGGACATATCCGTCGAAGATAGCCTTCTGGACACCATAAGACTGTTCATTAGGTGTATAATAAATTTGCGAAGCTGATGAAGTGAGGTTAGTTACCTGTGTGGTTAACTTTTACTATAGATCTTTCCTGTGTTGGCTGGTAGATATAAGGAAGGGAATATATAGATATGTACCTACTAATACTAGAAAATATTTTATTTTTTTGTTTGCTTGTTATAAATTAGGTCAAAATGTTTTACCTCAGTTGAGAAACTTTTATTTGCATATTTTCATTAAAAACGCAACAAATGAATTAAATAATATTTTTCATGTTTTCAAAATTTGGTTATACTAGGTCTATATCATAAATTAAAACCTGTATTAAAGAGTGAGAGTTATATGAGAAAGCATAGGCTGTAATTTAATCAGTTCAATTTTATCCGTTCTCTATCGCACTCTTTTTTCCAATTTATTCCGAGTTCATATCTTACAGTTATTAATGTTGATAAATGCTAAAAATGAATCCGTCTTCATTTTTTGGGGAGAACAATGGAAAGAAAGTATTCGATTCAAAACTAATGTCATATGTCGAGCTTTGGAAAGTACACAGACAAGGGGAATGCATATCTTACAGTTATTAACGTTGATAAATATTAAAAATGAACCCGTCTTCATTCCTTTTGGGAGAACAACGGAAAGAAAGCATTCGATTGTAAACTTTCATATGTCGAGCTTTGGAAGGTTCTATACAGACAGGGCGATTGCAAGCTGTGATGTTTACACATGAGTCGGCGCCTTATTTTTGAAGTCTAGATATTACATCATCACGATAGAGATTTGCGCAATACCAGAATAAAACTCTTAACTCACCCTACCGAAGTATCTGTTCAAGCTTTCATATCTGCCTTAAAGCCTTCTGAAAACCAATTTAACTATTTGAAATAAATTTTCCAATAGAAATTGCATAAAACTTGTATATCTCAGTCTAAACTCTCATAAGTGTAATTGGAGAGAAAATCTGCGATCTCTTTAGAAGTAACCTGGGTTTTAATTCAATCATGAATCTTTTTAATTAATTTTTATGGTTTTTTAGACGTGAAATTCTGCGACAAAGAGAATCGTCACTTGTTTCTAATCGTATTAAACAACGACAGTTAAACTTTCAATTGTAATTAAATAGGTCATTTATATTATGTCAGCATTTTTTTTTCATCTGCGCTTTTACAGAATTTTTCTGGAAATAATAAGTAAAACAATACATAACTATATTTTTCACAGTTCCTTGAGACATCAAATAATCAGAGTGAAATCAAAAATTATTTAAAAATATTATTCTACATTTAGTATACATTTAGTAAACTAAAAATATAAATTTCCTTTTACATTCTGTTTAAGAAACAAATTTGATTAAAATCATATTTGGAGATAAAAGTATGTAACGAAAATAAATTCATAAAAAGCAAGATAGTTTATTTGTCGCGAAATGTTATTAAAATGGAAATCAAGTATTTATTTTGTTCATTTTTTAGACAGCAAAGCTATTTTCATATAATTTTTGCTGTTTGAAAAACATGACTTGACGCACATGAAATTAAATTTTACATTATTAAATGTCATTATTAGTGAACTATGACACGTTTCTTTATAAAAAAATCCACAGTACTCAAAGAAAAATATTTCGATACGAAAATTAAAAATACGGTGCTAAGGAAATCATACCTGATACTGCTTGTCTGAATGACGTCTTTAAAAATAAACAAAATTTATTCATTTTTCTTCCATAGGAGTTCACCAAATATATTAAAAAAATGTAATGATGGATCTGTTCTCTGATGTCAGAACAACTTAGAATGATGCTTCTGTGAAAGAAACGAGCCTGGATTAAAGCTTCAGTGTTGTTGGAATTGCAGCTGCTGAAAGACGAAGACTTTTCGGAAACCCTGATCGATGTTAAATGATACATCTCTTGAATAAAAAAATAGCTAATAGCCTTCAAAAGAGTACTTACAGAAAAAAGTTCGGAAGAGAAAAAGTTTTCTCAAAATGATTTTCTAATATAATCTAAAGAAATCCTAATATTTATTTGTGTCATTCTTTTGATGCATAAAAGAGACAGCTCTGGTGCATATGGATTTGGTTTTAAAGAGTTTACAATTGTCTGTGGTATTAATGTATTTAGTTGCAATAAGAAACTCTTTGAATAATTTTAATAATTAACTTCGTGAATTTTTTCTTCGTGATGGAAGTTAGAAATAGATAAATATTTTTTTCTATTTTAGTTTCTTGAGTTAGTTATTCATTATCATGCTTCTGACCTATGTTATTCAATGAAATCAATTCCTACGAGAAGAAAAATCCTGCAGTTACCATTATTATTTTAAAAACATTTAAAAGTGACTGCGATATCCTCTTATGTTTATTGATTAAGAAAGTTAATCTTTTTTCAGCTAGCGCTAAATATTACATGAAGATCCCATCATGTGGGTTAAATGATGATTATGTATATGAATTAATGGCAAAAGAGAAAGAACTTGGATAATGGGCAACAGAAGTATCTAAAAATATAAGCAATTTCAGTGTTTTGAAATCATTTCTTCCAAACCATGTTGTTTTCCAAGAAGTCGTCAGAAATATTTAAGAGTTCTGAAAATTTACATTTCATACATAGTTCTTAAATGGCTTGTAAAGTACTTCAGAAATTAAACTCCTTTATAAAAGCTTACCAATGTTTCAATAACTGATGTGTACAGTCAAGCAAAAATACTCAACTTAAATCAAACAACACATTTAGAATCATGGCTACAAATGATATTTCGTTGAATTTTAAAGGTTCTCGAGACATTTGACAAAATATCAATTATTTTTTGAGAAAAGCAATTTATTTTGATGGGAGAAATGAAATGTGGACGTACATTGGGATAACAATAACTTTTCTAAAGAACAAAATGTGTTTTCTGCATTTTTGCATTATGTTTATTACTTTAATTTAATAAAAAAATAATACTGATTTGTAGGAAAATGTAAAAAAACTGGTCAGAGATTTTAACAAAGAATGATAGGTTTTTCTTAGCAAAAAGGGACAACATTTGACAAACATTCAATAAGTAATAAAGAAAAACCAAAATATAGAATTTTGTATTTGTTTCTATAAATTATAAGGATTAAATCGCTTCGAAGTTGATTAATAAAAAATGTTAATGTAACATGAAGTAATGGCGAATGAAGTCTCATAGTTATTGGCTTCAATAGTATGCATCTAAAGTTACGGGCTCTGTTTTTTGCTTTAATAGCAGTGTTTAATTATAATTTTTTGCCCTAATTCCATTTTTTTCAGCATATACATGCCTAAGATTGCAACTTACGGTATTAATTAAGCATTAATCTAGCGATTAAAAAGAAAATACAACAAAAGAAGCTTTGGATTTCTTTTTATCCTGTCGAAGGAACAAAAGCAAGGAATATCTTCTTCTTAACATAGATCAATAACAAAGATTGCGTTACAGTAGAGAACGAGCATATGTTTTTGTAATTTTTCTCTCTATGAAACCTTTAAAGATTTAATTTCAGCGGTTTATTTAATGAATTTATTTACTGATAGCAAATATAAAACATATCGTTTTCCATCACTGAATTCTCCGTGGTATTTGCGTCAATTAATTCACTGTTCTGCGTTTACGAAAAGGGATATTTTGTTTCGTAAAGCTGTCGTAAGAACATCTCGGAAGGTCACAGATAAATCGCCCCCATGAACAAGGTTAATGAAGTGGAACTTCTCTTGTATCGACAAGCCCGAGTCTCTCAGGATAGCTTGCGGTTTGATTACGGTTTCCCTGATTTTCTCTCATTATTCTCCCAAACAAAAACGCAAAAGATAATTAAATTAACACACCGCTCCTTTGGCGGATCCTTTCTATCGATTTTAATTAGATAATTAATCAACAATAATAGATCGTAATTTTTGATATTCTGTAGTGTAGAAAAATATGAATGGTATTAAGGCGCCTTTGATTTTATTTTTATGCTTTATTTTAGGACCCACAAAGAGTATTTTCTTTTACCTTTTTCCATTATTTTTTTGGAATTCTTCAAGGGTAGATATGCTGTGTGTTATGTTCTTTGAATGTATTTTAATGAATAACTATTTTTTTCAACTGCAAATTCTTTAGAGGCATTTCAAAAATGATACCGACAATGCTCGATTGCTGATCTATATAAATATGATTTAGATCCTGTTTAAATCGACATAAAGATGCTATTTTTAAACAACTTACATTCATAAATAAGATACTGTGAATTATATTTTTGATCAAGTGACGAAAAAAAGGAATTTTCCCAATAATTACGTCCGAAAAAACAAATCGAAAATAATTGCCCACATCTCTTTTCTGCCGCGAAATATAAAGCAAAGATGTCACTTCTTACATTGATTGCTCAAGGACCATAACAATGGGTACTGAAATTTAAAATGGGAGCTGAAAGTTAGCTTGTGGCAACGATTTCAAGATATATTAGCAAATATGATTGTGACGAAATACATTTAACTACTAAACAATTTTCATTTCTCTTTAAATTGGATTCTTACAATCTCAACAATTCTCAATAAATGACGAATTAGAAGTGGTTTCCGATCGTTTTTTCTCTATCTGTAAATACTTTTCTGTGTCACCTTTGATTTGCGATTTTCGTGTTGCTCAAATGCTATTTTTGTCGCATTTTGGAATTACATGAAGCTATTTTCTTAAGTTGCATATGTTTCTGAAAGAAAAATACCACTCTTGCCAGTATGAGATCAAATTTAATAGACAGAGAGTTAAAACAAGCTTGCCTATTATTTAATCATCAATAAATTATTTTCATATTATAGATGGATCTTCTATACATTTACAGTTTTATAGCCATGCTTTTAAAAATATCACCCAATCCTAAATAGGCCAAACAATTAGTGAAACTATCACGAATTCCATTTGTTTGTATAGTTAATTTTTTTTCAGAACTCAGGAGCATTCGAAGTTATAATTTAAACATGCTTCATGACATTTGTATACACTTAAATAAAAGATTATACACGTTTCAATGCACTTTGTACATCAACAGACCTATTTTTGTGCATCAACCAATTATTCAGAATATGCATCAATTATGCCAAATAGAGCTAATCTCTTTTCTGAGCTCCTTAAATATCTAATATATTTTATTCTTTATCACAACAAAAGGAAAATATTCATTAGAAATTTCGTTTTGTTAATTTTGCCTCTCATCTCTGTTAATTTACCTCGGCATAAAATGTAAATAAAAAATATAAAAAAATTATATTAAAATTTTAAAAAAATCGTCACAAGCATGAAAAATAAATAAACATTGATTTGTTTAAATAAGAAGATGCTACTATGAATTTATTTTAATTGAAATTCATCATTAGCTAACGTTTTCAAAACGTTTAAAGGTGTACATGGACTGCGATGTAAATTATAATTAAACTATTGGTTTTTTTATTATTAGGGTCCAAAATATTCAATTTTTTTCAAAATAATGAAGCACAGATTTCCGAATGCGGAATCGGAATCATCTTAAGATAAATAAGTGGGTGTAGAAGATGATTAATAAACTATTAAATTACTACAGAAACTGCAATTTATTTTTATCAAATACGCATTAATATTTAATTGATATTTTAATGTGTAATGCTTGCTAATTTGATAAACAATTAATAAAATTAAATATTCATCTTTTAAATTGTTGTTTTCAATGTGTTCAAGTAGTTTTAATTCAATTTTGTTTCCTCTTTTTGAAATAATTTCTCTCCAACATCATATTAGATGCTGGATTTAGTAAACTATAAATATTTTTTAAAATCATTAGTATTACGGTAATGTCACCATAAACGAAAATATAGTCATCGCTGTGAATTGTATGGTATTAGAAACGTATTATTTTGACACACAGTACCATTAATCCAAAAAAATCGCAGTTTCGGATAGTGTTATTCCAAAAACTAAAACATACAATTAATGTTATTTTGAAACGAAGTCGTAATTAAAGAATATTAAAATAGCATTTCATTTGCAAATTTAAGTACGAAATTTTCTTATAATTAAAAGTATTTCAATGGAGTTCTTTCTAATTTAAAAAATCACCAAAAATAAAATTTTTAATTCTATTATTTGTATTGTGGTATAAACACGTCTTAATTCACGTTCTTAATTTGTAGTTTCCGTTTGTTAAACAAAAGAATAAAGATTACGCATTCAAATATATTTTGTTAATTTTCATCTTTCATTGCAAACATAGCAACCTCTGGTGATCAGCTAGATCTCTTGGATTTTTGAGAGCAAAAAAATGTCAGTAAGATCTTTCATGCATAGCTTAATGTCTTAATGATTCCCTCAGCGATGTATTTTTCATTGACATATAACTTGTAGTATTTAGAAGTATTAATCCTGATTTTTTCATTGTACTGCATCTGCCAATTCTCTCTATCTGCCATCCCACCTAAAATTTTAACTTTAATTTGAAACGGGAAATGATTAAACTTCAACTAACCCAATAACTTACTTTCTAAATCGAAACCTGATCATAAAATATATAAGAATAAGAAGTTAAATCCCTTTTGTAAAGTGCGGAATATGTTTCATAAATTTTCTAATATCTTAGAGGATGTTTGTTCACTGCTTCAATAAAAAATGTAATGCACTACATTAAGAAAGCAAACCTTCAATCTTAAAGAGCAATAATTTATTTTTATATATTCAACTATATTACAGAAAGGAGGAGTGGTGTTTTGAAATGTACAGACTAGAAACAGTTTTCACCATTCCTTACTTTTGAAGTTAAATCTTATTGTAATGAGTTTTTATTTAATTAAAAAACTAATTTAAATGCAAGATAAAATATGCTCGATATGTTATTTCTCAGATTTTTGGTGGCTTGAGACTGCCATAAATGACGATACGCCAGTCCTTGTTTAGGGCGAAATGTACTACTTTAATATCTTGATAACAAAGGCAGAACAAGCATGATTTTCATGTCTTCAGTTTTAAGATTGTTATTTAAAGACCTTAATTTATATCCGATGAAAGAATACGTCATTTTCTTCTATTTTTTGACTTCTACTTTCCATTTCGTTTTTTATTACAGTATTGAGTATTTTACCTCATGTCTTTTGACCAGACATGCGCATAAGCCAAATGATAGGATTTATATATTTAATTCAGATTTTAAGGGTTTTATATTCCATCAATCTTACGGATATATAGCAGAAATAATAAAGTATCCTAATGATCCTCACACAAGTAATGGAAAATTATTTTCCACTTTTGGCTAAGATGAATGCAACAGATTTCATTCATAAAAATATCTCCCATATTACATAACCATAAGAATCGTCACCTCGTCCTGCAATAGAGCAGGGTAAATCTGAAAGACCGGCCGCCACGACAGCATAGTCAGGCACTTAGGTTCCTGCATTATAGCCCCCATTACGAGCAGCTCATGCAACAGCCTCCCGTTTTACCGGGGTACGACCTGTCTGCGGAGATGGGCCAAAGTGCCACACCACCATTATTGTGCCATCGGGTTGGCGAGAGTCAGCTTACTTATACCGCTGCCTCTCATCCGTGAACTCGAGGTGCCCCTCCCCATATGGGGATATCCCATATTAACATAACCACAGTCACCCCGACCTGCCTAGGCATACGGGAAAATCTGAATGGCAGTCGTTGCAATAGAAACGAGTACTGAGGTTGGGTCCTAATGGCCAACACAGCCTCACGGCCCTACCCCTCCCGTAGGAGGTACGTACTATCACTGGAGGGGGGACTGCGCCCCCCATTTATGTAACCCTAGGCGGGTGAGTTCCTTCATATGAAACCTGAGCAACTCATCCACATTTCGTGGTGCCCACATCAGTAGGGTACTGAACTAAAATGAATTGAATATCTTGTTTACATAAAGTGATTAATTATGAAATATAATGTTTTATGCCAAACTTTAACCCTTTGGAATCCGAAAGATAATAAGATGCATAAAGCGTGTGTGCAAACATTGATTTAGTTCTTTAAAAAGCTGAAAAATATTGTTATTAATGTATTCCAATTCCTAAAAATTAATCTGTGTGCTTTTGCAATTATAGGGAGTTTTATAATATTTGCTATCCAACAAGAATGTGAAAAAAATGCATCATTCAGAATGTCGAGTCACACTTGACATGGAAGTGCAAAGAGTTGAAGAGATATCTCAAGTACCTATGGATTTTACTAAATATGGGCGTTAGAGACAAAATCACTTTAGAATATGAAAATCATCTTCTAGAAATGCGAATATCTGACTCCAGATATTCTTTAGTACAAAGACACCTTTATATCTCATTATTGGGTATGAATGCTTGACGGACCATCTTTTCGCATTGTTTGTTTTAATCCACACTCTATAATAATAAAAAAATGGACAGAATCCACGGAGAGGAATGGAGCGCTCTTCACTGAGTTTCCGTTGTAAAATTTTACAAGCAAATAAAATTCGAAATCGGAGAGCAACGATTCTTTCTCTTTTTGAGTTTCCTTTTGTGCATACGAATTTCTTATGCATTGTTATCTTCATATCCACTTTGTTGGCATTTCGAAATTCCTAATTTAATTGAAACTTCGAAATGCCGTGATGTCTTCTAACGAATGATATGCTTAAATCGAGAGAATAAATTTAGAAAATCATCTGAGGAAATATTACAGAAATCTGTAACGTATCAAGAATATCCATTGAAATATGGAAATATATTTATTGATTTTATTAAAAAAAATGGTTTTGCATACATACTAGCCAAAATATGATATTCAGAGTAAATTCACAAAAGTACAGATTCTAAATCTTTGTGTTGTTGGTGAAACGAGGGTATACATTTTCAAAATCATCTGATGAAATATTACAGAAATCTGTAATGGAAGGATATTTATTATTCTTATTAAAACATTTTAGATTTGCGCATACACTAACTAAAATATGATACTCACTGTAACTTCGCAAAATGACAGATTCTAAACCTATGCATTGTTTGTAAATCCAGAGAATAAATTTTCAAAGTCATCTGATGAAATAGTCATCTGATATTGATTTTATTACAACATTTTAGTTTTGCACAAATACTAGATAAAATATGATACTGAGTATAAATTCACAAAAGGACAAATTCTAAAGCTATGCATTGTTGGGTTCAGACATTGTGGATTCATAATTTGGAGAGCAATCTTGAGGAAGTTTCCAAATGAAGGATAAATCCATGTTCACTGCGGATGCATTTAGTTGATAAGCTCTTTGAAATTTATTCTGCTTCATTTACTTAAGTTGTTAATCCTGAAATGGATCTCGTGAGGATAGCAATAAAAATGAAAGTTATTTGTCAAACTTTGGGAATTAAAATGAGGATGATATATCTGAGGCAATTTCTACATAATGTAGTTTATTTTTAACTTATACTTATCCGTGTTTGTTATTAGTTTTATTTCTATCCAGACGCCTTACATTAAACTAAGTGATTCGTGCACTAAATGAACGTTTGATAATTTCAGAATGTTTCCAAGAGATATTAAAGTTTGAATTAAAATTTATTCCATGTAGAACCGAAATAAACGCTTTCTTGTGCCATTGTATTTAGAATATTCATCGAAACTCTCATCGAAAAAAGCAGTAATACTAGGTTAGCACAGTAATTGCATTATTGACATGTATTTACTATAAAATGGATGTTAACAGTGCTTATTCGAGTAAGTTTGCATTTATTATGTGTGCTAAATAAATCAGGGAAGAATCTGCCAGACTAAATGTCTCCAAAAGGGTTTGAAAACATAAAATATTTGTAGAATTTTCATTAAATCTGCTACTTATCTTTTGAATTACTATTGTTTTTAAGGCATAATTAAGGCTTCTTATTTGTTTACAGCATTATTGAGTCTTTTTTAGTTTAAGGGGACACAGTACTAAAAAAAAAAAATGGAAAATTATTTAGTTTTATTTTAATAGCGTATTTCGTTAATCTTACCCTCCTACTCAGTCCCTCGGCGAGCGCCGCGAGTTCACGGATGAGAACTAGCCGTATAAGTAAGCTGGTTCTCGCTTCCCTTGAGGGAACAATAATGGTGGTGTGGCTCTTAGGTCCCATCTCCGAAGACAGGTAAAACGGGGCTTGTTGCATGAGCCGCAATGGGGCTATTATGCAGGAATCACGGTGCCTGACTATCTGTTGCGGTTGCTGGTCTTTCAGTGTTTACAAGAGTGCTACGGCAGGTCGCGGTGATGGCTTTATTGTGATTACCCTCCTACTCAATATATAAAAATTTCAAAGTTGTACCTTTAATTTTTTAGAAGTTTTCTGACAAACGAAATCAAAAATGACAATTTTAAATAGCTTTTCTCCATGTTAAGTTTTTCTTTACTTTCATGTTTTAAAAATTCTACTATTTTTTTCATGTTTTAGATAAGACTTTCAACTTTTATTTACATGAGTTTATTATTATGTTTCCGAAAAAATGTGCATGCAATAAGAAAGCATTCAGCTGTTTATTTTTTATATGCAAGATAAAAAATGATGAATTTCCTCATTTTTCACTATACTTGTAAGTTAATATGTATGTTGAAATCCATAAATAGCTTTGTTTTGCGTATTTCAGTAAAGCCACAAATATATTCTGAAGCAAAAATATTCATATTTGAAAAAAGTAGTAAGGAATTTAGAAAAATAACTTTAAAAAATACATTTGGTTTCAACTAAATAGTGAGATCAAAATAATGTTTTTCTTTTCAATTTGATTTATTTTAATATAAAATTACAATATTATCAAAATGTTTTCATTAATACTTTAAATAATAAAAAAATTTGGGGAAGATAACCTGTCCTGTTAATGTTTTGTAGAAACTACTTATCCTCGACTTATAAAACAAAATGTTAGTGTTAGCCCAAAAAGAGCGGAGAAATATTAACATTTCCAAATAGCGGCGTAAACTAAGTTGCAATGAGGAATATATTTTTGCGTAAAAATGCATGTTTCATTACTAGTACGACACCTAATTTCTTGCAAGCTATACGCAAAAGAGTAAAAAGTTTCTGCAATACCTATTTCATCGATTCGGCTTAAGCTGTGTTTATATGACTTTGTTCTAGAAATCATCAGTTTCTTACGACATGAGACGGCTATTCGGGATTTATGACACACACAATTTGAAACGAAAAATGCATGATTAATGAAACAAGTTTTCTTCGATGCATTTCAAGTGTATTGACGTAAATACTTCCTCTGTTCAGCTTCATGAAAAGTTAAGAACACACACTTTCATTCTTTCGTTCCCTTATATAGGATATCAAAATAGTTGTTTAACCCTGTCACACCGAGCGAAGCGGTCCCGGGCGGTCTAAAAATTTTCCCTTAGCAGCGACGAAGGTCGGTCTGAGGCGGTTGCCTTCTTGTGAGGGGAGGTGAGGTTCTGGGACTGCTTAAGAGATAAGCGCGGTAGGGGGCCCAATTATCCTTGCCCACCACAGCACATTTCCGTGCGCCTTAAGGGAAGATTATAGTAGGGAATGGGGTTGGGTTGTAAATGACCATCCAGGTTGGGAGAGGCCAATTCATGTCTTATCCTCTCAAAAAGGCTCTAAGAAAAGGGGCTAGAAGAACAAAAACGCCTCCGAGTTAAAGAGTTAATATAGAAATTTTCAACAATCACTTAAATCCATATACAACTTATGAAGCAAATTACTTTCATTAATAACTGCTTATTGTAAAAACTTAAATACGCTTAAAACTCTTCAGAACCAACTTGAATAAGTTATGATCATGCAGAATAGCATTTTTAGATAAAGGTTTGTGAATAATGTGTTTGAAGTTTAATTTTACTCAATACTAACGTGGCTGGTTTCATATTTCACAACATTTAATACTATTAAGTAAATTAAAAGCTGAATTATTTGAAGCAACAAACAATTATTATAAGATCAGCAGATTTGAAAACGTATCAATTGCGTACAGAAATTAAAACCCCATTTGTTGAAAAATAATTTGTTCTTAGTTCAGGAAGCCTAGTTTATTTTATTTGCTTTTTAAATCTTTCCAGTGACTTACAGGTTTCATAAATGTACACATTATTTTTGACAACAAATATTTTGTAAAAATTTTGAACCGAAAATCCATACATTTTTGATAGATTTTCGATAAATGGGGTAATGGGAAACGCACAACCTTCTTTAAAAATTATGGTAACAATTGCTTAAATCGCTTTGATACATTAATGTCAGTTTGACCTTAAAAATATGTTAATTTGATAATAAACCCTTATGCTTTTTCTAAAATTTAGAAGTTCTTTCCTGTTTCTAAAACACTGTTTAAAATAAAGTTGGATCCCCCTCTGTCATATTAATCCTAGAATTTTTTCGGTAAGATAGACTTTTCTAGATCCCATTTTTCCAGAATACGTTTTTCTATTTCAAAACATAACAAATGTTTTCCATCTATCTTTGCTTGTTTAGGAATATATTTTCTAGAAGGAACAAGATACCAGAACTTGATATAATCTTTATTTCCATGCTTGTTTTCCTAGCGATTGGATTCTTGTCGTAAACAACATTTTGAGCTGAACTTATAATACGTAAAATTTTTTTCTTTACCTCCCCAAAACAGGATTGAACAGGAATACGCAACTGTGGATACAAGCACATATATATTCTGAACGATGAATAAATGTTTTGAAAAATAACTTTGGTTATACATCGATGCATTCTGAAATGTTTGTAAAAACCTTATATTTTGGAAATAAAAGCATCCTGGAAAATATATTTTCTTTTTCGTAGATGTCATATCCTAAAAATTAATGTCCAATCACTTGAAGATATGTAGACAACACATTTCAACATCATAAAAAATACATGTTTAGTTAAGATACTCCTATGTAAAATCAGCTGCGTTGCAAGTAGTCTTGGAAATTTAAAAGTTATGTACCACGATGACTCAAACGACGATATATTAAGTTGAATATAATTAAACGTTAAATTATATGCGAAATAAAATGAGAAAAGGGTGACTTTAAACGGTAGTAATTATATGTTTTGTGTTAATGGAATCAACTAACGTTTTATCACAGTTATACGGCCAAACCTAACTGCGGGAGTCATCTAATAACTAACTGCACGTTGTTTTATTATTAAAAGAGCATAAATTGATATTCTTTTGGGTAACTTGAACTTTTCATGGTAATAAGGATGTGAAGAATTTTGCTAAGAAACTTTTCTTTCGGAATAAAAGGTAAAATTATAAATTTTTACTCGAGAATCCATCCCTTTTCATAACAAATGAATGAAAACGTCTGCATTAATTTCTGAAAGAATATGGTTCTTTAGAAAAATAGAGTTGGATCTACTTTGTCAATATTCAGTGTAACATGCTGGTGTATACATTAGAAATACCTGAAAAGGAAGCACGGAAGTTTGCTCTATAATTACTGAGTTTATGAGTATAGCGCATGCATTTAATGACTGAAAATCGATAGTAACAATTGTTATATTACCCATACTTTAACTCATGACTTTCTTTAAGACACTATAAGAATATTTGGGTAGTGACCGTAAACGACACAGACAACGTTAGCAAATTATATATTAGATTTTGATATTTTTTCAATTAAAGACCAATTATTTGAATTTTTTAAAATCTTGGCACAGCCCAGCAGTTTCTAAAGGAAATAGAGAACCAACTGCAAAAATAAACCTCTTCCATTGTCCTGAATAATTAACAGTGGCGTTTTTGATACATGTATCAGAAGTTAAAAAGCCAATTGAAGCAATGTATTCATTTTTCTGAAAACATGGTTTTTTTATAAGAACCGCCTCATTTTAAGAAATGCAATTGAACAGATAGACCATTATTTATTTTTAAAAAATAATTGATGCTATATCTGTGTGCAAGTCTTTATTCAAATAAGGCTTAGTCACAATTAAGAACACAATTTATAGTCTGAATGACAAAAAGAAGGAAACAACTTAAAAACTGAATATACACTATCATCGATTTGAAGGTTGATTTTAGTCTAATAAAATAGTAACATTCCTCATGAAACTCAAAGAGTAATTTATACCTATTCCTACACAAATTACACTCAATACAATTCACATTATTTATTTAAAAAATATGTACAAAGTGTTCACACACTGCAGAGGAAATGGATTCTAGAAAAGAAATGCAAATATTCAGAATTTAACAGACATGATTTGTAAGGTTTCATAATTCCAGGTTTTGAAAAAAATATTTTATTGACTTAATGCTGCGTAGTTCTGATGTAAAATTCAAGAGGCAAGGAATTTTATTTAAGTTTAATTTTTCAACATATTTACCGTTTAAGACTCGGATAAAAAGAACCGTTTTATTCTCAAGAGTCATTTTTCAAATGTCTCATTTTTTAAAATTTTATCTTTTTCTGCCCTGAAAAAGTGATTTTAAACTACGTTTTCCACAGCATAGCAAAATCTGATTCTTGCGCCATTAAATACCACAAACGAAACCAATAAAACCACGCTCCTAAGCGAGAAGGAAATATAAAAATTCAAAGGAAAACTATCATTTTTCTACTCGATGTACATTACATTTCGCTTTTTTCAGCTATTATTCAAATGATAGTCCAAGGATTCTCACTGCGTACCGCGCATTCCTTGTCGAACTCAGGAAGCTCTCATTCGCCAATGTAAGCATCTGACGGTTTCATCTGTAAGAATATGGAAATAGAAACATGTCCAGACTGGAAAGAATAACAGAATTGTGTTGAGATGTTTTAGCTCTTTTTTTTCTTTGGCATTCCTGAGAATACTGAAACGTTATTATAAAATTGCCTTTCTGGGTAGAATACTAATACCAAAGGTTTCCATTTCAATCTTATGTTTGTACTTCTCTTACAGTTTAGAACTATATTTATCTTATGCTTGGTTTCAATTTAACAATTATCAGCGTAATTTAATCATAAAGCACATTTTTTAAAATTCCTAACAGAGGTTTTAATAATTTTTTTAACATTTCAAAAAAAGTATTTTTTTTATTTCGAGAAAGTTTATTCTATTGTGATTATTAATAACCAGTTTTCTCAAGATGATATTAGTTTTAACAAAAATAGAAATCTGTTCTTGTAATTAGAAAGTGAAGTGCTTCTATATATAAAATGCAAATACCATGACTCACTGGCTCACTCATCACGAAATCTCCCAAACCACTGGGACTAGATACTTGAAATTTGGAAGGCGGTTGCTTCTTGGGGAGTAGGTTCTCATTAAGAAAAGAATTTTCAAAATTTTAATTAGAATTTAAATTATTTAAAAATTACTTTAAATTTTAACGTTTTTCCGGAATAACTTCGGATCCTATCATCGCAAAAAAGCCCATTTTTGCATCATCTTAAAGATGTTAATTAATGTTTCAAGATTTATGTTAATTATTAGTATAAATTCTATAACTATAACTATTATTAATTCTATAATTCTTAGTTATTATTGATTATTTCTCCATTAATGTTTACATTATTATACAAATATAAGTATTAGGTGATGCGTGAATATTTATATAGGTACTTATAGAAATAATAATGAAAATCTTACAACCTTCTCTAATTACAGAGCATTTTTGATATGAAATAAGAAACCATTTTTTTACCATTTTATTTATTAAGCATAACCAATATTTATCAATATTTTTGAATATTTTAATGAATGATTTCATTTAAAAGGAATGTTGAAGAAAAAAGTGCACGTAAAATTAATCAATAATAGAAATTCGATCATAACTTTGTCACGTTAAGTAAATTAATGAGTTTGCATTTTTTGCATGCTGCATAAGAAAGAGAATAATATCGCTTTTTCCGGTTTTCAGTTACCAGCCATTTACAACATTCTTCACTTAAAAATGATGTGATGCATTTTACATAAAATGTAGTTAAGACATGTAGTTAAGGAAAATCACAGTAAAGAAGAATTTAATTTAATATTAATAGTATAAAACAAATTCCATTTTCTTTGTTTCAATCAACCCAAAACATTCCTAAAAATTTCTTTTTTCTATAATTTGTATCGTTTATGAACATAAATACCTATTAAATATTCAAGTAATATTAACCCTTCAGCCGGCTGGAACGTAGAAAGTCGCTCTCTGATGACTATTCTAAAACCGGCTCCATCGCAGAAAGTCGTTCTTCGATTATTACTCTTAAACCGGCTCCGGCGTAGAAAGTTGCTCTCTGTTTATTACCCGAAAGCCGGCTCCGAAACATTTGCGTTCACCATTTAGCTACAGAGAGGCCGTTTTCAAAGCATTCAGCTGAAATATTTTTGGCGTTCAAAGGGCTAATTCTTAATTTTTTTCTCATATTTTTGTTTCCTTCGTTTAAGCAAAATTGTACTTTAATGGTACTTTAATACTTAATCACTTGCTTTATTATTACATATTTAAGAAAGGAAATGCCTCATAAGCCTGTTAACACATTGTTAATCGAATATGCCATAAGATATCCTTTGATACTAATACTTCGTTACCGGAGACGTCATATGATGATTTCTGATTCTCTCCTATTCACATTTTGGAAAAACCGCAGCAATACCTTTAGTTTTTTACAAAAATTCCTTGGTCAACTAAGTGAATTTCAATCAAAAGTAAATTATTTTCATAATGCACCCTTTCTTCAGATTATCTTCTATTTAAATACTTTTATTTTAATTTTTTTTCTATTGTACTTTTTTTTCTATGCTCTGTGAACAAGATCTAATATTAGCTGATTTAAATATTCAACTAAACCCAAATACTACGTGTATTTATTTTTGTAAAACTTTGAATCAAAATCATTTAACAAAACTAGGCTTAATAGCTTTCAATTTTTCATTTTAAATCAGCTTTTCCAAAATGACGATAACCGTGCACCATATTCTAAATAACGTAAGCAAATAATCAACTGACAGAATATTAAACTAGACAGAATATTAAAATATGACAATTTAACATTTTACCATAAATCAGCTTATGAAAGGTTCAAAAATAAGCCAGTTTTCATAAAAACAAGTTGGAGTACTCAGTTTCACAATATTCTCTTAATGATGTATAGAGACTGAAGACGTTTAATATAGAAAATAAATAAAAGTGAATGCTTTTTTTAATTTTATTTAAACAGTTCATTATTTAATAATATATTAAATATATTTGTAGTATATAAATTGTTAGGTATTCCTCATTAAATATTTTTTTATTCTGCAATTTCAATCTTATTTCCTAAATAATATTTGGTTGGAATTTTGAAAGCTAAAACTCAGTTTTGAGGTTTATACATTTATGATAATTTAATCAAATAGAACTATTTTGATATAATATTTCGATTATTATGTAGTTTTGACTATTATGAACATAAAATAAAGAATTATAAGTTTGTTGCTTAAAGCATAATTTTTGAGATTTAATTTCAAAGAAACCTAAAATTTAATTTATATTTATGAATCATTTTGCTTTTTGAATTGAGTACTTTCAGAGTTTTTAAAATGTAATTTCTAAAATATCACTCATTACTTTACCTTATAACCGCTTCCTTTTTATTTTCGGAAATATTGCAAATAAACAGTTCTGGTTTAGAGTCTCTGAGATAATTCATTCTTAGAAATGATTAAAAGAGAAACATTAATACCATCATACCAATGTTTAGTGGTTACTGATGACTGAGCCGAGTGGTTTTTCCAAGCACACCCCAGACAGTGTAAATGGCCACTCAACAAGAAATGGAAATGGCTTACCTTATCAGGATCGCATTCGTCATTGCTGGTTTAGTAGACTGAGCAAGCAAACAGGATTGAATAGACTCCATCATCAACCGTTACCATAACAACCGACAAGGTGGTGGAAACTCTTAAGCTCTAACAGTATGAGCAACGCACGTTGACAGTCTTAAGGACCACTAGCTCTTGATCGTAATTCAACGTAACACGACTTAAGATTGATGCAGTGTCTCAATGAAGAGGAAAACTCAGGATTTGATAAGAACCGGAGTCATTCAGTAATAAAAGACTCAGATTCTAAAGTGCATCAGTGCTTTTCATTTAGACTTGAATTTTCTTTTTAACAAAGATTTCATGTACTTCCACGGATTCAAGTTTTAGAGAAAATTCTTCCTCTGTTTAACTTTCTGACAAAAGTCTCGTCTTAAAAAATTGTAAGAAATTAAGAAGAATTCAGTTTTGTTTCTCTCAGAGTTAATTCTTTGTCCTGGCATATTAATCTGTTTTGCATTCAAACTTCACAGAAATAATTGTCTGAAAAAAACAACTGAATCATAAAATGGTAAGAAAATAATGCTTTGACGCAATAACATCCCACAGGAAGATCATTCTGAAACAATATTTTATCTGATCTTAATAGTTTTTCCTAGCTTGAAATGACAACATGGCTTGAAAAACAAGTAAAGAGCGTTTAATTACTGTTCATTTACTTTTAAGTTCATATGAATGCAATGATATTGCTTTATATCTGTCTAGTCTATTATTTTTAAAAATATTACATAGAACAGGGTTATAAGGCATTGACTATCAACCTAAAATAGCCATAAGTCGTATAAAATGAAATGAAACGAATCCCCCCTCTCCTACAACATAGCGCACTTTATTATCGAAGTCAAAATCATGAAGATAAAAATATCACCATTAAAAATCGCGGCAAATATATAAATAATTCAAAAGTTATTTTTATTTTAATTATTAAAATTCCAAAACTGATTTGTAAGAGACCAAAACTCAACAAAATTCATCGGAAAAGCAAAGCATTAGGAACTTTTAGAAAAATTTCGGCTCTTAATTTTAAATGTTATGAGAACGATGGAGCAAGAAAATGAAATATTTTTCCTCGCTATGAAAGTTTGCGCTTAGGATTTGACTCTAAAAATATTTTAAAATAGTTATTCAACATAAATCCGTTAATGCAAGTTTTTTTTTCTTATTTTAAAGAAAGATATAAAATCCTTCAACGACGATTTTAGAAATGAATTAGGTGAAATCATATTATCAGGGAAAGCATTTAAGATATTTTAAAAATTGGAACAGAATCCATTTAGTTTTCTTGAATCTCATAGAAAAAGAAGTTATTAGAAAATACAAAGAAAATTATTTTAATTTAAGCATTTTCTTAGAAGGGAAAATTCGCCTCAGCACCAGAAGAACAATTTAAGAAAAGCATTAAATCTTCGTAAGCTTTAAATGGCGTTGAACACTATAAAAACTTAAAAAATCACTATAGGATAGTTAAGACGTAATTCAAGAAGAAAAGCTTTGAAAGGGAAAATATTCGGTGTTACTTTTTTATTTTTATACCAAAAGGTATTACAATCAAAAAGAAGAGATAACACATTAACTTAAACATCGTGAAAATGTGTGCTTAAAACACAGGATATCTTAAAAGGTTTGTAATCACCCAGTGAAACAGTGATAGACGCATTTGTCTTTCTATTTTCTCTATACAATTTCTGAGAATTCATTTAGCTGTTTTTCATTCTGAAAGTTTTTGGTTCAAATTAATATTTTATAATGAACGTAATGCAAGAAAAGCTAAAAAAGGTAAAAATATCAAATAATAAATACTTTTTACTTCATAGAACTTCTAGAAATGTTAATTTACAAATGTATGGAAATTGAATGTAAATTATGTAAAAAAGTATCGATAAAGGAAAAAATACAAATATCTGATCATTTATTTAGATCTATGTAGTCATCTGCCTAGAGAAATTTATCGTTGGAATTTTAAATGCGTGAATAACTCGTTCTACTTTAGCTATTTGTCCTCATTTAAATACGAAGACCTAAAATTTTCACTTGATTTCTGCTGTAGGCCAACATTGCCACCAAAATATTTTCTGAATGACCAAATTATGCAGTTTCCTTGCAATGTTTGATTCATTATGCTCATTAACTCTTCAGCAGAAATCAATATTTTTTTATTATGCTGTGAAATTGTTGAGACTCCCATACCTACAACATGGCCGAGTATTAATACCAAATCATGCTCCTTGGTGTACTCTGAAAACATATTTCTGTTAAAACTTTCAAGCTCTTTGATCGGTCTCTTTTGTTGAAACATATAACCTCAAAATTCTATTTGCTATAGTTAATCACCTGAAAGGACTCATTCTTCCTGGATCCTTTCGAGACAAATTTAATGAAATATTTCTTTTTTATACTCCAGTACACATTTCCTAGAAATAGCGTTAACTTGTATAAAGTTCATCAAGGGCAACATCAGGCGAAGTTTTTTTCTATATTTTCAAAGCTTATTACAGGCGTTTTTCATAAGATTCTATTTTTTTCCAATTTCCCCATAGTTAAGTATCCTTTCGGCTCAGTAGATTTTTTCCGTCCAAATTAGGCAATAGATAACGTAATGGCAATTCATTTGCATGTAACGAATAAACAAGTACAAAGGAGAGCTCTAGTTGTCTTATGATACCATTTTTAGTACCTGTATTAATCCTTGTACCATCACACCCAACGGCTTGCAGTTTCGAATGATCGACCTTTTTCTAAAAACTGTTAGTATGCTTGTTTTGATGTTATGAGAAGTGCCAGATATAGTAGTGGTGGCATGGTCAAGATATATAGATCCTGGTTCTGAAATTAGAACAGCATGCTGTTCTGTTACGTTCTTTCTCGCTACCCTTTCTCCTTCCTTAATCATAATCAAAGTCTTCTCTTTTCGGTCGTCAAAGTATATGTCTTACTCCGATGCAGAGCGTTTTCCCTCATTTTTCCTTCTCAAGTCATTGCGGGTTTTTATTTTTTCCCTTCTGATTTTACTACGATCGACTACTTTAGAAGAAGCGTCTTTGTTAATTATTCCCATGTCTTTTAAAGCTGCATTTATAAGAATTTCTGCTGATCTATCAGAAAAACTAGTTCTGTCGCAAGCCTTTGCTACATTTGGAAATGTAGTACTCATTTACTAAGTTAAAGAAGAATTTTGATTTATAATTGTGTTTATCGTTTCACATCGTTTATACTCAATATCCTTATATTCATCAGATGATCTTAAAGAATTTAAAATGGGAAACCTAACAGGAAGAGAAAGTATATTAGCTGTTTCTCTTCACTGTCTTGCACCTGAAGATTTTGACTTCTTTCTGCAGTCTTGTCTTTGCGGTGGAATCTTTTTTTCAAGCATTTTGCTTGCTTTAATGCCAGCCCTATTAGCCCAAGATGCTCTACAATGTTGCCATGATATATTTAAGATATTGTACGGCATTCAGGATAGCGGAAAACATCGTGAAGAATTCGTACAATATCTTGTGATTGTAATAATAGAGAATATTTCCAATTACCATTCATCGAACTGTCTTTTGAACCGTAAAAAATTTTGATTTTTCTGACACTCTAATTTCAGCCATTTTTGGTTTGAAATCAGAGTTATTATAATTTATGAACGAGTTTTTGTTAGTTTTATGACAAATTAGGCGAAATAGCTGGATTTTAATTTTATTTGGGCAGACAAAGATTCAATTTGATTTAGCTGAGATTTCGTATAATAAATAGGCTTTGCACCTGTCGGCTTTTTCACATACAGGCGTTGGAAATTTACGAATTTCATTTTTTCACTCCATCCTAATGGTTATTGTCTACTATTCTGGCATCTTTCATGGTGCATGCAAACAAACGAAAGGTAGCATCTGAGAGAAGACACTCGCCACCAAATTGAAATTGCCAAAAAGGTGATATCTTATGAAGTATTATTTACATACAACTTTTTGTGCAGCACCTTTCATACATTCTGAAATGACAGTGATAAATTATATGAAACACTGATATTTTTTTTAAATAAAAAATATGTGTGGAGTATAAATAGACTATTTCAATCGAGTACTACAAACTTTACTACAACAGAAAAAATTCGTGTCAATAGTAATGTTATTTCTTGAGATATCAGTACATGTCCCTAATTACATTTTAACATTAAAGACTCTCATTATTTAATACAATTTAAAAAAAAAAATTTTATTTAAAAATTTCGAGACGAAAAAACGTAGAATAATGGAATTTTATATTCGAGCATAAATTTGAAAGCAAAAAAAAGTTGTGACAGGGAAATTAAAATTTAGTCGATGTTTTAATAGTTAGACAAGAGCTTAAGAAATTTTCAGTCTTTAAATTTTTAGAAAAACTACGTTCCTGTCATGATGAACGTTATTAGAATATTGCTTAATGGTTTGCTTTTTTTCAGCGACTGTTCATTTAACTTTGTAAAGGGTTATTTTCTCAAGTAATGCTGTAAGAATACATATACTATTTGCTTTATTAGATAAAATCAATTTTGTAATTATTTTGATTAAATAATATTTAATTAACAAATCAAGACTCTTCGTCATAATTTGAGACAGGAAATTGAAATATTTAATATTTTTGTTTCATCGAATAAATTGTTTAGATCTTATGCCAACTTTCTTTTCAGTGTTGGATTTTGGACGATTATTAACTTAAAGTAATAATAATAATTAACTGATAATTATATTTGATTGATAAAATCATATTATGTGATCAAAGTGGTTATTAATATTTTTAGAGGTTTCTAAAGCTGGTTAGAGAGTGAAGATCTAATCAAATGTATTAAAATAATTTAAAATGAACATTTGAAACTTTATGAAATTGGTGGTGAGTATACTTCCCACGGCTTTAGGATGTGTTAAATTAGCATTGAGATAAAATTTATACATTAATTCACAGCTAATTAGCAGAATATTTTCCTTTATTTGTAAAATTTTCAGTACTTCAGGGCGCATAGGCCATCTTTTCGTAGCTAAAAGTTCATTATGGTTTCACAAATAAGTGTAACAAAAAATTCAACACCGTCTTCAAGCATCTGCAAAATTATTCATAAAACATGATTTTTTTCGCGTTCTAAGTGAAAATTAATTATTTAATAATATAATAATAAATGATAACGATAAGCACAGTAATTATCTTTTTCATATAATATTATCGACTCACTGCATTTAAGGCGAGATTTAGTTTAAAATTGTTTATGCTAATAACTCGTTTCTTTCCATTCTAGTCTGAAAACTATGCCAACTATACAAAAACAAGAGCGAACTTATTTTTACCTCTTTTTATAATTTCAGCAGTGCTTTTCTGCTGTATAAATTATTTCCTTGAGAAAATACTGCAATATCATAAAAATCAGCCGAAGATAAGAATAGATAAAATTTATTACAAGCATATAAAATATGTCACGCCACAAATTTCAATCAATACATTCTTAAGACAAAAAAAGAAAGAAAAAAAACAGCATTTATATAAACACCTTTTTTCCAAAGATTTTCATAAGTGGATTACAACGAACTTACGGCGTTCTCTTAAGAATCTACGGTGAATGTTTTTTTCATGAATTCCTTTTTCAAAAATCCATCTTTTTCTGACCATGTTTTTATTTGTTTTTAGATATTTTTTTAATATTTTGCTCTATTAATATCGATTTTATCTAAGGAAATGTAAAGACAAAATATTAAAAACAACCAAACAGGAGCATCATACGATATTCGAGGGTATTGAGTTATGAATACCTAAAATTATAACCGCTTGTATATAAATTGTTAACATTTTAAAATGTTTTAAGCATTGAGAGCAAATTTTTTACATCAAACTTTTGACCTTCCAAAAAGAGTTTTAGCTCAAAAATTATATAAGCAATGTGCTCTTATAATTTAATTTTTTTTTTATATTATGGACAATAAATCAATAAATATTATCTAGTAATCTAAGACCCTTTTCACAATTCGATCTCCGATTGTCTTTTAAAGGTAAGTAGACCAAATTTTGCTTTGAGTTTAGTTTAGTTATATTAATTTCCCGTTTTGAAGCAACACGAGAGCTATTTTGGGACGGTAATTTCGTAACTTTGAACCACGGACAGATGACGAGGACGACACCTGACATTTTGCTTTGACTTTAAAGTATGTTATTCAAAGTATAAAGAGTCAAAATACTTTTATAAATTATATTTTTGTAATTCTTAGCTGTATTAATTATCCTGATGCATAGTCTCTAATTAAAAATCTAAATTCAGAAAGGAATTTACGCTTAATTTATGAAGTAATAATTCCGTATATTATAACTTAATTTCTAAATTAAAAGTTAACGCAACAAAAATATTTTTATACGCATTTATTTATCTTCTCGAGTTTCACGTTTGTAAAGATGGAATTTGTAATCGATTTTCACACACTTCATGAGAAATTTTAGAGAGTTATGATCTTGATGACTATACAACATTTAACATAACCAAAAATTAAATATCAGTTACCCTACTGACTTAATTACATTTTTATTCTACTCCAGAAGCGCCACCTGGTAAAGCATTTGAAAAATAATTGATATCAAGATTCCATAATATCCTGGTGTCCAAAATTAATACACAGTTTTGAAAATGCTACAAAATTGAAATTAATATGGATACTATGGACCGAAATCAGTTGCTGAGAATTTTTCTGTCATCGTAACTCACATTTTACAGTGAAGATTCGGTCACGAAGGCATTTAGGGTGGTGACCAGAAGGGATGAGGAAATAGAGTTTGACCCATCCTGTTTCACAGAAAGCTAATAAAGAGATGTAACTTTCATCATTGTTTATGTCTGATGTGCATATTATTTACAAGCATTTTCGTAAACACATCACAGATATTCGGGAAATATAAAGGTTTTCTTAAAAAATCCCAAACAGTAATATTGAATTTTTTGAAAGTTTAATATCCTGAATACTCATGTATACTTATTAGTTAAATACATAATTTAAATTGTAGTTCGACGATTACTATTCGAAGATTCAAGTATAAAAACTATCAGCTTCTGCAAGAACCCTCAACATTTAGCTTCTCTTACAGTGTACTGAAATTCACCTCGTCGCAATGCCGATATCTTTATGAATACTAATGTTATTGAACTGTAATTCGTATATAAATTGCCCTATGTATCTGGCTCCAAAGTTATGAAAAACAAATTGCGCTTCGTGTCGCACATGCGCAAGAAAAACTTATTTACTACAAATGAACATATTTCTTGTAATATTCGAATGATTTAATTCAAATTTTAATACAAAACTTCCTATACATATTGTCAAGTATTTTGTAAGTTTCGTACAATTAGGTGGGAAACTCTGCATGTTATAATCAAAAAACATGCGGAAAAATTTCGAATTTTTTAAGAAAACCTTTATCTCCTCCCGAACATTTGTACTGTGTTCACGAAAATGCATGTAAATATTATACGCATTGATTATAACCATTGATGAAATTTTCATATAGTTATCAGCTTTCTGTGAAACAGGATAAATCAAACTCTATTTTCACCTTCATCCCTTTCTGGTCACCCCCTAAATGCCCTTAATACCGAATCTCCACTGTAAAATGTGAGTTCCGACGACAATATTTCCCACGATTCTCAGCAACTTATTGGGAACCATAGTATACATATTAACTCCAATTTTGTAGCATCTTCAAAATTGTGCCTTATTTTTGGATACCAGTGTAATTTATAAGTTAAAGAATAAAAAGTAGAAAATAATAAACATAAAAAGTTTTTTAAAGTCACGCTTTTAGTAGCGTTGTTAAAAGCAAAAAGTTATTTTTTTATAAAAATTCTGAGGGTGAAAAGAGAAATTCAAAATCATGAGGCGCTGAAAACAATACGTTGAGACAATTAAGCCTCAATGAATATCATTAGAAAGAAAATACCTTAACATTCCCTAAACACTCTAAAACATTATGATTGTACTTGAAGTATTTCTATCAGTCTCTAGTATTTTGCGCTTTTTTCTTTGACCCCCCGATTTCAGATTAAAAGGTAATATTCCACTTTTTAGTACATTTATAAAAGCGTTTTTCTAAAAAAAACCTTCTTATGATCAATAACACTTTCAGATTTCCACGATCCATCGATCTACTCCAGGTATTTATTTATTTCACACTATTTCGACCTCGCATTTACATTGTATTCTAAAAGAAATTTAACAATGAGCACCAGCTACAAGCTTATATACGTATATGTTATTTTTAGATTTCTTGTCAGGCTTTAAAATTATATATTTTCATATTTCAGAATTATATTCTAAACTTTCTCTAATATTTTCTTTAGTGTTTATGAAGGATCGAAGAAAAGAATGCAGACGGAGAAAAAGAATCCACTCTGCGTAAAAAAGTAGACTTGAATTTCCAACTAAGAAGGCATTCGATCACGAGAATGACGTCAAAATGCAAGGAGTTACGTCGCGTAAAATGCGAATCGCCGACGGCGAAAAAACCGTTCCATACATAAGAATATTTTAGAGCCCGAATTCTGAAAACTAACCAAAGCTTCTTGAAGATCAATTTTTCTCAAAATTCTGAAGGAAAAAAGAGAAAGGCTGTGTGAATAGTGACACAAACTCTGCGGGGAATCTTCAAAGAAAAGCGATAATAACCGGTCTAGTGAATGTACGCTATCATTCGAAAACACTATATAACGACAGCTATCGACAATACGATAACATCTCCGAGAAGTAATGGCCCTGAGACTCAGATGCAGTAATCTGCCGTTAAATCCAAAAGAACATATTTCAACCATATAAATCTAAATGCTTCATTTTTATGTCCCCGCGGTATAAAAAAACCCGCTTTTCATCTTTGCAGTATCTTCTTGTTTCGATCATTAAAATAACTTCTAAAATCTACGTTTCTTGTTGTCGGACATGAATAACTTATTCCATCTTATTGCATAGCCAATTTATTTATTTGAAAGGTGAGGATATCAAAATTGTTTTAGAAGGAGTAACTGTGATTTTGTACATCGCGATGTTAACCCTTTCTGAGGCAATGGGAAGTATAATTCACACCAAATTCAGCAATTTTTAAATGCAGATTTTAAGGTTGTCGTATGTTCTCGCCAAAGTTTTCGATGAAACAAAAACCTAGATGATCCAATTTCTTATCTCAAATCATAACGAAGTGTCTTGACATGGTAATTAATTATTAATTAATGAAATTAATTAACAAGAAATAATGTCATCCATCCAGTTAAATGAATTTCTTTTCTTAAATTAATCTCAATCCCAAAGTTATTTTTATTATACTATTACAAGAAAAAAATGGACCTTTAAAGGGTTAAATGAGTGAGTCTTCGAATTCGTACGTTAGAATAGGAGGCTCAGAAAATTATCAGACTGGAAAGAATGAGTCGACTGAGAAGTTACTGGTTGAATGCTAGTGGCCTTCAAGCATATTTAACCCTCTGTCTACTAAGAGTTCTCAAAATCTGAGTACAGTTGTATTTGGAGGTTTGCTTACTAATTGATCTCTGCAATGGATTCGTCCGCCCCGTTCCCCCTTTTCACCTCACTACTGGTGGTGGGAGATATGAATGACAGGCCTTTCATCTCTTATCTCTCTCTTAAGGGTCCTTTTAATGGCCACTCGCCCAACTGCCTTCTCCCCCCTTTCGGAACAGCAACCGGTCGAAATCCGCCCCAGTAGTAAATAAGTTGCATGGCCGATTACGGCCGGTTTAGGAGTCATAGTGTTAAGCGAACGCATTTCAGCCGAAAATATTTTGATGAAGATATTTGAACAGGTATCCTAATGAAAATAAGACTTTGAGTACAAATATTTGAAAATCAAACGCATAGGTACCATGGGTGAAAGGTTAGCGAATACTTAAGACTTTGAGTAAATCGGACATGGCACACTTTCCCGAAAAATATTCGCGTTTCGCCAGCGAACCCATATTCGAAAAAAGAACGTCTAAAAATAATGTAAACTTGAAGAAAGAACACTGCAGATAAAATTTGTAGTGCTGCATTTTATTGCTGTCTATTGACCGCCGCAGGAGAGATAAACAGACAAAGGTGGGATGTAAAGGAATTGGTAGGAGCAGCAGACCACTTCGTAATAGAAACAGATGAAAGCGAGAATCCAAATGGAAAACGAAATCAAAAGAAAGAAGTTTGAACTTTAACACTTAGAATTAAATATTTCTAGAATGAGGCTCTAAAAGTTGATCAAAAGCATTTTTCAAAACTGTCTTGCTGATTGTTCTCAGAGTTTTTGTGTCATTCCGAAATTTTTATTAAAACAAGCACTAGTTTTCTGCCCTTGATTTTATCATGCATTTGAACAATAAAGCGCTATTAATGTTTAGATTTGTTTTATCGTCAAGAAAATCGCGTAGAGAAGACCAGGACAAGTTGACGAGCCGGACACGATAAAGAATGATTTATTTTTAGTTCATACTACTTTTACTTCACCACCATACGGATATTACCAGCTCTCCACAATTTTAGAAAGTATAAAATCGCACAGTAAATTCACTGCCGCTATTTCGTTGTATGTTATATTGTGTTCGGTTTTTTTTTGTCCAACGTGTTGTAATGTTTGTCTAACGTGTGTAATAACTTAGGATATTTGGTTATTCTTCGCTATGCGAAAAAAAATCAAAGAATTTTAACATTTCCGATCAGGGCAAAATGAACCTGGCAAATTGACGATCTCGTCATCTTGCCACATGACCTACATGATCCACAAATTGCTCCATAACATGTAAGGCATACAGAAAATATTTTAAGAAGTTTACCTATGAAAGAGAGAAGAGAACGTTTAAAGCTACAATGACAGGAGACTCAGGGTCCAAAAAAGAGTTTATTATAAAGAAGCTGAAGTTTTATTCCTGTAAAAAACTAAGAAGGCCGAACGTCTGACATTCATGACGCCAGCTCAAACTCCCAAAGAAAATATAATGCGGTGTCCTGCGTATGATGAGATCTATGTTGAATCTCCATAAAGTGTTGAAAATGCCACAAATGGTGGCACGTTCTGTCTAATTTTTGTAAATGAGAAACACTGATTTCGAGTTATATCAATTTACTATGAGCTCAATTTTTTAAAAAAAAAATAACCCTTTCATTACATGCTAATCAAGGAAGCAATACTTAGCAATGTTTAATTAAGTGGTGCTCTGCCCTATATTTTCTAGAAATAATAAATGCATTCAACTTTTATTATAATTATCTTCTTGCCCCGAAACCAAAGTCATCTGTCTCCGGTACCGGGGCAAGTTGACACTTTTTCGTTTTTTTAAATGGCAAAATAACTTTGATTATATTAAAATGAAAATCTTTCCATTTAGGCACAACACAATGAAAGGTCATTCTAATAATACATGCAAAATAAAAAATTACCTCAAAAACCAAATTTAGTAAAAATGGTAAAGTGTTAACACTGTTAACTTGCCTTGGTCTCCCTATACATTTTGGATTTTATCCCTCTGACAGCCTAGAGGAAAAATTGGATTTAGTTTTGATATTTTGGTGTCAAAATCACACACCAAATCTCACTTATCTAGCTGTGTGTGTGTTTTTGACATGCACACACATGGACAGACAAACCATCTACCTTTGAGAGATTTAGTCTGATAAATTATAAAAATCTACATTTTTGGTCCAAACTCGAAAGCTAAAATTCATCCATCTAGCTTGTTGCATTTTTGAGTTATAGAGATCCCATACGCATGAACAGATAAATCAACAAACAATCAGCCCGTTGTCGGAATTGGTTAAAAAATATACATTTCTCATAATAAAACCAAATGTCGAATTTCATCTATCTAACTATCCGTGTTTTGGAATCAATCGGGTTAATAGATAAATCTATAAATAGAGAAACAGCGATAATTTCAAAAATGTTTTTTTCTGTATTCTGGAAGGTATAAAAGGTGGAATTAAAAAAATCAAAATCTTCATATACATTAACTGTACTACAAACAAACGGAATGTATGATAGTTTCACTAATTTTTTGACCTATTCAGGACTGGGTGATATTTTTAAAAGTATGACTATGAAACTGTGAATGGATAGAAGATCCATCTATAATATAAAAAATAATTCATTGATGATTAAATAATAGGCAGGTTTGTTTTCAGTCTCTTTCTATTAAATTTCATCTCATACGGGCATTACTGGTATTTTTCCTTCAGAAACATATGCAACTTAAGAAAATAGTCTCATGTAATGTTTGTCGATTAGCTGACTTTATCGATTAGTCGAAAGGTAAGTAATCGATGAGACAGGTTTTGCGAGGATGGCTATGAAATTCTGATTTTTTTCCAAGCTGAATATTTAATATTTCACCACAAGCTTTACCAATTTAGAGCTTCTTGCATGTTCTTTTTATTATTTGAAAACATGTCTTAGAATAACACCCTATATTTATTGTCCCTTGGTATGTACTATAAATAATACTTTGTTAGATAAAAAAAATTAAGTTTGAAACACTAATATTTATAACTATAATGCTTGGTACACAATATTTTTTTAAAAATAGAATTAAATATAATATATATTTAACCCGCGAGGACGCGCGTTCCTTACACTTACTTGAGGACGCGCACCGGGCCTCGCAGACCATGGGTCCTCTTTCTTCAGCAAAACGCGCAGAAAGTATCATTTACTTTAATAGGAAACATTTGTTGCACTAGTGTAAAGAATATGAAATATTAATAAAATAATTTTTCTTAAAAATAAATAAATAATAATAAAAATAAAAAAAATATGGTAATCTGATAATAATAATGATATATGTTTTCTAGAGAGCACATTAAATTGACGAAATTTGATGACTGCTTGTATTTCCAAGGTATTTAGGAAAATGCTGGCTTTCCCGTCCAAAATTACCTGAATTCTCCTGGATATAAGTATTAATGTATCATCTGTCTCATCAATAAGCATTTCCAAGACTTTTGAACCGGTATACAACTTTTGCTTCACTAAAGGTTTCGGGTAGTTGTATAACGATGTTGTGCGTGAAAAGTTCTCACATTGTGCGATGTTCTATTTTACACTGTTTTGTTAATTCCGCCTATCTTACACTATTTTTTAAATCCAGCCTTCTTCTAAATAATCGGTGAACTCACAAATATTCCATTTATTGTCCAATTCCTTTTCAGAATTCGACATATGATCTCTAATAAATTCAAGAGCAATAATTTCTTTATTGTCTTTTTTAATCGATTATTAATTACTTGATTTTCATCTGAAAGCTTTTCTTATCTTTACATTTCATATTTGTAGTTCGAATAGCGATAAATTGTCACTATTTATCTGTTCTATTTAGTAATCCTATACAGAAACAAGAGTGCGCATTGGGCATCGGAGGCCTTACTTTCTGTTTTCTGAGATAACAAAGGAGGGGAAATTCTTGAAATACCTGTGCTCAGCAAGTAAATGACCTTGAATGCAGCTATTGTGAATCTAGTGTTTTTTTTTTCGTTGAGGGGTTAGTTTTCTGTAATAAATTCTTTCAGGCCCGATTCGCGCCCTCGAGGGTTAAAAAAATATAATCTGCATAACAGTTGATTAGTTGTAAATCTTACGATGTGCTCCAAACATCTTTCAGGGTTGTTATATTTTTTAAGAAAATTAAACAATATTTATAAATCAATGTTTTAATTATTTATATAATTTTTGTTAGATCTCTAACCTAATCCTGCTTTACAACCGGGAAAATAAATGAAAAAATTTAGGCGTTATCCCAATATATTTAAATATAGAAAATATCTCATTCTTATAAAGCTTTCTTTTACTTTTTGCATTTCATTAGTTGATTTGATAATTTAACATGGGCCTTTTACGTATCTCTTCTATAAAAGATGCGTATCGGAAGATATAAGACAAAATATCTGCCAAAATAATTATCCGTTATTACATATTTTTAGTTTCATGCTTCTAGATGAAAAGATAATTAACAAAAAACAAACTAAATGTTTAGTAAAAAAATGTTTTGTTGTCTATTTGCGGATCAATAAATAAACCTTGGATAAACTAATTTCAAGTTCGAAACTCATCTTTCGATATGTAAAATCAAATTTAAATCAATGGTTTAGCATTTCATTCTATCGTTATATGTATGTTTTATAAACTTACAAAATAATCGAATATCCTGAGATACATAAATAATTAATATTAAAGAGATATTCATCAGAATCATTTATAGAGAAGCTGAATAAATGTAATTAATTGTCTGTTTTGGAAAACACCTTTATGATTGAAATGTAATATCTATGATAACGCATTCACCAACGAAAATTTTAATCAGTTGTAAAAATTTTTGATATAGCATTTATATTTAAATGATTTTCAATAGAAAGAGCTGGAAGTAAAATTAAGGTTTCCTTCATCCTTTAATTTCTATTTCAGATTTAAAGGTAAGGCTATATCAAAATCTTCACCAAGTATTTGATTCACTCATGGATTTATTATTTTACTTTGTTCATTCATAGATTTATTATTTTACTTTGTTCAATCTTATTTTTATTACTTTACTTTATTCATTCGTATTTTTATTATTTTACTTTATTCATTCATATTTTTATTTAATTATACTTTTATAACAACATTTATTCACACTTCGTTGAACCACTATTTCGACTTTTTTCATAATTATCTTTCATAAATCATTGATTTTTGAGAACTTTCTGCAATCATAAGCAGTTCCGATCCTTTCTAATATGTTTTTTATAAAAACAATTTCATTCCAATTCTAAATCAAATCTGCTTGCTGAAAAGATTATCCGCATCTCCTCAGGATTTGTATTACAATTAATTTGAAATGAAAAATGTCACATCAATACCTGATTACTAATTTAATGAAATATGAAAGAATATTTCAATTTAGCGATTTTTTTCTCCTAGTCAAACCATATGCCACTATTATAAAACCATATTTTCGTCTTTTAATTTGAAAAAGATTAATGTATATGCTTTAACATATAAATAATTATAAAATATCTTCGGATGAAAATATGAAAGCCTCTATAATGTCATACATCTGTTTGGAATGATGTTCAGTATTGAATCAAACGACACAAATATTTATTATAATTAAAAATATGTCTAAAATCAACTATAACGGTGATGAATAAAATTATAACATAAATTCCCAGGGAGAAGTGGTATACGATATGACTCGACTCAATTGGTGATCTGAAGCAAAGTCCAGGTAGTGTTTATTCCTCTTCGAAGTCAAACACGCGTACAGTTTTGTTGGTGTCTGATTTTTCTTTTTTTATCTCCCATGAATGAGAGCCTTCTCCACTTATATACCATGGTCTATTCATTTCCTTTGCAGCAGTATTGTGTCTTTTATATATACATATATAAATTTTTATAGGATACCATATGCTAAATGAAACGATCGCTTCTACCCCTATACATCCACTGCTACATGTCAGTGACTAGAAAACTTACAACACTGCAACTCTTTTTGCAATTTTTATACAGATTCTAATGAGGCAGGTTGGGCAAACAAATGCCTCAGGCTCCGTTTTGAATCCTAAGCAGCATGCCGCTGTGATTTGTTTCTAAGAAGAAGATTTAAAACAAGTTGCTAACAATTGTTGAAATAGCAATTTCATCAATTGTGAAAAACCTGTTTTAAAACGTACCAGCAACGGTTTTATTATCTGAAAAATTCTTAATTTAGAAATGAGAAATCTAATACATCCAAAAAAACATGCTTGAGAACTTTTAAACAAATTAATTTAATGAAAACTGATAATGGAAACATTTTCTTTAAATGATTGATAAGTTATTTCGTTGTAATCTGTTAAAGAGAAAAATTCAATTTTGAAAATATTTCTTAAGGTAGCTATTTTAGGGGGGGAAATTAGTTTAAAATATTACGATGAATTAGCTCAAATCAGCTTCAAGATTATTTGTGTTTCTAGTCTTCAATCCTTTCTCGCATTTATTGCAAATATGAGAAATGAAATTGCTTAATGTGTAAAAGTAGTAGCATAACCTTGAACTGTGAAAGGTTATTAGCTGCACTTTCATCACCATTCAGCAAAACATTCCTTATTTTCTAACACATTGTCTATTGGAAAACGAAGTCCATAGTGTGGATAACGATATTAAAGAACACAAAGAAGCAGTTTGACTATCCTTAATGGAAGGCTGAGTAATAGAAGCTCATGAGCAGTAGGAAACTGATCTTTCTTTCCATTTATCACGCTTATTTCTAAGCACTTTACTTAGTAAATGGTTGAAGTGCGCCATAACATCGAAAATCGAAAATGGCTGGTTTTCTGTATAGAAGACTTTCAGCTTTTAATGCATTGTGCCAACTAATCTTTGC
>BGPR01000013.1:2661779-2672095 GCA_013235015.1 Araneus ventricosus
TAACAGTTATGCAAAAATTACTATTAAACTTTGAGGGGAGTGATATTTCGTTTCAAAATGAGCCAAGATTTCAAAATGGAAACGTCCTTAAATTAAATTATTTTTCTAAGAAACTCTAAGTTTGACAATACTTTATTGATATTTTTGTTCTGATAGAGATAAATGTGTTAATTTTTATATAAAATATATTGTATATATTATATTATATATATTATATATATTATATTATATTATATTATATTATATTATATTATTATATTATATTATATTATATATATATTATAATATATTATATTATATTAGATATATTATATTATATTATAATATATTATATTGCATTGTATTGTATTGTATTGTATTGTATTGTATATTATATTATATTACATTATATTATATTATATTATATTATATTATAATATTATATTATATTATATATAATATTGTGATTGTATTGAATATTGTATTGTAATAGCAGGTATTGTATTGTATTGTATTGCATTGTATTGTATTGTATTATATTATAATATATTATATTATATTATATTATATTATAATATTATATTATATTATATTATATTATATTATATATTATATTATACATATTATATTATAATATATTATATTATATTATATTTATTATATTATAATATATTATATTATATTTTATATTATATTATATTATATTATATTTATATTATATTATATTATATTATATTATATTATATTATATTATATTATATTATATTATATTATTTTTTAAATCTAGTGTTAATTAATAATTATAATTGGAGAGATGCCAATTTTAGAAAATATCTGTGAATTCAATCTAAAAAGTTTTATATAAACCTCGCTTTTGCATTTGACCATAAAATCATAGATTGAATATTTTCAGGTATTTCCATATTTTTCTTGTTCAGTATATTTAATCTTAACTTATATATGAAAATCAAGGAAAACTGTAAGTTTATGGAGCCTGGAAGAGAGGACTTTAGTTAAAAGTCGAAGCTTCTGTCGACGTTCTGTTTGTGCAGAAAAGAAAAATAAAACTAAACATTTCTTTTTTCTCTTCTTGAAGTGCATCTTGTTTTGGCTGACTATATGAAAGACGAATATTATATTTCATGTGGCATGTAGAAGAATATATTATTCCATGCATACTCAAACATTTTAGATATAAAACCCTCTTCAGAACTCAAATAAAAGTAAGAGTTTTAAAAAAGAGTTTTACATGAGGAATGTGAAAATGTGATTTTGATGGAATCAAATGAATCCTACCAAGAAATCATACGTTCAGTCTGCACTTAAGCGCACAATAAAGGCTTCTTAAGTTAATTATCTGTTGAATTATGAAAACCTAGTTCCTCATATAATAAAAAACCAGGAAAAGTTCCTGAGCTAGGAACAAAAGAACATGATACTGATTTAAAAAATAAGGATAAATTTATCGAATCAATACTATTTGGAAAACAATAAATAAGATGTTGTTGAATATCTTCTGATATTTCTGCTGAAATATCTGTTTTAAAATGTGAAACCTGAAAGAAAATGTGTCAGAAACCTGAAACGGTATATTGCTTTTATTTATATTTTCTTAATTTAAATTCTTGAACTGCAATAACCGAAATTTCAACATTTTGGTTTAGTAAATTTGTTTTGACAAAAAACAAATTATTTACATTTTTATTTTTGAACGTTAATTTGGGAATTTTCCTATTCCATGTATAGGATAGGAATATTGTTTAGATAACTTTAAACATGACTGAAATTAATTAAGTAAAAGGTTTTAAAACGGAGTTGACTCACTTTCAAAAATTTAGCCACTTCTATATACCATGTTCATGATAAATACAGATACAGAATATTCAAAATAAAGAAGAAATTAAAATGTGATTAACACATTTTAGAAGAATATATTTTCAATCAATTGAAGCTATTGACTGGATTTTAGAGGCCTAACGGCCATTTTTGGCCACATTGCTACAATTATGTTGTTGAGACACTTCTGAAACTGATGAAAGTACTGTATGTAAAGTTATATGATTGCTTTTTCTAAAATGTAAGTGACGATATGATGTAAAAAATATTAGATTTCTATTCGTTACACATTAATCCATACTTCATATCAAATCTAATAATCGTTAATTAGATTTTGAGACGGATAAAATTAAAGTGAAAAACTCATATTAATAAAATATTTCTGAAGCTACGTTTTCGTAAATTTTAATTTTAAAAGTACTCTACCATCAATCATTTTAAATTGATAATCTGTTAAAATATTTCTAAGCATCCATCTCCGTGGAGTAATTTGTGATTTTAAGCGTGAAAGCAATACATCTTTTCATGAATGTCCGAATATTTCGGATTTGAACTGCAAAGTGTGTTAAATATTCTGAAATAGTTTTAAATAAGTTCTAATTCTCTTGTTTATCATTTCATCATCGTTTTATTGTTCATTCTCATGTGTCTAGTAAAATATGCGCGTCGTCCGAGATCCGATAATTACATAAAATGCTCACCAGAGTGTATTCTCGTGGTGGAAAATGTTTCAGTTGCAGTGCTAAAAATCACAAATTCCACGCATATTGGAATATGTTATAAATTAATTCAATTGGAATACCTTTGAAAATATTTTTTTCTTCTATGCGACTGATTTCTTATAAAAAAGAGACTACTTATTGAAATTTATACATATAAGATATACTAAGGATGGAAATAGATCATTCTCTGCCTGTAAAGAAACTGCTCATATTGTAAATTGTGATGGTAATGTTCTGCAGAATGAAAGCTTCGAAGCTTATTATGTAGTCTAAAAAGCTTCAAATTCTGTCATTAACTGAATAAATGAATGACACAACATAGCTCATCGCCAGTGTAAATTATTAATATGCATTATATTACAGCATATGCTATTATATAACTGTATTTCATGGTGCCCATTCAACTACAGCATAGTACTTGTCTCCCCTGCCACTTAATGCAGACAATAACAGGTAGTATTGACATATTGTCAACAAATTTGAGTTGATAATTCAGATGTTATTATTGCAGCAACAGTCCTTTTATTTACTCTTTGATTTATATGCATTTTTCTCCTCTCTTCTAAGTAGAGATATATTTAATTGTATATTTTTCTGTATTCTTTTAATTTATAGCCCCAAAAAGTAAAAATTTCTGTCAAACAAAAGGGATATATGCAAAATTGTCGTAATTTTTTACTGGCCTTGTCTTTTCTCTATTTTTTTAAATTTTATTGCAAACCATTAATTCTCAGATAGTCTCCTAGAAGTTAAAAATCAAGATTTCATCTATAATTAAGTAAGAAGGCTTTAACAAACTTTCAGAACATTTTCTGAAATATGACAGTTATTAAAAAAAGTTACATTACTTAATGCCAGAATGTTATGAAATGTAATCTTCTAGTAAAATTTTCACTTTATTATTTTTTCGTGTTTGACTTAGAAATATTAGATAACATACTTTTAGAGCAATACGTGAACTGGAACGAAGTAAATAGCACTACTTTTGTAAAATTCCAATAATAATAACAATTTAGAGCTCTAAAAATTAAGAAAACGTTGAAGAACATCACAACTTCCACTTAACTTATGTGCATACACTCTTAAAGCAGTGTTTCACAAATTTCTAAGGCATTTAATGACTATAAGGTTGACTTGAAGTCGAATAAAAATTATGATTCGTGCATTTAATCTTTGACTTTTGCAGAATTTATTTATTTTTAAAATCTACTGCATTTGATATCTTACAGCCCTGAAAACAATTAGAGAAATAACAACAAAAACTGAATATTTGGCGCAAACACAATAAAGAAGGCATAATTTCTAATGCAGCATCAAAACATGCACAATTTGCTAAAATTTGTTTAAATTCAATTCTTTTTTCTTTTGAATTGCACTATTTTAGTGGTTCCTAATTTGCACGAATGAATTTTTAACCCAGATATGTGGAAAAAATATTATTTCAATGTAGATATAATATAAAAAATTTTAAAAAAATATTTAAATCTCTGAGCAACACTAATTCAAAATTTAATGTAAACGAAAATCTGAAACGATACGAAAATGTTTCAAAAACAGTGAGAAAACGCATTTCAGACATTCATTCTATTCTTACAGATATTGTCGTAATATAAAATCTCACAGAAGAGGAAAATAATTCTAACTTTGGCAAATATTTTTGGACGAAGTTAATAAATCTAAATTTTGAATTACACTATTTTAGTGGTTCATAATATGCAGAAATAAATTTTTATCGCAAATATATGGAAAAATATTATTTCAATGTAGACATAATAAGATAAATTTAAAAATATATATATTTAAAGCTGTGAGCAACACTAATTCAAAATTTAATGTGAAAGAAAGTCTGAAACGATACGAAATATTTCAGGAACAGTGAAAAACGCATTTCAGCCATTCATTACAAACATTGTCGTAATATAAAATCTCACAGAGGAGGGAAATAATTCTAACTTTGGCAAAAACGTTTAGACGGAGTTAATAAATACAAAGTGAATGTTAGCAATTAAACATCAAGATAAATTAGCCAATAAGCTGGCCTTGAAACTTGCAATCATGCAATTTTTTCTTGCTTTTGTAGCAAATCACTTATAGTCATTCTTCTTACACACTTCACTAAACACTTTGTTATCGAGGACAAAACTCTGCAATGCTTACTATGCTGCACGACACCCCATCGGAGGTGGGGGGCACCGCGAGTTCACGGATGAGAAGCTACCGTATAAGTAAGCAGGTTCTCGCCTCCCCTGATGGTACAATAGTAGTGGGGTTTACTACCCTCCATCCAGTGATATTGCGTGTCTCCTTCAGGAGAGGTCGGGCCGTGGCCAGTTGATTGGCTACAAGGACTCCGGCTTCAGTTCCCCGGTGCCTAGGCGCTGACAGGAGGTATCACTTTCTAGGTATGCTGCATAACAAAAACAGACCCAGTATGAATTCGACATAATGCATGCTATAATAAGTATGAATGAAAATCAGTGGCTTATCATGAATACTAGAACTTTCGAAATTTCTTAAGTTTAATCAAGGAAATAATAACAGATCCTGGCCTCAACACACATATGTTAGACTTGAATAATGACCATACGGTAGATAGAAAATATATATAGTTTAAAATGAAAGCATTTATGTTGAGTATTTCCCGACGATTTCAAAATCATCAATTAATTAACCTTAACCTTTCAGAGGTGTGGTTCCAGAAAACTTTCATCTCGGCAAAAAACATACAACTGAAGTTATCTCCAAATCCATTGACATTCATTATCCAGAAATACGTCTTTTTTGACATTTTTGAGCCTCGAGAGCGAAATATTTTTTAACAAATTGTGCGACTAATAGATTGCCATAAGCTTTTCTGCAAATAACTTGAAAATGATGTTATTTGAAATGTGTTTAAATCAGAAAAGTTACTTCTAACATCTGCAAGGATTCTAATTACATTCTATGCCTACGGGCTACTTTGGGCAGGTTTGGTACTCTTTCAAAACAGCTAAGTCAAAGGTGTTTTTAAACCGATTTTCCTAGCCACAAACCTCTATATTTTAATTACTTGAAAAATATAGTTATCACATTTTGATTTCTTATTTTATGAAAGAAACATCGAAGTACAATGAGGATTCAAACATTTTGCTCTTGTTTAAATAAGTACAATGAGGATTCAAACATTTTGCTCTTGTTTAAATAAGTACAATGAGAAGAGCAATACATCAATTTTGAGTGGTAAGCCATTGTTTTTTTACAATCATATATTCATACAATTGATACAATGCTAATTTTTGCCTATGGAATAAAAGTTACATTTTTTGCAGGTAACGGATAACAGAGCACAAAACAGGCATGTGCTTTGTGTTCAAAATCCCTTTGTGTTCTAACAATGGAAGATAATAAAAGAGAAATAATATCCTTCAAATGCCTCCATTGTTAAATGTTTAGTTAACATATGATAAAAGAAAGGGAAAATAAAGGAGGGGTTCATATATATAAAAAAAATTAAAATTTTTAAAAAAGTGATTGAATTATAAGTAAATTCTACTTTTAACAATGGCAATTAATTTTATATACTGAGTGGGCAAAAAGTCCTTAGAAACTTGAAAAATTTATAAAACCCGGAAAAATAACCAAAATAGAAAACGGTTTGCAGGGTTAGTATCGCTAGGTCACGGGAATGTTTTCAAGATATGAAAAAATAACTGAAAACACAGCCTATAGATGGCGCTGGTACGAGCGACTTCAGTGAAAATATGTAAATGAGACATATATGCAGGCAGGTTATGAAGATATTTGAAATCCCGGAGGAATCGATCCGGTCCATCCAGGTATATAACTAAAGACCTTAAAGTTAAAAATATCAAAGACCACTTTAAAAAACTTTCAATAAAATTTTTTAACAAACTGGAGAACAATAACAACACCGCAATCAAAGAAATCCCAACTTACGACCCCAGCCACCCCAGAAAGAAACGGCGTCCGAGGACACTTCTCCTTTCAGACTAACCACGCCACCCTAGAAGATGCATTATACAACGGAAGAGAGCCAACTAGCCCTTTTCAAGGCTTACGTGGAAGGCTAACCCCCCTCTATGGACCTAAGCCAACGGCCCAGACCAGATGTGATGAAGAACAGAAGTCGCTACCACCAGTGCCAATATCAGGTAACGGGTTGCCCCATTATTAACCAAATTTCATTTAATTCCAAAGCCTTTTTTACCCATAGCTTGTTGAGAGAACGGAAGGATGAATTAATGAAGTGAATGGAGATGAATAAATGAGGCATCTAATTGGACATAATTAATAATAACTTTCCTTTCAGCTCTAATCTTAATCTTCCTTTCAGGGAATCTTAATTAACTAGGTTCACCTCAATTTTTCAGACGCGGTTATAGGTGCTATGCGTTATGCTTCGGAGATTGTGAACCGCCGAGTTCGTGTGCTCCGTAAACCGCATTCATTGGTTGTGGAAAGATGGGATCCACCGAGAGGTGTCATGTATTACATCCTAACCTGCTGCACTCTGCCGTTGCTGGATTTGTGACTCGCCTGCAATGCGTTATCCCCTGTGGTGGTGGTCATGTAATAAAAGGCGTTATTTGCGTATATTTTCTTTGATTTGTGTACGTTAGCGCCACCTATCGGCTGTTTTTTGAGTATTTTTTTCCAATCTTGAAAAAATTCCCGTGACCTAGCGATGCTAACCCTGCAAACTTAACTGCTTTTTATTTCGGTTATTTTTGCGTTTTTCATGAATTTTTAAAGCTTCTACGAACCTTTTGACCACCCTGTATATGCTGATAAAATGATTCTTTATATGGATTCTTGGTCTAATAACATGAAAAAATATAAAATAATGAATGAGAAACAATATTGCCACATGCAGAAGCATTTTCGAAGTGTGGTCAGACCACCCTTCACCGTTTGAAATACCAAAATAAGCATAGAACTTAAAATATAGAGTTCGAATTTTATTTAACCTACAACTTTCATTTGAAATAAATTTTCAGTCATTGAAGATATTTTTACTAAAGAAAACGCGAAAAATGTATTAAATGGATAATATTTACAAAGTAAGAGCATTCAACGGTAACACAATAGTGTAACTCAGTCAAGAAGTTGTCAGATATAGTTCATGTGTTATTTTCTTATTTTTGAAAATGAGTCAGTAATGACACTTTTCTAGATAATAATGTCTTTTGGCTTTCTCTAGTAAACCAAATCTTTCAAATGACCCCTAAGACAGAAATCGTTTGGATTAATATCTGGCGAATTAGTTGGCCAATGAAATTATCTTGAATATAATCAGAACATGAATATTTTCATGTCAGATCTTTTATCATTGCTCTAGAAGTCTTTGGTCGGTTTTTGAATGTTTAGGACCACTTTCGTAGAAAGAATGTTGCTTTTTCATCTTATATTACCAATTTTAAAAAATAAAATTACGATACCCAGTTAAATATAAGGGTTTGGAAGACATTGTGAAAAAATAGTAGAAACTATGTAAATAATAACTTTTTATGTCCTGTTCTCCCTAAGCATTCTATCTAGTGAAGCTCTGAGAAGTTGTTTCAGTTCTCATGTGTAGGTTAGTTAAACCTCTTACTGTGTATTACGAATTAAAATATCCGAGTTGAGTATGCACCATACATACGTGCAAAAATACAATCATCATTGGTATTTCATAATCACTTATCAAACATTTTATAAACAATTTTTTAAACAATTATTGGACTTGCTTTCATATACAATCTATAAGTACTTTTTAATATACATTTTCAAAGAAAATTCAACTGAAAAAAGTATTCAGTTGGTGTCCAGAAGCTTCTAAAGGTTATTATTATTGAGGCTTGTTTATCAGCGTCTTTCATAATAATTTATCAGAATTCAAATCTTGAGGCGGATATTATTCGGAATATGACGAGACATTTATTACGGTAATATAATATGCATAAAATTATTTAAATCTGTAATATAAATAGTTCTCAATTTTAGCTTTTGTGTCTCTTCTTGTCAAATTTTTGAAAACGAGATATTTTATCTATTTATCTTTCAGTACTATTGTCAATCGCTTAATAATGGTAACTTTGATTTTTTTCGGTTGTTAGAGCTTTCATGGTATATAAAGAAATTCTTAGGTGTTTTATGATAGGATAAGATATTTCATAGAGAATGCTGATGATTTGACACATGTTCATGTTATTTAAAACACGCTACATTTTTGTTGAGGATCAAGTATCACACCAAAAGTTTAGCGAAATTAGTGTCGAACCAGTTGACGACACTGAATCAAACAACAGCAACTCCTGAAAGACATTCTGCTGTCCTTCATTTTCTTCCATTTAATCTAGGTATAGTTTCTTTTAAAATATCTCTTTATGACAGAAGACACAAACACACAAGTAAATCCTCTAAATGCAGTTCTCAATTTTTGATTTAACACCAAATTTTCTATCAAATGAATTAAGATCCGAGACATTTCAAACAAACTGCTGTCTGACAACCATTGCCTATAAATATTTTTATTATATAGGTGACATTCGCCGAATTTGCGTCAATTGGACTTTTTTAGATGTGCAGTGATAGAGAAATAATTTTAAAGAAGAAGAAGTGGTAGAAATTTTTGTAGTTTATTTATCTTCAAAACAGTGTAGTTAATTTTTTATGAAATATAATTTAAATTAGAAAAAAAAGCAGATTAAAAGAAATGTGTCATCGGTACAATGAGGGAAACCGGTTGTCACTGGTATTGCGGGTTACTAGAAAGCCGGTTGCTAGACTGGACCACTCTTTTCCTAGGTTAGACCAACGATTTCTTTAACCACAATTAAACCAAAAATATTCTTTGATTCTCAAATTCAAACCAGCATACAATGCCTGAGCCCAAGTATGACATTCTATATGCTCTGTATCATTTCCTCTTCTCCCTTTATTTCCTCGCAAATGATACAAATGTTATAGATTCTAAATTTTTATAACTTTTGATCCACCATTTGATGGCTTTAGTTTCCTTTTATTGTTTTTTTATTTGATTTGTTCCAATTACAATTTATGAGGACTACTGGTGGTGATAAACAGCTTTCTGAGCTTTAGTTATATCTGACATTCTATAGGCCCTGTATCATTTCCTCTTCTCCCTTTATTTCCTCACAAATGATACAAATGCTATATATTCTAAATTTTTATAACTTTTGATCCACCATTTGATGGCTTTAGTTTCTTTTTATTGTTTTTTTATTTGATTTGTTCCAATTACAATTTACAGGGTGTCCAACAAAGGACTCCCTCATTTTAAAATTAAATAACTCGGCAACGGAGATCGATAGAAGAACGAAACCAGTGATATGCTTAGTCTGAAAGCCGTAAAAATCTGATACAAAAGTTTCAAAATTAGTTATAAATGTTGCCGACAGGTGGCGCTGTACGTTGTAATCACAGTTCAGATTTCGAGAAGAAAGCTATAAACTGTCATTTGCAAGTAATCGTTGCAATCACATCACAATCGATTCAAATTAGGCATTTTTCGTGCTTGCCAAGGACAGTTTATAGATTTCTTATCGGATTCTGAATAGCTATTACAACCTGCAGCGCCACCTGTCGGCAACATTTATAACTAATTTTGAAACTTTTGTATCAGATTTTTACGGCTTTCAGACTAAGCATATCACTGGTTTCGTTCTTCTATCGATCTCCGTTGCCGAGTTATTTAATTTTAAAATGAGGGAGTCCTTTGTTGGACACCCTGTATGAGGACTACTGGTGGTGATAAACAGCTTTCTGAGCTTTAGTTAT
>BGPR01000013.1:2672105-2722642 GCA_013235015.1 Araneus ventricosus
TTATTAAGAACGGTGCAGGGGCTTCTAGTCTTTTGTTAAAATAATCGATTGCTGATGTCTAAATCTAAACACTTGTTCTCTAACTGTAACCACGTAGCTCTTTCTCTTGAAAATTATACAATACACATCATTTACATCGTTACAGAAAAAATTGCTGGATTTAGGTTAGGCCCAAATATTTAATAGAAATGAATTTATGCTACCGGTCCAAATTCGGCATTTCTCCCATATATTAAAAATATGTTGTACTGCGCGAACAGACCAACCATTTTCTAGATAATAGTTTCAAAATAAGTTTTGCATATCAAAACAACCCACACCTTTTTATTATTGTAACGCTGACATATATAATTAACGATTCATTTTTTTCTCCAGGTCAATATTATTTCTTTGGTGTGTATTGTCATTTTTAAAAATTGAAATTAGAATTTTATCTTTTTGTATTTAAAGGATAAATTGGAAACCTCTTTAGATTTTATGAACATCAGAGAAATTTGTTTAAAAAAATATTTTTGCTAACATTGTGCATGTAAAAATGCGTTAGAAAATGAATTCTTAGTAATTTCTTTAATAAAACTTCCGCTTTGTAACATTTTCCTCAAAACATTCATGAAGTTGTAAATTTGTCGCAGTCATTTAATATTTGTCAGCCAGACACTGAATTTTCTCATTGTCTCGCATTACTTCCCTTCCAAATGTAAGCATATTAATGGATATGCATGTCTCGACATTTACAATCTCATTTTGACTGACGTCATGTTAAAATTCATTCTATTCGTTCATAATAATTTAAATCATTTTTATGGATTTTCTGCTCATTATAATGGCAGCATGTATCTCTGTGGAATTTCAGATATTTTCTTTAACAAAGGCTTCCACAAATACTGTTAAAACATACTTCATTATTAAGTGTATTACATATTTTAATGGAATCGTACAAAACTTATTGATTGGAATAGGAGTCGGGGTCTGCTGGAATTATGCACTACATAAATTTCACAATTTGAAATAACGAAATATAAATTTATGAAAAATCCTTTTCAATCCATAGTATCTATCTGAAGTAAGTGCGTGTTTAGTAGCTGAAAAAATTGTAAATATTCATATCGGTGTGCGTGGTTAACCTCAGGTTAGGTTAGATTAACTTCTCCTTTTCGAAGCAACACGAGGGCTATTTGGGGACGGACCTCGTAATTTTGAACCGCGGTCAGATAGCGAGGACGTCGCCTGAGCTGGCACCCCTCTCCAAACTTCCGCGCCACACCAACGGGAGGACATTTAGCCACTACGCATGATTTAGCGTGCAACAGGCCCCATACGCGGCGGATCTTCAGTGGAATAGGGTTTCGAACATGCAGCCCTCCGGTCCCGGGGTCGAGACTTTACCACTAAGCCACCGCGGCCTGTTTAGCTTCAGAGCAATATCTCAAGAGTCGTATTTAGCTGCAGATTATTAAAAGAAAATTCCCACTTAAGCAGCCTTATAAATTTATTAATTAATAACAATAACAAACTTTAATTGGACAAGGTGCTTTTAAATATAATAAGTGTAATTCAATCACACAATCAGAAATTCACAGAACTATTCAAAGTTTCATAAAGTTCATTAACTTGGATTCGTTTAAATTTCAATGTTTCAATTTCAAATTTGTTTTAATTAAAATATAAACAAATTATTTATGTTTTGTTTCTACATCTTACTTCTATCTTGTTTTTCAGATGGATTTTGTATTTAACTTTTCTTTGTCTTACGAAAGCTCTAAATTTTACAAACCGTTTATATCTGGCTTCCTGAATCATAAATCGTATATCACACGGAGAGCTATCGTACGCTGTTTTCGTTAGCATGAGCGCAATGCCACTTACCAAAAAGTTTCCAGGTCGTGACGCATTGAGACAACCGGTCAGACAGGATTTCGGTCATCGTTGGGGCGAACTACGCAACCGTCAAAGTCACGCCCGATTGGTTTGAATTCGCTGCTGACGATTTTCAGACAGCATCGTGTACATTTCCAAGCCGGTTGAATACAGCCCACGATTTTCGTCATCTTGTCTGACCTGTCACGTGCTATAAATTTTTTTGGTGAGTGGCATTGTGCTCATGCTGACGAAAACAGCCTAGGATAGCTCTCCGTGTGATATACGCTTATTTACTACTTTGCAGATATAATTGTTACATATATTGACAAAATAATAGGAAACAGATATCCATTTACTTATAATCATGTGAAAAAGTATATTTACTACTTTAATTTGTATATACAACAATAATTAGTGGACATTTAATTATATACTTTATTTAAAATTAAGGCAGAGCTAATTGAAGATTTCTTTCTTTATTATTAAAACTATAATATACAGTTTTTTTATTAATTGAAATTAATGAAATTTATCTTCTTATTGCAAAACATAAAAACATCATTAATTAAACCTTTGTTAAATTATTGTTGTTGATTCATTTATGGAAAATCAGCTTGAGTTAAACTGATTTAATATGCGTCTTAAATCAAGCGAAAATCGATGGAATAAACTAACAATAAGTTTTTAAAATGCAAGAAAAATACTTCCATAATTTCTCCAGAGATAGATTTCTAATAAATAAATTTTTTCAAAATAACCTTTTAATGTTGATTTTATAATTTTAACACATTAATTTTGCATGCATCCGTAATCTTAATATAATGCATCATATTTCCTAGAAACTAAGAAAATGAAAAATATAAACTTGTCCAACACCTATCAAAAGAACTAGAAAAAATGTACTTCTCTATATCAATTGATTTATATCATTAACCTTGTGATATATACTTTGTAAAACTTTAATCTCTTCAGTCTACAGCTTTTCGCTTCTCATTCTATTAAGAGTTAATGCACCACGAATGTTGAAAGCACTCTTTATGGTCTCCATATTTTACCAACAAAACATTCTCAGATAATTTTTACGCTGCGGAAGTAAAACGGAGCGAGCCGGCGGCAGCACCGTTTTTGAAGACGAATATGTCTGCCGGATAGACTAGCTTCATTTACGCAGAATAAACTTCTTACTACTTTCGAGTTTCAATGCAGAGCAGGAATAAATTTCGAAAAATTTTCGATTCCCGAGAAATAGATTTCGGGAGTAAAGTATGCTGCACAAACGTACCGTGCCTAATAGATACTATCCGAAATCCCAAAAAATAGATACGAAGAAGAAATAGAATCTCATAAGCCTTCAAATTTCATGATTGGTACGGCAAGCAATTTTATTTACGAAAAATAAATATTTTATTTGAAGATTTGAACATGAGGAGTGAGTTTTCTTGGCTTCGGAGAAGAAAAAATCGGGCACGGGCTATGAGGAAATATTATTTAAGACGGCGGATAAGCTAGAAGCTATAAATGGAATATATGCTGGGATGTCGATGTTTTTTAAATATGCCATTTCTTACAAAGTATTTATTAATAAAAGCTCCGAATAGAACAGCAAGATGATTTTTTTCCTAAAAATATAAATGAATACTATGTTGTACACATCAAACATGAAACTTATCAGACGAAATCTTATACACTGTTTTATTTCATACTCGCTGCATTGATTAAAATAAATCTAATTCCAATATTGAATTAGCTTCGACGAAGAATTCTTCTTATCATATTAGCACATTTTCGACTCTTAGAGTTACGAAAAAACAGTTTTTGCACGAGTTTTTTAGGCATGTAACTGCTCAATTATTTGTGTTCATAAAGAGAACTTAAATGGGAAACTGAATTAATCTCGTTACAAAATCGGCCTTTTTATTGTAGCATATTTTTGTCGCTAGGTTTGCGAAAGAACAGTAAATATATGCGATACTTAATACAGTTAATTTGCATAGATTTTCATGCATTTAAAATGTTGAAAATTCATTTGTCTACTAAGCAGCTTATGAATCTATATCAATATGTGAATGTCGATAAATGCATTATCTATAAGAAAACATAAATAACAGAATGTAAAAATTTTGCCATTCGTTAGAGTTCATAAAATAATGTTAATTTAACTTTGCATCTCGTTAAATTTCTTTATAACCGCGGAGTGAAAGCATAGAATATTTTAGCATCGTATGAACTTAATGGTACCGAGATTTTATAATGTATTAAAGGTTACTATGAAATTTTTGAAAATGCAATTGAAGATTGAGACCTTTATCTGTGAATCGATGCAGTATCTTTTCAACTTTACAAATAACGTAAGAAATTAATATCTATGCGGCGTCTAATAATAAATCTTTACATTTAAAAGGAAACCGTGCTTTGAAATAACTTCTCATTGCATTTATTTTAATGCTAAAGAATCAAAACTTCACACTCTCAACGAGTTTTAGAGAACGGCATATTTCTTCAAATACAACTTACAAAATTTCATCATTGGTTGAACCATTTATGTTATTCATTATTCATATTAAATATGAATAATGAATAACATAATATATATGAAATTGATATATGATTGAATTATGAGTTTATATGAGAAGTGCACATATTAAATATGTGCACTTTTCATTTAAACTTATGAATAAGTTACTAAGCAGCTTATGAATCTATATCAATATGTGAATATCGATAAATACATTATCTATAAGAAAACATAAATAACACAACGTAAAAATTTTGCCATTCTTCAGAGTTCATAAAGTATTGTTAATTTAACTTTACATCTCTTTACATTTCTTTATAACCGCGGAGTGAAAGCATAGAATAGTTTAGCAACGTATGAACTCAATGGTACCGTGATTTTATAATGTATTAATGGTTAGTACGAAATATTTGAAAATGCAATTGAAGATTGAGACCTTTATCTGTGAATCGATGCAGTATCTTTTCAACTTTACAAATAACGTAAGAAAATAATATCTATGCAGAGTCTAATAATAAATCTTTACATTTAAAAGGAAACCGTGCTTTAAAATAACTTCTCATTGCATTTATTTTAATGCTAAAGAATAAACATTTCACACTCTCAACGAGTTTTAGGAAACGGCAAAAGAAAAAGACATATATCTTCAAATACAACTTAGAAAATTTCACCATTGGTTGAACCATTTATGTTATTCATTACTCATACTACATATGTGCACTTTTCATATAAATAAATATTGGTGATAGTATGCTAGAATTTAATGAAGCAGGTTCAGCAGAAAGTTATAATAAATCACCCGATAAAGTGGGGTTTGTCTGATTCGGTAGGAGACCGGGCGCCAGAGCCGAGAACCCCATGTCTTTGTATCAATTCAGAAGATTTACTAGGATAGAACCACATCAATAGCTTCTTACTTTCTACATCAACACAATTACGCAAGAACGTTAAGTTTCGTATAATTTGTCTATGAACTGTATTCAGAAGCGTCCTCATTTTCATTTAGTAGACGGAAAATATGTAACAAGTATAATAAATAAGTGAATTTAATTAGAGCCATGAAAAAACAGATTTTTTTAGAAATAAGGGTGAAATAAATCTTAAAAACTTACAAAGCATTACGTGAAATATACAGGGTGTACACAAATGAAGTGACACGTTTCAAAAATTAATTTAAAAAAAGCTAAAAATGTTGGAACTACGGTTTTTTTTTAAATAAGAGCGCATCTCAGAAACACTTTTTTCGGATAGGTAACGCGGCGGTACGCCGTTCTAAATTTGTTATAGCAAGAAAAATCCGTACGCAATTGCTACCGATCAGCAGAAGCCGATGCGTGTCTTCTAGTTTCTTTTTTTAGTTTCTCTTGAATATCGCGAAAAATATTCAGTTTTCACACCACACGTGAATTAACAAATTAAAGTTAAAAAGCGTAAAATTCCCTAGAAATACATGCTCTTATTTATCTTCCAGTTTTAATATTTTCTCAGATAATGGCTCGAAAAAAGTTTTTTGATTTCCAGTACCTACTACACCCTAGACCACCGAAATGGCATGCTACCTATCTGAAAAAAAATTGAGATGCATTCTCATTTAAGAAAAAATCGTAGTTCCAACAGTTTTAGGTTTTTTTTCTTTTACTAATTTTTGAAATGTGTCACTTCGTTTGTGTACATCCTGTATATCATCTTGTTGCAACCCGGAGTATAAACATCTACAACATCTATTTCATTAAAATACTTTAGTTTATATAAATAATTTGATAACAATGAAGCATTTATATTGAATACGCATGAAATACTTTAGAATGTGAATTGGTAAATGCAACAACATAAAAAGCTTTGCTGAGATATAAAATATTTTATATCATAATTCCGGAACAGAATGTCGACGATACATAATACGTAAACGAGAAAGAAATGAAGCAACCATTAATTCTGACATAAAGCTATTCAATTATGATTTAAAGAATTAATATTAGGAAGGAGATTATTTCTTCTTTGGTTTTTGGATGATATCTTGAAAGTTATCGTGGAAAATATTGGAGTTAAGGAAGTTTAAATGTTGGAAAAACTATAACATCATTTCCATTCTCTGGAGACTTTCAAGTGATAAGTTGAAAGCATTAAACATTTACTATTAAAGCAGAAGTTCCTAATCGTTTAGTAGGTCTTCCCTAGATAGTTGAACTATCTGCATGCAGGATTAATCACCAGAAAATGACTTCTAGTAATGGGAAAATTTCGAAGCACTTTTGGAGCGCCAACAAACAATATTTCCTAAATATAATGAAAGGAAAAAAACTTTAGCATAAAAAAAATTTGTAGTGAAACTGCTGGAAGTAAACAATTAAGAAAATACTTGCTCTTTTAAGTGAACTTCTTAAATGAACTGAGCTAAGATGCATTCATTTTATTCTTTGATCTCAATAAAAATGAAGCTAAAAAGAAATTCATCCGAAAGAATTTTGCTCTAGCTCGTCAAACTTTCCACACAATTACAGAGCTGATCATTTGAAGTTACATCCATATTTTTCGCAAAAAGAGAGCACTTTCATGAGATGCAGTCCCAAGATTTAAAACTCTTTCATTTCCGGTGATGTTGCAAAGAAATGCACGTCGTTAATAATTCAGGAGAAATTTTTAAAGAGTTCATATTCGTCGATGGATTTTCCTTTTTGCCTTTGAATACTAGCATTCAGAGTTCCTGGTATTGCTAATATCAATGACTCATGAGTTTTAAGTATGGTAAACACAATATATAATTGCTTTGTTTAGATTATTAACACTCATTTTCAATGATTTAAAATGAATGTTTTTTTATTAATTAGAAATTTTAAAATAATGCTATATTTTTCAATTCAAAGAAAACTAAATAAGCACTGGCGTATTTTGTATTTAAATATGCACGCATAAATATGTTTGAATATGCATTCCTCCTTAACTATTCAATATTAATTTTATTATTGTTTTCCACTAAAAATTCATCTTAAGGTAGTGTTTGTGTTTTCAACATACCCTTTATTTATTAACTGAAGCACTCTATTATGATTACTAATTAATGAGCATTGTTACTTTAAACAATACTGAAGAAATACAAATGTTTCTAGATAAGGGCTTTTTAAATAATAGCTCCGGGCCATAAAACTGGTTTCGTTGAATGTTTGTGAAGTTTCGAAATCTTTTACCAATACTTGCTTTTGCCAGACACTTCAATATTAATGATAAAAAAACAATTGTGGGGATAGACTTAATTTGGATAATTTAATAAAATATAATCCATGATGGAGTAAAAAGAAATTTTTTGATTTATTATTTATGATTGTTTTATTTAATTTCCGACTTCCTTATTGAAATTTTCATGCGCCGTTCCCAAAGAAATTCAACCAAAACAGGGGTCTCAAAAAGACTTTTGACCAAAAAGGGGTGTATACTAGAAAAAGTTTAAGAAACCATGTTTTATTTGCCTTTTGATCTATCTAAAGTTATTAGTTACAGTGGTATATGTCTCCTTATTCCTAAACGTTTTCGAATCAAAATAGCTCGTAATATAAGCCAATTTCTCTTTACAGAGAAGACTTCCACATAAATAGATACCACAGAACTGGAGATGGGAAGTCTGGATGTTCAGTGCCAGTATTATCCACCAGGTCTGTGACGTCGTTTGAGGGACATGACTAGCGAATTCTCCTTAACACTGATAGGACCACCCTTTGATGTATAGGATAGTAGCATTATCGGGGTCGTATTGATGTATAGGATAGCCGTAACGGGGCCAATTTTGTATCAGTTATACAGTAATTCATTGAAATATTTATCAATACAGTTTGATTTATATTTATTGGCAATTTAGAAATAATATATGATATCACATGCTTCCTTGATCCATCTGCCTCTCAATTTAAATACTCATATAATGCGCATGGAATCTCAAATCCCTTAATTTTCTAACAACTTACGCCAATGTATATTTATCAAATATTACCATTTATGTATCATTTCTTACTTACCTTAACCCTTATGTCATTTGATATGACAGTAAAACATATCTGCTAACAATCATGCGTCTACATTTTTTTAAATCGGCAGTTAATACTCTTTTACTTAATTTAACTTGTAGATTCAATATAAATGTTCGTAAAAACTGTAAAACCTTTCGATATTTTAATGGCAATAATTTTAAAATATAATAAAAAAACTTTTGCAGAATTATACAGGAAAGACAACAACCGAGAAACAGAAAGGACCTTCGAGAATGCACTGTTATATTTGATTGGATAACTTTTTTTCTGTTAAATAATTTCTAAACACAATGGAATTTAGATAATACGAAATTGAAGGCAGCACAATAAAAATTCGATTTCTCCAAAAAATTCGAATTGATAAAAACGTAATCTAAAACTAAGTATAGCAAGAAAAAAACGAACATTTTTAAACAAAATAATGATAATAAAGATTTATTTTTGATTTGTATTTTTTTGCATTGAGTAATTTCAATAAATAAAGGAGTAGTAATTATAGTTAAAAGGTATAATTAAAAAATAATTGGTTTAATAAAAGTATATGTAGGGTCAATAAATAAACGGTATATTACACTTTGAATACAATAATTGTAAAATAAAGCTTCAAACTTCAGGTACAATACACATTGAAGTTATTTTTTAAAATGTGAAAAAAAATTATTGCTCTTTTGTTTGAAAGTCCTCGAGTAAATTAAGGGCCTTAAAAAAATATTATTGACCTATGATCACTGAGAATACAAGATACGGACCTCTAAGCGTTTTGCACGTATTTTTCCGTTTCTCATATTGAGTTCAAAAGCATATAGTTGATTTTTATATGTATAATTTATTAAAATTTCAGACACTTGATTAAACGCAAAAAAGATCCATTTATTCACATTAAAAGCACATTTTTAAGACTTTAAAGCTAGTGCATCAAAATAGCAAACCGCTCAGAAGGTTAACTAACTAAAACAATCCATAAATAAAACACTTTTTAGTTACGAGAACAAATTATTCAAGATAAATTGAAATTATAAGCTATATTTCAATTAGTGTAATAGAAAATTCAAGATATCAGAGAACAAATCCAAATTATCTACGAATTCGAATAAAAGACTTTTGAATCAGAGAAATTCCACTATGCAATAGACGGAATTCAAACAAAAGTAGTTCTTTGAAAGATAAAAAATCATCAAAAGTTATATATTAATATGACATAAATTAAAGCAATAAATTCCATTATACGAATACATCAGCTATTATTTTAACGACGTATAATAAAATCAAAGAGTAAGCGTTACTGAAATATTTTTCATAATAGCTCCAACAATTTCAAAATAGAGCAAAGCTAGGGTGATATAACTGGAATATATTCAAATGAGACAAATTTATAATATTTTCGACTAAGATAAGATATTCACTTGGAAGAAAAATTAAAATAATTTTATTGTTTCTTGCGTCCTCTTTCATTAATTGCGTTTAATCATTTATGTTAAATATAATGGCATTTAAACTTCTTCAGAGAAAGTGACTAAGTTTCATTCTTAATTTTCAAAACAATACGAACTTTAGCACTGAGATTAATTTAACCCTTCTCTAGGCCCGTGGATTACGCATGTCTTCAATTTTCTCCTCCGTTTTTCTGCAAATATTTTTTTCTGAGAAAAAATTCAATTGTTGAAAATTAAATAATAAACATCTAAGCAGGGCAAAAAAGAGCAAAAATAATTTTAGGTGCCTTTTTATCAATATTTTTATAGAAATAACAAAAATACTATGAAAAACACAACATTTTGCATATACTTCTTTTCAATTATTACATTTTTTGCCTTATTTTTGGGTAATTTAATTCCTACTTCTTCCACAATATTTGCATCTACCTTTATTACTCATTGACTTTGTTGTGTATTGGTCCTGTACCGTCGACTGCTGTCATAAGATTTTCTCTACTTTTTAATTCCATTGGAAGGTGGGCGTTGTAAAGTTATACATATAATTTGAAGTATAATAAGTACCCAACTGAAATTTTTTACGGCATCAAATCGTTTCATATCCTTATCTATATTATTGTGTTTGAAAATTTCAAAATCGTTAACAGTAGAGGTGTTTTAAAGATTATAATAAAGAACCATAATCCAACGACAAGTATATCTTGAGTCATCATTTTTCCTGCATTGCTGATCTAGAGCATAATCTCTTTTTGTCATGTTATAAAATGTAACAACTTCAGGCTTTTCGTTATCACCTGTAACTTCGTCAATAAAAAATGAAAAGTGGATTATAAATAAATAGTACACAGCGCGACCAAATACACATGACTTTAGATATCGCTTCTTATATTGTAAAAATTCTTTGAGTAATTCCCATACATTTTAATGAATTGGAGCGACTTAAATTAGTTTATATCTCTGTTACAAGCTTTTTGGAAGGCTCGAAACTAGAAAACCAGCTATCCACTTTTAAATTAATTCTACTAATTTTTTAGAATGAAATTATTTAAAATATTTAAAAAATTAAAAATTAAACAAAGCAAAGGGCCATAAAATCACATGGGAAGCATAATAAACAGTTAAAATAATAAGCATTATTACCCAAACAGAGAAAGAAGAAGAATGATCAGCTGACAATTCCTGTTACACGGTTAGGCGTTTGGGGTGCACCTGTCCCCCAGGCGTGTTTGTGTGCTCTTATATCCCATGCAAACTACCATTTTGAATTTGAAATACTGCACGATATTGTTCCTATTTCAAGGAATGATGCTTAAAGTTGAACGTTTTTTGACTAAACAATGAAATAAATTTAAAGCACAGAGTTTTGAAAAACTATTGGGGGACACCTGTACCCCACTCGACTACCGGAGGGTCTCTGAAAGCGAATAAAGCGTGACACACTGACATAATGACTAAACTATTATGGAAGGAGAATACTGTAAATAAACAATAGTAAAATCAAAAATAAATCACAGATTGGCAAGCCACAATACTTTATCTACGACTCTCCCGGATTTTTTCTGAAAATTTCAAGAATAAATTGGAAAGTCATATATATTGGAACTCTCTATGATGCAGCTTAATAAAAATGCAACGGTGCATTTCAAACAAAATGATAGTGCTTATTTTTTAAGTTATTCTGAAATACATTACGGTAACTTTGCAAGAAATCTGTTTATAATCTGTTATAAAACTGTGTAAAGCAAATGATTAAAAAAAAATCAAAAACTTTTTAAAAATTTGTTAATAAAAATTTAGAATTTTTCCAAGTAATTTTCTATTCATTTTCGAAACTACCATTTTAATGATACAACCCTATTAATTCTGCCTTAACTATACAGTAGGCTGTTGATATTTTGCTCTCTACTTTACGAATGCTTGCATGATTTTTATAAGAAAGTACTCAATTCTATAACAGAACAGCCTCACATTTCTAAAATGTCTTACTATTTAGTCATTAAGAGAATAAAAATATTATGATATATTGTTTTATTTAAAGGGATTCATTGATAAAAACTTGTATAAAACTAAACTATTTTGCAATTTTTTTATATTAACAGTTTTCATTATTTTTTCCTTGTAATGTGAATATTTTCCTGTTCATTTCTCTAGATTAGCGATTGTTGAACCTAAAGATGTTAAATTTGGCATTACAGTTCTTTGGATATACCAAATTAAGTAATGGGGCATATTCTTTTCTTTTTTAAAAACTTAAGCATTTCTCATTATTTCAATTTTTAGGAAAAAAAACTAGTAAACATCAGTCCCAGCGTCCCAAAACACGATTAAAAATATCTGCTTCAGTTTTATTCTTTATGTGTTTAGCTACAAAAATATTAATTAACTGTGCATATGCTTCAAATAAATTTCATAATGACCTTAAATTTTATGAAATGCTTTTTGTTTGAAATCTGAAGAAAGGAACTTCAAAACAAAAATAAATCCTTAGATATATGCTACAGTATATACCTATTCAAAGTCTCTCCGGAGACTAACGCTCATGACAATACAGCATAGGTACGGTAATTCCAGAAACGAACAGAATTCTCTTTATTAATGATATTTATTTCAATAAAAGAAAAAGAAACCACCATTTTCATGACATGAAAATAAACTTTCCTCAGAGAGCACTTTTATTTGTGACTTTTATTCTTCTTTCGTTTTAAAGCAAGTTCTATGTTCTGCGAATAAGGGATTATATCCATTGTACTCGGAGCATTTTACTTTCGTTCTCTAGTGGATGTGTAATGAAATAACTGAATTTTTAAACATTAAAATTTATTGACAAAAGCAAAATGTTTTCTTATTTAATTTCTTTATTTATAACAATGCAAATAAGTTTCAGCTTTACCATTTCAAGTTCTGTGAGCAGAATTGACAGAATAGACATATTTTAGTTTCTCTTTTCCTTGAATGCTGCTGTGAATTTATAATCTATTATAATTTTTTGATAAATAATTTTTGGTAATATAATATCTGGCAGATAGTTATTTTCTATCCTGTATGAATTTATTCGAATCAATTAAACTATCTGTTTATTGTCGTTAAATATTGAAATTAATCGTGATACTATATTTCCTGCACATGATTGAATGTGCAAAGCATTTGTTAAGTTTATGAACTTTATTAAAATACTCAGTTGTTTCTATCACTGTCTATCATATAATATTTATTTTCGGAATGCTGTCTGGTGAATGTTAGAAAAAATATTCTCTGTCAGCCTATTCGATTAATTTTGGAATAATTGTTAGAATACTATAGAATGCCAAACTGTTATATCGAATTGCAATTATACCAGTAACACCATAGAAAAATTCTGAAAAGCAGGTAAACAGCACTTAAACTCTGTGATAGAATGGGATAAAAAGTTAATGTGAACTGTCGAACTAGTTCTTCATAATATCCTGAGAACAAATTTACTGGATATTTGAGAGTTGAATTTGTGTATATTAAACAACTCTTCTATAAAACATTATTTAAGACGTTTTAAGAAAATTAATTCTAAATTGGACGCATATAATGTGCATTTACTGAAAACATTGAAGTTTTAATAAATTATCGGTAAGGGAAATTTTATAAAATTTTAAATTTCTTTTTTTGAAATTTTGAAAGGAATTATGTCAAAAAAAAAATTAAAATTTACACGCTATCATACTTCTTCAAAATTCGGGCTGCTTTGAGTTTCCAACGTTGAAAAAAATGTAGAAAATTACTGCTAAGCAGTATACCCCATATTTAATGTACTGCTAAGCAGTACAATTAAATATGGGGTATAACTGTGAAATGTATTTTTCACGCAAAATACGAAAATGAATGAAATTGGATTTTAACGAAAGCAAACAAATAAATTGTAGAAACAAGATTTCAGTTGGCAAAGAAAAAAAAAATTCATTTTATAATTGGATGAAATGGATTTCTTTGAAGAGTTTCAAGCAGTTTTTAATGAAAAAGGTCCCGAATAAGCCGTAAAAAGAAAAAAGCTTTTTATAAAGAACATGTTTAAATTATAAGTGATTAAATATTCTCATCGTGTTATGATGTTGAAATTCCAAACCCATAGGCTTGGACAAAGTGAGTGCATTTAATTTTTGTGCTGTGATAATCAAGAAGCGATTGAAAATTATTTATTATTTAAAATATTTTAATTAGTTAGTGCAAGAAAATTATATGTTTAATAATATTTAAAGTTTTAGAGAGATTCGAATCATCCATGTATTCAGTATGATGTTTCACTTTTCATACAGCTGATTTCAATTTTATCCTTCATTTCTTTCATAAAACGTAATTAAATTCCATAGTAAAACTATTCATATCGCTGGGGCTCAAACTGTTGTCGCACTTTTTTTTCTGTTTCTTCAGAAACTTGTGAATTACCACCCTGTAAGTATATTAATGCAAATTTTGAGTACAATATTTTCATGAAGGCATTATAATATAAAAACCGTGTTTTTCGATTAAATGCGTATTTTTAAAAACCTTCTCAATATGCTAAAGCTAGTCATAAACTTCAAAATTAGATTATTAACAATCAAAGAGAAACCCAGGATGAAATATTTGTAGCAACAATGAAAACGATTTGAATTTCGTTAAAACAATGAAATGTGTTGTTGTAAAGTATATTTAAAAATATTTAAAAAAATTATTTAAATTAGGGAGAAATTGTACCGGAAGAAAATTCGTATGATTGAGTTGAAAGTATAAATTTTCGATTTTTAAGACGGAGTAAATATTTTTTTGCGTCAAAATTTCCAGAAGCTATCTAGGGCAAACGTCATAATTAAGCTTCATTTTTAATAAATTAAAATTCTAATTAATATTTCAAAATCGCTACGGCATAGACATTCTTACCCTCCAAAGTATGGTTGTGCCAAATTTGGTAGTTTTAGGTCCATCTATTTACCCCGTAGACCTCCAACAGACACACGTACAGACACTTACACATTCGTTTTTTATATCGAAGATACATTTTAAAATCATAGTTTATCCTTTAATTTAAAGTACGTTGCCTATTTTGGTTAAATTTTTATTTGAATTAGTACAAAAGTTTGTCCTCTAGCATGTTTGAAATTTTTGAAAATTTCCAGTAATAGCAGCATAAATTTAGTATTTTTGTGAAATCTTAATGATTTATATACAAAATTTATATTCTACTATTAATCTCTTAAAACATCCAAGTCTTAAGATATAGTATGGTGTTTCTACATTAAAGATTTAAAAAAATTGCTCTGAACGTGTTAAGATACCTTAACTGAAAAACAACAATTTAAAAGAAAATTATGCTTTCCCTACTTTGTTAACCGTTTATGAATATATTCTAAAAACTTTCAAATTTGATAGAAATAAACGAATTGAAAATTTGGAATATGGTAAAATATCGTATCGACCCAATTTGTAATTATCGATATCTTGATTTCAGAAACTCTTTGTGTTGTATTTTTCAGATGGCCATAGAGTATTTATCAGTTTTTTTCTCCAAGGAATATATAAATACAGTATTTATATTTATTCTCTGGTAAATAATACATTGCTGATATTCTTCAAAATTCTCCTTGACTGAATATCTCTGCTGTTACTGAAATGTATCTGCAATAAAGATAAACGAACCAAGAATATTAACCATTTCAAAACAAATCAATGTCTCTCCAAAGCGTTGGCTTCTCTGCTATCAGTACCTATATCCTGTGGATTATGGCAAGGGAGCTTCACACCTGCGCCCATTATTAGGCGAGATTTTATTAGTGAACATCATACATGTATTAAATAGTAATTAATCTAATGAGAGAGAAATCCGAATGTTGGTCTCTTCCAGCACTAATGGATTTTTTAATGTGCACAATACTTGTTTCAAGATACGGAAAGCGTTTCATATTCAATTGACTTTACATCAAAAATATATAAAGGAAAAGCTTTCCTAAAGAATCACTATCAGTGTAGTAGCGATTAAATGGATATTTCTTTATTTTTTTGAGATATCATTTTAAAAAATTACCCATCAAATCTTAAAATACTAATCAGCTTAACATCTATGCATTGAATTTAAAGATTTCCGGAGGTTTGAGTTTTATCTAAAACCCTCAGTTTCAAAAGCTTTCAATTCTGCATAAGCTCAAAAAGCTTTTAAATTCTGCAATTAGTTTCCTTTTGTTTATGATGGATTCCTTATTTTTAACTAGATGCAAAGTAGGGACAAAATTCATTGAAATACACTATCAGCTGAAATAAGCTTAAAAATTCGAGAAAAAATTAAAAAAATTCAAAAACATTATAAATTTCATAGAATAGAAAAAAACAAATGTTTTAACTATTCATAAAGCTATTTTTTTCATAAAGAATATCATGAGATTACATATCATTAGGTATTACATACCATTTCTTCTTCTGAGAAAAATATAACTGCATCCTTTAGGTCTTTTTTTGACGTAGGGGTTTTAAGAAAAAAAATCCTTTGGATATGCCTTTTTTCCGTATACACTGAAAAATATCATTTTCCCATTTTCAGGGTTGTACGTTGTAGAGAAAGATAATAAAAATTTATAGGAATTAGAATAAAGAAAGCCTATAAAATATATAAATTTAAATGCATTATAGATAGGTTGAACAAACACACATAACAAAAATTGTATAAGTCATAATTCGAGAAAATTTGTTTTTCAAAATTTCGAAGCGAATATTCCTTGTCGAAATTCATGTAAAATAAGAATTTTAGTTTAAAATGTGCTGGAATTGCTATACGGAGGATTATTCCCCGTTCTTTAAAGAATATTTAGTTTCTATGAGTAAATGAAAAATTTAGTACATGGAGAATCATACTGAAAAAAATGAATTTCAGTATTTGAAAATATTTATTTATATATTAAACATAATTAACTTTTGTATTAAAAATTATCACACTTTAGTTTGGAACAAATGTATAATTTGTTTAAATGTATTGTAGGGTCTTAGCCCAGTGATACTGAGTTATGATAAGATATCACAAGATACACCAATAACAGGATATTAATTTTAATTAAAGCTTCTTGGTTACTGAATTATTTACAAGAAATATGCAATTTAATATCAATCATAAATTCTGCCTAACTCAGGATGAGATAGCGTAAATCAAGTCAAAGTTCAATCTGAAATCAATCGCAGATTAGATGTGAATCTACTCGTAAGATAACTGAAAAGTTCAGTAGAGTTCTACTCAGGGCGAGTTCAATGTCCAATGGCCGGAAATAGTGAATTGAGGGAATTAGACCGCTCAAATAGTTGCTATAACTTCCAAAGAGTTATATCGGTTACCGAGGTAAGTAAATGGCAGTAAAGTATTGCACGTTCACTTTTCGAGACAAATTCTGAAGAATTCCTCAGATGCTTTCCAGCTCTCTAAGAGCTTATTCAGCCAAGGTTTGGCTTATCGATTTCACGGGACTAGGCGCCCGAACAAGTACAGAGCCTCGGCTGAGTCCTGACTTCAAAATTCGATCACGAGAATCGAATCCTAACTCGAATCGACTCTCCCTCCGAATCTCCCTCTCGACTCCAAATTCCATCTTAAGAACACCTTTGACCCTGCCCTCTGAGGCGTGGTTGAAAGGTTAAGTGTCCATGATTTGTCCGGGTAACGAACAATTTCACGAACCACAAACATGCGCTCCCCTTCCCGCTTCATCATTGGCAAGAGCCACAACGCAATCAGTTCCTTTTGTCGATCAACTTGGGTGATCTTTCAATGGTGAGTCGGCACGGTCCCTGCAAAACCCTCCGGGTTATATAATTCCAGGATCGTTTTTACGACATCGGCTTCCGTTCTCCTTTCGCTTTCGGTTAGCTCGCTGGGGGGTCTGATCACTAGGGCTCGTGGAAATTGGCGATATCTGAAGATCCCACAGTATAGTAAATGCAAACTTAAAGCTCAATAATATTTTCTATTTTATTTTTTAAAATTTTCTGGTAATTACAGATAAGGTTAAATTTCAGCAAAAGCATTGAGGAAAATGCATTACAGTTCGTTCATTTTTAAACACTGCTGCTTTTTCCTGTAATATATCTGAATCTATAAATATATGTTATTATTGTTCTTTTAACTCGAAGTTTTGATCTCTTATTGCATTTTTATTGGATAAATTTAAAACATTCTAATTTTTTGAATTATATTTTAATTAATTATTAAAATATTTATATTTTATTTTTCAAATAAAAGACAATTTTAAATACATTCATATAATATAAATTATTCTGACACATACAATAGAGATCTATTTAAAAGATATTCATAAAATCCCAAGCCAATATATTGCTAATATCTTGAGTTTTCATCTCTGAAGTGACAAATTACGCACAAAATCTAGTTTTGAGAAAAATGCATTTATTTTAAATTTCATTGTTTGCGTCCAAATAATATGCTGAAGACCTTAAGATTTACCACATCACGTACATTTCTTTTGCGTTGCATTTCCAATGATTGTAGCTAAAGCTTTCTTTAGCGTTCTGAACTTGAAGAATAACGTCTTGTTAGAAAAATTTATAGTTTCTTAACAATATTTGAATTTTTATTAATTATTTGTGGGAAAAAGATATGCAGCTTTTTCCAACATGCGGTTATTTGAAATACGATATGAATATAATTTTCCCTTCAAATTATATTTGAAGTGGAACTGCAGTTTTTCTTTATTATTGCCCATTATTATAAATGCAAAAAAATAGATACTGCACACTCAATTAAATTGGAATTGGCATCTTAAAAATTAATTTGGGAACATAATAAACTAATAAAATTACCAAGTTACATGAAGTAATTAATCGTTGCAACATACTTAAATTATACATTGAAACTTAAAATACTTTCCTGACAACTTATTAAAAATAAATACAATACAACCTACTAAAAATGGAGCTTAATATACTATCTAAAAGTATTCTGTCCATTTAAATGCTCTCTTCCGGTTATTTAAATATCCAATTCCGGTTTTCCGGTTCTGATAAAACATTAAATATATCTGCTGCTAATTCACATATCGATAAAGGCAAACATGTTTTATAAAGGCCAATAAACATGCAATCTAATAGAAGAAGAATAAAAAAGTCACCATTTTATGGCGAAAATGGACTTTTCAACGTGTTCGGATGTCTTATTCTTTACGACTTTAAACTGTTTTCAGACAAAATATCATACATCTAATGAATATAGTATATTTAAGTTTAAATATTTATGATATGCACTTTTAGAGAGATTTAATCCATTTAATTCAAATTCATTCAAAAGTTTAGGTTGAAAACGTACTGATCTTTGCAACTCGGCAACGTACTGATCTTTGCAACTCGGCAACGTACTGATCTTTGCAACTTTTTCTATTTATGTCAAGAGTATTATTATGACAGCAGTATGATCTTTCAAACAGCCGCATGTAATATACATGAGGTAAAACAGTGGAAATGAGTGGAAAAAATTTGGATTAACCATCTAAGAGACATTGACAACTTGTAACAATGTTAAGATAAGTATAATAAAAGTGTGTTTGTCATTGCGATAGGAAAAGATGCAGTCTGTATTTTATCCTCTATCTCTTCTAATATTAAAAGTTTTTTTTGAAAAATCATTGTACGAGGTTTCTATAAGAAACAAAGTCAAAATCGATGCTAATCATACAGGATGGTCATAAATTAGTGGACCCACTTCAAAAATTAATACAAAAACATATAATGTAGCAATTTCTTTATTTTTTAAATGAGAGAGTAGCTCAAAAAGTGTTTTCAGATAGGTAACTCGCCGTTACGGCGCACTAAATCTAAGCAATCCAATGGAAGTGTCAAAATGGCTACCGTGCAGCATGTCACTCCTTAATTGCTCACACAAACTCTTAATAGAGTTCTTACACGGAGAACAACAAATTTGATATTCTAACCGAGTAATTATTTGAACTTTTACAATTTATTTTAACGTGTGGAACCAGAAATGTGTCAGATGCGCCTTTTGCTACAGGGTAGCCATTTTGAAATTTGCGTTGGTATGCGCAGATTTAGTGTGCCGTAACGGCGCGTTATCTATCTAGAAAATAACCTTCTTGAGATACTCTCTCATTTAAAAAAAGCAAAGTTGCTACAATATAGGAATTTTTAAAATTACATTTTGAAATGCGTCCAATAATCTATGGCCACCCTGTATATTTACGACAAACCTTCTTATTTCTAGTTTACAACTAATTTCAAAACAGACTTTAATGAAATACTTTTTTCAAATCCAAAAATGTGTGAACGTGGTCTTTCATTTTCTATATAGTATGATATTTAGGGGAAGTTTTTCCATATTTTCAAATGTTAAATGTTCAAAATATTTATTAAACATGAAATTAACAAGTATAAATATCATAGTTGGGTTATAACAATATATGAATCCTTCGTTAAGCAAATCATCTGGAAATGCTCAAACTACAGATGCTTTTTTTACTAAAATACTTTCTAGATAAAAAATAGTAAAATAAGATTGATCCTAAAAATAAAAATTAAATAAATTTCCATGAAATACTTCACCAAGAAAAACAAAAGCAAGTGAAAATGCAGATTAGATTCATAGTATCAACCGCTGCAGTAATTTCAACGAATATTTGCGTAATTTATTAAATTACTGCGGAAATAAAGTGAAACATTTGGAATTTATATTTTATTCTTGAAGTAATGTCACTATTTCTTTATACAAGAACCCATAAAGGAGAATAATATCTTATAATTTCATTCCTATCTGTTTTATCATGAAAGTTTAAAAAAAATTCTAACAGAGTTATGTTTTGGAAAATTTATTCTTTTTGAACTTCGAAATTTATTGATTATTTTATTCTTCTTCAATAAGTAACAAGAAATTAAAATGTTAAATGTTATGTTTTACAAATATAAACACTATACCTTTTCCAAAAATGACTTAATAAAAATAAATATAAATTAAGATTATAATGTAAATTAAAAAAAACATAATTACATGTTAAAATGTTTTCTTGATATTCAAAGACCAGTTTAAAACCTTTGAGAAAATTACAAAAACGTTTTCAATATATTTAAAAAAGTTGAAAAAATATTTTCACTAAACGTATTATCAAATTTTTCAATATATTCTTTGCAACAGATTTAAGAAGAGAAGAACATCCCACTGAATAGAACGGTTTTTGAATCAATTACAATTGGCTTTTATTTTCTGAAAAATGTTTTATGCATTCCATTCAAAATGGATCAGTCGACTGTGCAAATATCAAATATTAAAACAGACTTACCTCTTTTTTCCATTTAGTTTTTAAGTGGCTACTTAGAGATGAAACTGAACGAAATAAAAAAAATTACAAAGCAGATTTCATATTTCAAGAAATGTTTTAAACATTGGTTTAAATAAAATACGCATTTTATTCTGTTATCCTTAGAGTTCATTTTCTGTTAAATAACAAATTCTCTTTAACATATCTGCCACTGCTAGGAAAGAAGATATTCTCTTTTCTTAATAATATTTTTTTTATTTAAGCGATTCTAAACTAGAATAGTTGAGGAAACTCGCAAGTGGGCAACTGAGATATATTTAGTTCTAATTGTTAGGAAGATGTAGAGTCAAGCAAAATGGAAACTTAGTATCAAATTAAAACAGATATTAATCAGATTATTTATTATAGTATCTGAATTAAATATTCACTAAAAACTGCATCATGTTGAAATGGAACAACACACATTTGCAATATGTAGCTAATAAGGTAAAACGTTTTATATTCCATAGCAGCACATGTTTGGAAACAAATGAATCTAAGGTGTTCCCTATGTCCAAACAGTAAAATTAGAAAAACATGTCTTAATAATGAGATATTTCCGTTCTGTATAGTTGAGGAAATGCATCATGCATTTTTGTGTGTGTGTGTGTGTGGGGGGGGTAGATGTTTAAAATACTTCGTAAATAGTTGGGACAGTAAATGTAGCATTATAACCAAGCTAAAAAGCGTTGATCAATGAATATGATTCGTTACACATTACAATAATTTTCATGTAATCCGTGTCGTGGTAAATTCTTAAACAATTAGGTATAGCGGACTTGTGAAAATTAATGCGCATCACATCGCATTGCTTAAAAATATTAAAAGTGAACATTAATTTCTCGCCTACTCTTGTCAAATTTTATACTCTTAAGGTGGGCGTAGAAGTAAGAAAAAGTAAAAATTAAGAAGCAATCTTGTTTCTTACCTAACTCTTTCCTAACCAAATTTGCCTTTTGTGTAACGAGGTAATCAAGGTGATGTTAAAAGAATTATTGAGTTAATCCTAATGCTGAAAAATTGTATTTTACTCCCAAAATTTAGAAAAATATTGCTAAAATTGAACTATAAGGATTCACCTCATCCACAAAATTTATATTTATCTAAGAGAAGGAAATATCACGAAAGTTTATCCTGAAAACATGATTGCGCCAATCTTTCGAGACATATGATAGTTAAAGAATTTTTATCTATTCGCGGAAAGAAATATAAGAATCCCAGAAAAATTTTAAAATAGGATTGAATAAAGATAATTGTTTTTTTTACGTTTAGAATTTCGTGAACTTGTGAGATTTTGAATAACTTTGTCACCTATAAGTTTCGATTTATCTCTAAACTTTCTTTTATACTTTTATCTTTATACTTTCATCTTTATACTTCTTTCTTTTATACTTTTATCTTTATACTTCAATATCTCATCCAATCAATAACGTTATGAAAATGTGTTATGGTTTTTAAAATAATTTCATCTCATTTCAGTCTGTAGCTGTATTTGAATAAAAGTTATTTTCATGTGTAATTTCGGTGCTCTGAATATTTTGGACATTTTTTACTCCTTTTAAAGGAAATCACAAGCGATATGTTATCACATATTCCAAAAATGCGAAGGTGTGATAATTCATAAAGGTAATTGGCTCTTAATTCATTGTGATGCTTGCATTCATGCTTGAGCAGTGACGATTTAATGCATAAATATATTTCAAGAATTTAATTATTTTTTGCCTAGGGAAAGTAAGGAGCCAAATGGCTCTAAACATGGAGATGCAGGAGGTGTAATGTAATGTAATGCCTAGGGAAAGTATGCAAAATTTTTTAATGAACTTTCGTGCTTTATTTTGTAATAAATTAAATTCAATAGTTAAAAGTGATTAGTATTTTTCCCTTTGATTCTAAAAATTAAAGAAAAATTGTTCAAATCACTTCGACTTGTTTTCATAAATTATTTCCTGCAAATACATGTATATTTTCTATAGTTAATTTATCAATCGTTCTGTGTTTTTAAATTTTGCTCATAAATTTAATACATAATCATTATCTTATTTAATACATAATCTTATTACATTCATCGTTCATTCTGTGTTTTTAAATTTTGCTCATATATTTAATACATAATCTTTTTCTTCTTAGTATCGTGTCAAGTTTGAACTGTCTGTAACATAAACAAAAGTGACTGTCAGGGATATATTTCGTCTTACAAAAATTATGGTTTGGAAAAAAAGAAAGAAAGTTGGTCGTTACAGAATGTTCCCTAAAATTTTTATACATAAGAAAGCTTTTTGCTGTTTACTTTAATACCAATACAACCGATTTTTTTTTTTATTTTCTTGGTTCTACTTGTTTATTTTTATACATGTTTTTTAAAAATAATCTGGAAAACAAATGAGTACCGTTAAAGTAGAACCAACAGATTCAAATTTTTATTTTTCTTATTTGTTGTGTGTATTCGATATATTTATCAAAATTTCAACCAAAATGACTAAAAATATAAATAGAAGCAAAATCACCTACTTGGAACGATTTGAAAGGCACAGAAGTTTAATGCACCAAATTAATAATACATTCTTGTTTCTTCTACTCTCTGTCTACATTTGAAAAGTTACATTTTTTAGCTTCCATTCAAGTTTCTAAATGCTTCATGAAAGTAAGAAACATAAAGAGCTAAAAAAATTTAGGCTTTTCCCCTTAATATTTTAAGTATTTGTTTCTATTTAAAGAAAAAATCTATTTTTACCAATAAAAACTGTTAGTTCCAAGAATTGAATTAAAAATAAACTTCAAATTCGCTATCTTATGTTGTATTGATATTCAACAGATTTTGACGATACTTTTGTAACTTCACACATGGTTACTTTTGGAATCATTTTTTTATACCTGAAAAAAAACCAATATCCCTCTGATCATTTTCGCGCAAACCGAAATTTTTCCGAGCATTACTTCTTTTATTATGAATTATTGAAGTTTGCACGAATTTATGGCGAACCCGGTATATAAAAATCAATACAATGTGTCTCTTGAAAAGCATTAGCTTGATACCAAAGTGTGCATCAAAAACTTACTTCATAATGTAGTTACTTTACAATTTTTGCTCAATTCCTACATTTCACTTACTGGAAGAATTTTGTGTTTTTATTGTTGAAAGTCTGTATTTGAATAGTTATATAATTCTATAATACATTATGTTTGTAGTATGTTTTTGATGCACACTAAGTAATAAAAAAATTAAGAATAAAAACAAGAAATACTAAATACTTTTAATACATCAGTGCTTTTTTCTGTTAAAATAAAAGTCTATTTTTTTTATCAAAAAACGCTATTTTCAGCCAAAGTTAGTAAATTACAAAACTATTTATATGTTTCGATCTCTTATATTGTACATGAAATGTTTCTTTTAACATCTTCTTAATATATTGAGGGGAAAATAGATCTAGTGCATTCAAAATATTGATCTCAGTAATCTAAAGTAGGCTATTCACATATCTTCACGGAAAGGAAAAACAATCGTCAAGGTCGAAAATCTATGAAATTTGGAACAAATGATTCTAAACGATGAAATTCAAACGAACTCAAAATCCAAGACTTCATGCGCCGAGTCCAATTTGAGACACCGTTGCGAGGCTAGCGGCACATCAAACGATCTGCCTAGATTGAGACCTCTCGATGAGGCTAGAAAATCGGAAATCCACCGTGTTATGCGGGGAGGAATAGGGGGATCGAAGAACTACGGTAGCGCTCTTCGGAGCCTACGTGAATGACGTACGTCATTTTTCGATTAAAATGAGTGGAAAAAAATTGGAATAGGACAAATGGCATAGCTAGCTTTCAAATGAATGCCCAGCTTTAAAAGAGGCACTTGAATCGGTGAATTCATCATGATCATTAGCACATAATACACACATAACATTAGGTCATTAGTATATGTTTGATGCACGATAAGCAATAAAAAATTAAAAGATTAAAGACATGTACTGAATTCTTTAAATACCTAAATTTCTTTTTTCTGCTAAAAAATCAGTCTATTTTTATCACAGAAACGTTATTTTCTGCCATTGATAGAAAATTACGAAGCTGTTTATATATTTCGGTCTCTTATATCCTACGTGAAATGCTAATTTTAACATCCGCTTAGTAACTTGAGGGGGAAATAGATCTCGTACATCCGAAATCCTGATCCCAGCAATCTAAGAAAGAGACACTTGAATCAGTGAATTCATCATGAACAGCTCCTCTCATCCATGATCGTTCGCATTCCCCTCGCATGACCCATCCGCATTGGAATTCCTTTCTTTACTCGCCGAAATATACACTTGAGGGGAAGTCGAGAACGTGGTGACTCGAAATCGAGCGAAACATCGGGGCTTCAGATAAAAATAAATAGAAAACTTTCCGAGCGATGAGCGTTGTTATATACCAAGTGAAAGAATTTATTCCCTACGGTACATCTGGGGACAAGAGAGAATGAAATGGAAGAACTGAACATTGAAGAGGTAGTGCATGTAAAATCACTTTAGACTATCAAAATATTGATATTTTTAGATAGTAAGGATGAATTTTGTTTTCTTGGAAAAATTATTCCAGATGGCTGTTTTTCTAATGCATCGATTTAGCAAAGCCTTTAAAGACTTTGATCATCCTAACAGAGATTTCTCAATCGTTTATTTAATCTTGAAAAGTACAAAATGTTTCAATTTTTAAGGGATTCTCTTCAAAATTGCAATTAATATTTTCATGAAAAGTGTTTAAAATTACTTGATTTATTTCAGATGTATTTAAAAATTTGTTTAAATGAAAATAAAGTACTTTAGCGTTTGTGCATATGTTTTAATAAACAGTTTAGTGTTATTTTAATCAATTGATTTTTTTGGGGAATTGAATTACATTGGAAATATAAATTATTGAACTTTGAACATAATTGATTTCGGCTCATAAAAAATTTAATGTAGCTTTTGCAACCTAAGAGAAGAGTAATACATAAAATACAAATTTTATCTGAAATAAAGTTCATAATGAAACAACTGAATTAAGATTTCTACAACCTAAATCTTGCAGCTATTATTTCGTTCCCTTTATAGCTTCCGTTCATCCTTAGTTGAAATAAAACTCAAAATCATTTTCAGAATTCTTAGCATCAATACAAATGCTAATATTCAGATACAATTATAAGAACTGGTAGGCGAGAGAGGGGTAGATATATGTTAGTCGATGCCAAATGCAAAACAAATTGAAAAAATTGAAGAAAAAATGTTTTTAATTTTTTTAATGTTAAAGAAAAGCAAAATAATAATTATTGGAGTTTCTTGAAGATCATTCACGATTTTTCGTGTGGATTACTTTAAATAAGTCATTTTTTGTCTCCTGGATATAAGCAAAGAGTTCCGTAATTTAATTTTTGTTATGGATTTTTAAAAATTAGCAGACGTTAAAATATGCTTTAGTTTATTATAGCATATTTACAGGAATATAAAGTTTTATTGATATAATAATGCGAGAAATTTTTGAAGCAGCCAGTTATTCGTAAAGCTGGTAAAAAATCTTTAAATTGATGAAGTCAAAGAAAAAAAAAAGCAAACATATTTAATGAGTTGGCTTGCACGGATGAACTTATATTCTTAGGATGAGCAGTATCAGATTCTCTTTGCTTTTAGAATCCCATCACATTCAACAAGTTCTCTGAAATGAATTGATCCATTTATTCAAACTACTCCTCCCTATGGGTACACGTTTCACGCATCAAGCAACAATAGTCGGAAATCAGATTTATTGAAGTGACAATGGCTGTTTAATTCATCTATATATAAGCATATATGTGCTGTGGAGAGTGCTTTTATATATTTTTTGTAAATCTTCAGATGCAATTTTAAATTTTCTTTCATTCCGAAATTATCAGAAGCTTGATCATATCAAAGGTTTCAGAACTAAATTTCTGATTCTGAAATCAAATATTTTGTGTTCAAACTTTTGGTTTCTTTTCCTTAGAACAAAGTATTTGGCGAAAAAAGTTCCTGCGTGTTAGGTATCGTTACCTACAAAATTTTGAATCCTTGTCCTCACCCGATTCATTTAGAGACAATGAGTCTTTCGCAGTTCACATTTTGTGCAACTATGAACTTCACTAGACTAAAATACTCTCAGCATCTCATCCAAAAAGTCAAGATTATATAGTCTTTAATAAGTGTTCTCTTCCTAATACAGGGTGTCCCAAAAAGGAAAAAAGCATTTATTTCCTTAAATATTGCATCTGGACAGATATTTCTAATTACAAAGTTTCATCAAATAAGGTAGGAATTTGTGTGGAAACACTACGGCTTCTGTGGAAGCTGAAAGTAAAGAGTTAAGAAAATTAAATTTTTATACGTGCCCCATAGAGCAAAAGTGTCAATAAGTGAAAATTCCTTTTACACTCATCTAGGCATAAATTAAGCTTCACGATTCTGTCTGCAAAACTTACAGAGATATGTTAATTTTTAAACTTCAAGAGGCTGCTCACAAATTTATACGTAGATATTTACTGCAGAAATTCAAGTTTATTTAACATAGAAACACTGCGAAATACAAATATTTGTATAATAGTACATCATCCAACCACCATGGGTGGAAAAATATTGCCAATGACGCATAATGTTACTTAGTTTCATTGGCAGATAGTTGCAACTATCGACTTGATAAAGAATGGAAGGACAACTTGAGAAAATAAAACTTTAAGGTATAACAGGAACACAGGCTAGTATTGAACAAGAGAGAATGGGGCTGCACATCAAAAAGTTTTAGAATGCACTAAAATTCGCTCATTGCGTACAACTAAGTGTCATAATGGGCGAAGGCGAATAGCTATTATTTCTGTCTTAGAACTTAGCCAGAACTTGATTTTCGAATGCTTCTGTTTTGTGCTAAAAACCAACTAATGTTCTTTATTTTTTTCCCTTTCAATCTCACCCATGGTTCGCCTTCGCGATCTTGATATTTTTTCATTGGTTGTTTTTAGGTTTCGGATTCATTTTCATGTTGCCTCAACGGAAACTTAGTTGTTTCCTACATATTCTATTTCCCTCATTAAAACGGAACTCGCCTAAAACAAAAGACTGTAATTATCTGAAATACAATTCAGATAATTACAATTATAAATTTGAACTATTTGAAGGTAAAGCTATTTTTGAAAAATTGTATTTCAATTGTATTCTAGTAATATTTTTATAGCTCTGCTTCGTTCTGGTAAGATGAGCCCCACTTCTAATATGTCACCGTTAATATTTTTTGAAGATTCACAAGAACTATTTTTGTAAGTACTTCAATTAATGTATTATTTGATTAGTTTTAAATTTAACAAGAGTTAACAAATACATTGTTATTTACTGATTCCGACCTTTAAATATTTTTTTAAATATGTACATTATCCCTAAAATGTACGTCGAAAAACTGCATAAAACAGCAGTGAGAGGTATGGAAAAGTGGTCTAAGTCAAAAAATTTGCCTTCTTATATATCTGTAAGTTATGCAGATAGAAGCGTGCAACTTTGTTTGAGAATAGATGAATGTCAACATAGCATTTTACTAATTCACATTTTTTTCTATGGGGCAGTATAAAAATTTAATTTTTGTAACTTCTTATCATCATTCCCCTTGGATATCAAAGTATTTTGATACAAATTCTTACTTTATTTGATGAAACTTTGTAATTGGAAGTAAATGTCTAAAATCAATATTTAAGAAAATAAACGCTTGTTCCACTTTTTTGGGACACCCTGTATATGTTACATACTGACTTGAGACTCCATTGACTCCATTGAGAAAAATATACCTTCTCTATTAGCAGAAGGTATTGTATGATATTTCCACGATTTCATGTGATATTCTAAATGCCTTAGAATATAGTGAAAATATTGTAAAGCAGCCTATTCTATTAGGGTTATTTAACAGAAAAGAAGTAAGAAAAGTCATTTTCATATAAAAATGTTGAAATGCTTTTCTTGATTAATCGGTACAAATGCTTTAAAAATAATATCCTTAAAGACTGCTGAAGCCATCGAAATACATGTGGAAGTGACTGTCATTATAGATTTTTCTAATCGAGTGTCCTTATTTCAAATCATCATATTCTTAATCGTGCTGAAAAGTACTTTTCTTCTGTTGCAACGATATCTTTCCTTCATTTTCTTCTCCTTTAGTTTCAAGCTTTTTTTTTAGTTTTTCGTATTCTGTGATGAATCACGAGTCGTGTTATCTCAACTTCTGAAGCCAGAGGCGAAATTTTCTAACTTTAGGATTGGTCTCTCAAGGATTAAATGAAGATTGCTAGGTAAAATTCCTCAATCAATGTTTTATACGGCAGAAAATCAAATAATAAATGTATTAAAAGTTTAAACATTTAAATTTCTTTCAAAAAATGTTTTATGGCTAGAAAATAGATATTCCGTTAACTGTTCACCAACAATTGTTCAAAAACTAAATTTCCAATATAAGCAGTTGCAAAATTTTTTCCTACAATAAGTTCAGATTTCAGTTAACCTCATCAAATACTTCATTAACAATTCGCAAAATGCGAAGGGCGTTCAAATAAGCAGAAAGCTAATATACGTAGCAGTAAACTGAAGTGGAAAAATTCTTTTAAAACATCGCTTTATATATAACTCGAAGTTTAAAAAACCTTGAACTGATAAAAATAATTAGATTTTTAACTCAATTAATTTGAGCAATAAGTGAAACTAGAAACATATATGTGGGTGCTTGAAATATCTACTTGAAGGTTTGTAACCTCCCTGACGTAGTACTTATATCAAAATCATTTAGGTTCTGGAAGTAATATTGTATAAAATCAAATCACATCTTGTGCAAACAGTTTAAGACGATTTAAACGCCATTAGATCTTATTTTTAAGGAATACTCATTAAAAGTTTACTCATATCAGCAACATGTACACTGGTGTCCAAAAATAATTCTCAATTTTGAAGATGCTTCAAAATAGGAGTTAATATGGATACTATTGTTCGCAATCAGTTGGTGAGAATCTTGAGACATACTATCGTCGGAACTTACATTTTCCAGTAAAGATTCAGTCACGAGAGCAATTGGGGGTGGGGCACCAGAAAGGGATGAAGGCGAAAATGGAGTTTGACCCATCCTGTTTCACAGAAAGCTGATAATGAGATGTAACTTTCATCAATGGTTATGTTTCATGTGCATAATAATTACATGCATTTTCGTAAACACAGCACAAATATTCAGAAAGATATAGAGGTTTTCTTAAAAAATCCCAAATTTTCCCTAATGATTTTTGCTTATAACATGCAGAGTGTTCCACCAAATTCTACGAAACTTACGGAATACTTGACCATATGTAACAAAAGCATGGTAATAAAATTTGAATTAAAAATTTGAATATTACAGGAAATATGAATATTTGTTGTAAATAATTCCTTACTGCGCATGCACGAAACTAGCGTAATTTTGTTTCATAACTTCAGAGCCAGATATATAAAACAACTTATATAAAAATTCCAGTTTAATGCCATTAGTATTCAGAAAGATATCGGCATTACAACTTGGCGAATATTGGTTCACCCTAAGAGAAGTTAAATGATGAGGGTTCTTGCACAAACTGATATTTTTTAAACTTGAATCTTCGAACAGTAATATTGAATTTTATGAAAGTTGAATATCCTGAATACTCATGTATAATTATAAGTTAAATACTTAATTTGAATTACAGTTCGTAGACTACTGTTCGAAGATTCAAGTTTAAAAAATATCAGTTTGTGCAAGAACCCTCATCACTTAGCTTCTCTTAGGATATGCCGAAATTCACCTCGTTGCAATGCCGATATCTTTCTGAATACTAATGGTATTGAGCTGGAATTGTTATATAAGTTGCCCTATGTATCTCTCTCCAATGTTATGAAAATCAAATTCTGCTTCGTGTGCGCAACATGCCTAACATGCGCAAGAAAAAATTATTTACTACAAATGAACATATTTCTTGTAATATGTTAACTACAAATATTCATATTTCCTGTAGTGTTCTGATTTTTTAATTCAATTCTTAACACAATGCTTCTTCTACGTATGGTGAAGTATTCCGTAAGTTTCGTACAATTTAGTGGAAAACTCTACATGTTATAAGCAAAAAACATGTGGGAAAATTTTGGTTTTTTTTTAGAAAACCCCTATATCTTTCTGAATATTTGTGCTGTGTTTACAAAAATGCATGTAAATATTATGCACATGAAATATAACCATTGATGAAAGTTACGTCTCGTTATCAGCTTTCTGTGAAACAGGATGGGTCAAACTCCATTTTTGTCTTCAACCCTTTCTAGTGCCCCCCCCCTTAATTACCCTCGAGACAGAATCTTCACGGTAAAATATGAGTCCCGGCAATAGTATGCCCTACGATTCTCAGCAACTGATTGCGAGCCATAGTATCCATATTCATCCCAATTTTGTAGCATCTTCAAAACTGTGCATTATTTTTGGACAAAAGTGTAGTAATTTTTATTAACATATTTTGAAATATAATAGTTACATAGAATACAAAATAGATGTACTTACTTCAGTTATATCTAGTTTTAAATGTTTGCAATAGTGCAATTTTAAATGTTTGCAATAAAATTTATGAAGTAAATTAATTTGAAATCAATTTCTTACAAATCATCAATGTGTTGTTCATCTGTTTCATCAGATCATTACTTGGAAAACTGTGATAACAAATTGTTGATGAAAAGTTGATGCTCCATAAGAATCGGAGCTTGCCAAGGACTAAATTGTCCAGGAAAAGCACCAGAGATAAAATGAAATTCCTAGCAGAAAATCTTCTAAGCGATGGGGAAAGAACATTTATTTCATGTATCCATCTTCTTTTTCTGATTTGTTATCGAATGAGGACGTCCATATGCTGCAGATGACAAAAATGTTACTCCAGGGATGTAGCGTCCGAAAAGGCAACTGAAACATTTTCCAGGCTTAATTCATCAAAACGGCATATCTAAAAAATGCATATAAAGACAAATTTTTTCAGCTAATTGTCATTATTTCAAGAAAGAAAATATTTCGAAGTTGGCAAATGATCAAATAAAGAGTGTTCTGGATAGTTTCATTTAAATTCGTAAGTATAAGCGATTCTGTATACTGAGTATTAGTGACATACGGTAAAGAAAAATTATCCTTCAAAAATAAATAAACATGACATCATGGAATTGTTAAAAATGAAAACAAATTAATACAAAGTAAAAAAGTTGGGAAAAACAGATATCAGTAATGGTAAATTTTATTATAAAACATCCATTTTTTTATAGCTCGGTACGAATTTCCACATTATTTAGCAAAGCAGAGGTGAATTTATTAAATGGTTTGCAATTCATTCTTAATTAGGAACCGTGACTAATATCATAGTTTAAATACATAAGATTGTTGTAGAAAATATAAATGCGGAATATATTATAACAACATTTACTATTAATAGCTGCCAGGATTTATGGTTAATTAGAGGCATTATACTTACCACTTATAGTCACATATTTCGCAAAGTGGCTGTTTGGAGAAGTTACATAGTATATAATTAGTTTCTATAAGGAAATAAAACATTGTATGTGGTATTAAAAGGTGCAGGAAATAAACAGACAGTAAGTTGTGTTTCCTTCCTTTAGTAACATCTATATCAAAACTGTAATGTCTAAATAAAAATTGTGTTTCCGTATTAAATATTGCATTCACAATTCTTAGTCTTTTTCCTCAATTATTTAAGCAAAATACTCTGTTTCCCACCGTACAAAAATGTTTCTCAGAGTATTATTTAAATTTCCCTAACATCAGAAAAAATGGAAAACTTTATAAAACACAAAATAAATCTCATTATGTTCGAAAGGGTCACGCTGCGAAGTTATAATTCGACAGACACATCCAAGAAAAATACTCTTAGACAGACACATTCTAATTTTTTTCTTCGGAAGGAAAATGAATTTTTATTTCTCTTTCACTGAGTTTGAGATGGTAATTTCTACAACAATTTCATCCGTCAGTTCTCTTTTGACATTAATTCCTCCCAAAATTATGTGCCTTAGGATATCAGATTTTCATTCATAGAAGATTTTTTTACTTCTTTAAATTTTTGGAAGACTAAAAGGTTTGAAAAAATAAAGTCTCTTCAAAAAGGAAAATGTGCCCAGCGTTCTCGAATGAATACATAAAAAAATCAATATTCATGATTTTAACACTTGCTCATCATTGATGACACAAACTTATCCTAGAACATCTCATATTTTACAGTATTATTATGCTTTAATATATTGCCAAATCAATATGTTTTTTTTTTAAATCAGCGGTTTTTTTTCTTAGAGAACATGAGAAGAAACGTTTTATTTTCTAAAAACTCGTTTGATATTGATGTTTGTGTCTTAACAGTTGATATCGTTATGTGGCCATCAATCAAATCTTTAAAAAATTCTACGAATGTGCTGGTTAATAATTTTAAAACTGTCCTCTCATACTTGCTTAAATTCATAGAAAGAAGCAAAAGGGTTAGTTATTAAACGTAAAACCCCATATAGGTTCTAAACTGTACTTCTAAGTAAGTACAGTGCATCGAAATTATAATCTGTTCTGTGAGATGTCCACATATTAAAATTCAAATTAACCCTCTGACTGCGAATTCTTTTAAACTGTTAATTAGATGCAACGTTCTCCAACTTGTTCAAATATGGTTCAACAAAGCGTATTTGATTTATGTGCAGGGCTTTATTAGTATAATACGATTCAAAACTGTAATAGTACTAAGTAAACAGAATGGCTTGCAAAAATGGAAGGATGCAGGAGAAAATTGACTTACTTTCAACTCGCCGAAATCGCGGGATAAGCAATCAGAGGGTTAAGTCGATTTTATCAAATGGCAAAACCAAATTTAAAATACAATTTCATATTTTACTGATAAAATTAGCTCGAACACATAAAAAGACTTTGTCATTTCAAAGAAGAAATTCAGTTTTCCTTATGCTAAATGGAGATTGGAGTTTTTTCGACATATCCGTAGATATAAAATATCGATTACAGTTGTGCTATGAGCAATGACATAATAAATTTATTAAAAACAGTTTTTAAAATTATACTTTGATTAGTGTAGTATACTAAATAGTTGAAAATTTTAAAAATAAATTATTTTCTATTTTTTAGTTTTTAATTTGTAATTCATTATCAAAAATATTACGGAATCTTAAAATCAATTTTTTCTCAAATTGAGTACCAGGTGGCGCCATTCGTATGAAAATTATTTAATTATCCATTAACTGATAATTAAGTTCGAAAAACGAAAATAGTGTAATGTTTTCGATAACGCAAAACTGTACAATTTTTCAGAACTCTATCGTATTAGAAAGTGAGTAAAATTCCAACATTACAAACATTAAAATAGTGAAATTAAATAAAAGTATGTATATACGAATTGCATTTTAACGGCACAAGTAATAAATTAATTATAATAAATTATTAAATCTATGCCAAATTAATTATTTCGCAATCAAGAGATTAGAGCATTCCCAACTCGGTTTGATGGACACAAACTAAAACAATAAAATATTTGTAAAAATAAAAAGGAAATACTTAAAAACAATACATATAAACCAATATTTCATACATTGCATGTGTACCGTTTTGACAATACATGAGGTACGAATAAGGAAATGTGATGCCGGTCGGACTACGTCTTTTCGGCTTCGATTTGCATCGTGTTCAAAGATGGTGTTTGGTATGCTACCAATGAATGTAACAGTTTTATACGGAGGTTTGCTTACTTATTTGCTTACTAACTTACTTACTAATTTGCTAATTAATTACTTACTAATTCCTTGGAATGGATCCGTCCGCCCCGTTCCCCTTTTTCTCCTCACTATGGGTGGCGGGAGATATGAATGGAAGGCCTTCCACCTCTCATCTCTCTCATAGGGGTCCATTTAATGACCACTCGCCCAACTGCCTTCTCCCCCTTCCGGAACAGCAACCGGCCAAAATCCGCCTCACTAGTATAGAAGTTGCATCTTCTCCAAGCTTCCACACCACAGCAACGGGAGGACGTTTGGGCATTACGTATGATTTAGCGTGCAGCAGGCCCCATACACGGCGGATCTTCAGTGGAATCGCGTTTCGAGCCTGGAACTCTCCGGCCCCAAGGCCGAGGCCTTGCCACTAGGCCACTCTCATTTGTGAATCTGAGCTGCTATGCTACTTGCATTTATTCTTAAATTAGAATTCTTGTACGCTGTTTATGAGCCTCAGTATCTTCCCTTTAATACGCAAAATGCTTCTGTAGTAAGTCTGCATGCACATTAAATTTTTATGTTTGGTAGTTTTTATATTAATTCCTTTCTTTTACTAGGTTTAGAAGACAAATCTACAATTTAGTGTGAACACGTTATTAAGATATTATCATTTACACGTTAAATTCTTCGTTCCAACACTTTCAGTGTACATATGAACTTTTTTCTACTTTGGTAAAATGTTGGGCTGTAAAACTCCAAAAGGAGTTTTTTCCTTGTATTTTAATCCGTATAAATGCAGCTTTATTACATGTGAAATAGTCATATAGAGAAATTGGAGTAATTAATAAAGCTGAAGATCCGGTTTGAAATTTATTTGTGAAACAAAATGAACGTTTCTAATTACATCAGGAGTCAGAAACTAATGTTACCGAATATTTAAGTTTTTGAAGGCTAGCGACGTTCAGAACATTCAGAAGCGGTCAACAATTTTTGTTCCATATTGTCAAAACTTTTAAGGAAAGTTTTATTAAAGTTTGTTGCATAATTTATTTTGATATAAAATTGAAAAGGTATAGTTGCTACTTTTTCTTAATAATCCAATTCTAAGTGGAAAAATTCGGACGTATTTCTTGTTGGAAACCTTTCTGTTGTTTTCGAGTATAAGTTTTTTTAAAATTCAAATTAAAATCTTTCGAATATAATTTTTTACCAGATATTCCAATAAAGCAAAAGTATCGGTATATTTTTATCTCAAAATTATGTTACTTCAAACAGATGGTAATTTAAATATAAGCAATATAATTATTTTTACTGAATATCGCAAAAAGATAAATTTTATATAAAAATTTTGATAATTCAAAAAGATTTAGAAAAAGATTAAGCAACCTTTCTACTTAATAATATTCAGTCACTATAAATAATTAATTTTCAACATTAATACACTTTTAACATGCTTCAAAAGATAAACTTCTATTTTATTTATCAAACTTTGAGAGCTTCGAAATTTAAATCTGTCAGCAGCTATGGATTATTAATTTGATTTCTTATGTGTGTAAGAAGTTTTTAAGTAATATTGCAACTTATGAAATCCAATATATTTAAGCTGATAATAACTAATGAATGAAAATGCAGGTTTAAAGTCAAATTTCTTTTTATTCGAACATTTAATCTATTTTATTGAAAAATTTATATTATTATTCATAAAAAGATTTTTTGAATTTTCATCACTTATTTGGACGGAAAATTAATATTCATATAGAAACTTTCTTGTTATGGAAGTAATTATGTGAGCTGTTACTAAGTATAATTATGTGAACTTTTGATCGATTAATTTTCATTTTCTTTGTCGAAGATGAATATGCAGCAAGCAGAAAAATTTTCAGTAATAAATTAGATGCATGATTTTTTTATATTAAAAATATTATTTTAAAAGTAGTTTTCTTTCACATGATCTTTTTTGAGATTTGGCTTTTATAATTTTAATTAATAATAATTTTTTTTATTTATTACGTAATAAGGTTTTGCTATTACGTACATTCTGTGGCAAGTAAAATAAAGCCCTGCTTCTAAAATGTTAAATCTGAGCCTTTATTGATAAACTAAAGCTAAAATAAAGCTAACTTTATTTTAAATATATAATACCCACTTTACCTTAGAGAGAATAATAATTTTACTATTACTATAATAAAAAAACACTGTTTACATTTATATTTATTGCAACTTATAATTACCGCAAGGACGAAAGATCTTAAAGTAAACCGTTAAAGTAACAATGTATAATATCATAATTTTACATTAAATATAAGCATATCTATTTATATCTGGCACATCAGCGGATATAAGGGAAAATTTAAGCGGTTTAGAGATTACCACATAAGCTTCATACGAAACAATTTTTCTTGTTCTTAATCTGAATGATTTTATATACTGTCGGTGCCTAAATATATACGGCTTGCCTTTAAAGGTTATTTACATTCCATAAGAAGAATGTAGTTTCAGAAACACGAGGAACTTCCTTTTATGTTAGAATAGAATTACAGAATATTCTACAGCATTCAGAAATGAGTGAAGATATTCCATAAAGGAATTATTTTAAAATTGAGTTGAATTCTTAAAAGAAAGCACGTCACTGAGCAAAATTTTAATTGAAAAATTAAGAATAAAAGCACAATTAAATTAAAAATATGCTCGAGCAAAATGTAGCAAATTTCAAAAGCTAAAACTTTTTCAGGCAATATTGCCGTCATCAAAATATAAGTGTTCCTCAAAGCTTATTATATTTCAATTCAAATCTGATGATTTCGAATAAACTTCATTCATAGTAAATACTCTTTAGAGATTCTAAAAGTAATTCAGATTATTTGCTTTGGATACCCTAGAAAAAATACAAACAGATGAAAACATCAAATTGAGTAATTTCAGTCAAAAAACTATAGAAAGTTTATCATTTGAGGCACTTGGCTGTTCTTATTTACTTAAGGCATTGACTGCCCAGCGCGTAATGTGGCGACATCGCCAATGAGCCAATCACGCGCTGACGCGTGGTGTTTGGTGGACGTCTCAGGTGCTAGTCACGCGGTAGCGAGGGATTTCAATATTTATTCTCCGGTTCAATCGGCATTACATTTTGGTTATATATGCTGGCATTGGCGTGGAATGAAGGTCAGTAACTAGTTGCAAACGTATGTGGTTTCGCAATTTTTACTTATTAAAAATGAACGTATAATATGAGTTGTTTATTTCTCATAGTATGTTAGTCGGCATATGTGTACAACCTACTCCTATGTCACGGCATTAACCCTTCAGCACAGGTATCCATTTTTGGAACGTTAGCACTCACGCGGGGTTATTTTGACCCCAAATTGTTAGACACTTACTCTTTATTTTATTGGTTATTTGTACAAAAATAAAATATGCTCAAAGAATAAGAACATTTTTTCGTAAAAATAACTTGTACTTAAGACACAAATGAGAGTTTTAATAAGAAAAAGGAAAGTTGAACTTATATCCTTTTTCCTCCTTTCCTGTATTTTTTCTTCTCCGCTGCTCACGTTCGTACGCTTCCATAGCCGCAACGTTAAGTTAACCTGAAACGTTAACACACGCACGGGTCAATTTCACCCCAACGCCCCTAGTAATAAGTGAGAAACCCCGTTTCACCGGTTTTGACTTTCTTATCCTCTTCTTCTAGTTCCCCTATGAAGGTACAGGAAGTAACAGGGGCAAGTGTTCAGAAATTCCTAGAATTTTTTTAAAAAAGATAAAGGGTGGGTTCAAAAAGACCCCACGCGTGTGCTGACGGGTTAACTATCAACACGTCTTCACATGACTGGCAGTCAAAGTGTTAAGAGTTGTCCATAGGCACATTACTAATAGCGCTAAGTAAATGCTTTTTTCTTTACAATAAACTAGAGGAGAGTCAAATTAATTCTTAGAAAACTTTTCTCTCCAGGAAATTCTTTGCGCTAGAAAAATTGGAAGAGAAGTCAAGATAAATAAACCAAAATTACTTACCAAGCTAAATACCATACATTGAAAACCATGAAGACCGATCGCTACTCATCATAACATCTTGCAAAATGGGCACCACTAGAGTTCCATGTGAATCCAGACTATCCATTACCAGGCGTACGCCTCTTTAGAAGGGGTATCCGATCAGGAAACTTCAGAAGGACCATAATAAAAGAAAAAAAAAATGTGTCATTGCTTTTGGGGAGGACAGTAAGAAATGAATTAAGAATCACTTAATGCATCAGTGTAGTTTTAAGACAACTTATGGATAGAATTACATAAGAACAATGGATTTAATTAACTATGTGTTATGTTTCGTCCTGAAAATCTTTGGAAAAATTAGAATAGAGAAAAAATAATATATGTACAAGAAAAAACCATATTTTAAAGAGAAGTAACATTAGATTAAACAAAGATGTTCCTTCATAAATCAGTTAATTAATTAGATTAAACAGATAAGCGAATAAACTGAACTAAATAATTAGTAAGTAAACTTCCCAAAATACACATTGCATGCCGTTCAATTTTAAAATGGAAATACTGAAATCGGATTCATTCCATAAAATATATATATTATTGAATTAAACATTTAAATTTTGTAAATTTTAATTCTGAAATAATTTGGGTGAAAGATAGAAACTCTTCAGAAACTGAATTTACTTAATTTGGGAATGAATAATTTACAGAAGATTTATCATTTTACCTATAATAAGAAATCATGTAACTGCAAAAGATAATATATAATAGCTGATATATCTTAAAGTGCATCAATCACTTTTTTAGAATTAATCTCAAAGACTCAAGAAAATTATCCATTGTTTTGTGGACAATTTAACTGATTAAAACTGATTTCTATAATCAATATGTCATCTATGGGCCGATCAAATAATAATTGATCACGTTCTTTTTTACACAATTATGTTTAACTTGACATGTTTCATGTTTGTTACGATGAAATTTTGCTATCGATTTTTCACTCCCTTCCTAATATGATAGAGTTTTGAAATTTTCAAAACTTTTGTGTTCGCGATGACAATTACAATATTTTAATATTTTCAGGGCTTAATTATTAGCCAATCAATTAATTCAATTTAATTTAGATTCCATACTAGTGGCGCCTCCAGGTAAAGAATTTAAACATCGATTAAATATCCCATGATAGTTATAAAAATTATTTAAAAATTAAAGGCTAAAAAGAAGATTAAAATAAAAAAATCTACATTTCATGAAACTAAGAAAAATGTGTTTTTAAAAACAGTTTTTATTAAATTTATTTGTATATTTTAAATGCAAAGAACATAAAAAATTAATCGAACTATTAATTTTTTGTAAAAAAATAAAATTACAATAGAATATAAAAAATAATAGAATTAAATAAAGATTTTTATGAATCAAGATGGTAAATGAATTCTAACCCTTTGGGTCATTTTTTATTTAATGATTTTTATTTTTTTGTATTAGAGAAATTGATTGAAAGATTTTCGTGTCTCATTTATATTTCTTTTAAATGATTGTTTGAGATTGACTGGTGTTTGGAAATTTAATAATAATGAATCATTTGTAATATAATGTATTACAGATTCTGAATCAAGCAGGTTTGTGATTGAGAAACGCTTAAAATTACTAGAGCCTGCAGTATGTAACCTGTATGTTTGAAATAATCTGTATATAACAACCTGTATGTTTGATATAAATGTACTAAATAAATCAAAATTTCTATTAGCTTTCTTCTGGTAAATGTTATTCAGAGATAATAAAGATAAAATGAATGAATAATTTTACTTTATTAACCAATTTTAAATGTTAGTTTCCATTTCCCTGGTTATTTAGTAAAGTTAATAAGCAGCTCAACTTTTCATATAATGCGAAGATTTACATCATCTACTTAAAATTATGAAGAAAATAGAGTTTAAGATAGGGTAACAGTAATGCTCCATGACTTAAATGGGACAGGCTGTTGTCATTATAGATAAATTCAAGATAATTTCTTCGTTCTGGTATACGTAATCATTCTCATTTAAATTTGTCATCACGGATAGATTTTAAGAATGAAACTTGTGAAATACTTCATGTTGTTAAAAAATCGCAAACACAGATTCTTGCCAAACATTTTAGAGTGGATATTATTTGCATTTATCAACATGCACGCTTTCAGCAAAATTGTTTCTTTGTACTACTGAAGACTTTACACAAGATGATGTTGACTTACCCTAGGTCTTAATTACAGAAAAGAGGTCATTAAGAAGAAAAAAATACACTTTCTTATCGAGCCATGAATTAGGATAAACTTAAAGATTACGACTGATAAATCTTCTACACAAATGAATTCATTCCAAAGTTGTTTATAAAAGAAAAAGCCCTCAAACTTTTGATCTAAATCCTAATTAGTCTAAAAGGGCTTTGCTAATTTCTTTGCAAGTAATGATTTACACAACTGAGGATTTTAGAAAGTTTACTTAGCAAACTTTTGCAAAATGTTTCCAGCTGAACTTTACTAGCAAAGCATTTCTTATAGCAACCTTTTAACTTTGTTTCCCTGCTATGCATCTTCTGAATTTCTATTTAAGTTTCCTGTACAGCCATTCTAGAAAATATCCAAACACCATTCGTCTTTTACCATTTCTTCATATACTGGAAGAGAAAATATATTATCATTATCGCATAAAGGATCATGCGATAGTTAAGATTCGTCCAACTGAAGTCTTCTTACAGACTTTTACATAAATAGATTTGCTTCATATTTGTAAAGATAGAATTTTGTAATCAATTTTAGACTCGTTTGATGTGCTACAGTTCTATTTGCAGCTGACGATGCAATATTTTATTATCTTCAGAACTTAATTATCAATTAATCGATTATTTTATTTAGTTTCGATTCAATATGAGAGGCGGTATCTAGTATCGAATTTGAAAAAACTGTTTACAAGATTATATAATAATAGTAACGAATTATGTATATTATAGGCTAGACGCTAAGAATATTAAAAATTAAAAAAATGTTGTTGAAAAGCACGCTTTTATTATTGTACTAAAACTTAGGAAATAAATTTTTTATCCAATATACGGAAGCATGAGACGCTGAAAATAATACGATAAGAAAATTTAGCCCAAACGAATGTTAAAATGACGAAATTACATAAGCATTCAATAAAATTAAAGTATAAATGTGATTAAAATTCTAATATATTTAAAATATTTATTTTGAGAGTGTGTTTATGTAATTAAATGCAATATAGTCAATTAAAGAACATGTGACGTTCCATTTGTTCAAATGAAAATGAATTGTATGCACGGAAATGTGTATTAAAGTGAGTAATTATAAATATATCACGAAATGGAAAAATAATCAAAGCAACATATTTTTTTACAAGCTTTGAAGCTGGATGAATGTTTCAATCTATTTGATTAAGAAAGGACATTTAGGCAAGATCTTGATATGGAGAGAAAACAAATTTTGTATCATTAACGCATTGTTGCAGCGAAAACAGTTGGTACTTTTAACTTTAATTTTCAACTAGATAGACTCTGAACAGGATCTCCATTCTTCTAGCATTCACAGTCTTCAGGAAACAGCCAACATCAGAAAATTTGATCATCGATTCAACCCGAGCCAGCCCTGCGCACATTGTGGAATCGAAACTCTCCACAGCAGATCTCCAAGAAGAAAAAGAAAATACGGCCACAACCACACCTTCTTGCTTATAGTAGGATAAATGGATCACGGCTGAAAGCGTATATACAAATCTTAAAACATTGATTATGGTTCGTTTTCTTATAAAACATGTGTTATATGAAATATTTAGGTGTTAAAGCTCGAAGCATTTACCAATAAATAATTCTTCTTAAATTCAGGAGGATATGTTTCTTCAATTTTTCTAATATTATTATTTGCCTCATTGGAGATTTTAACAAAGTGAGATAATTATCTTTGAAAGCGAAATAATGTAGCAGTAAATTAATCGATTTCGAGGTTTGAGTTAACATTCATTCAATAATGTGTTGAGCATTGTAGTTAAATGAATGAAAACTTTATATCTTTTAAACCTATAGAAGCATCACAGCTATGATAATATTAAGGAAGAAGGCTTCGGAAATGAAAACCTTTGTAAGTATTTTTGCTTCTTAATACGAAAATGATGTCGGAAACATTATTAGTTAAATGAATGTAAACATTCATTTATTATTTCTATTAGAAATGCTAGAAGATGTGCATACAATTTCGGTGTATTTGAAAAGTAGTTTCCGTGTTTAAATCAATTTAAACAATAAAATTTGAACCAAAAACTATTAAATTTTAAGATTTAAACGTATGCATTTCTCCATAATACGATTCTGCATGGATCCATAAAAATACGTTTATTTTATGATCTTAGACATATTGCCAAGCACATCGACCGACCCAAAATACGCCCACTTTGGGTTAGATGTATGAAATATTTAAAAAGAACATATCTTCAAATCATAAAGATAAAGATTACAGAAATAAAGATTAGAGAAAACATTATTTAAATTTTACGGTTACAATGAGTGTTTACAAATTTCCATATGGGATTCGAAAGCGCCTGTCATTCAAGGATGCTTGAGTTTTTGTACACGAAAATCATTTGAAACTGAATCAGCGTTTAAAAAATGCTTCAGGATATTTCATAATCGCTTTTTCAGGTGTTCTAAGATTTTAGAATTCAAAGGGTTCATTTCATTTTTGTATAATAAATAAGTGAAATAAGGATAAATCACCAATAAATTCCAGCTAATCAGAATAATTTGATTGCATTAGTAGTATAAAAAATATAAAAAATTAGCCAATTAGCATAGTTTTTTTATGTCGTATGGATTTTAAAGATATCTATTTATCTTTTTATATATATTATATTATATATAATCATATATATTATATTATAATCAGAAGTACAAATTTAGGATCTTTTAAAACTCCGCTAATTATACCTTTTACTCTCTCAGTAATTTAGTTATCTTAAATGACATTACACCTGTTGCTTAACTGGCACTCTAATTATCTGCTAATAATTATTCAAGATGGATCTTTACACCTGACAAATAATCTTAAAGTCTCATATCATTAAATCAATTTAACATCAATCATTTCACAAATCATTAATTAAAAATTTCCTACTTAATGAAACATCTTAACAGCAGGCATAAAGTGAAACCTTAACTTAATTTTAGTTCTTAATTTATCCTTAAAATAATCTCCAGATTCAATACCAAATAAATTTAGAAAGATGTTGGTTTGCGTTGTGTTTGAAATATATATTTAGATGTTATATTCTTAATATTAACCCAGGTTGCACCAAATAATTACCTCCATCAGTGTCATTACGGTAGTGAAGAAAAATCGGAGACCAAATTACTCTAAACTAATAAATTTATTAACATCAAAATTAACCCTGCCATCTTACAAACATAATCTCACATCTCATTTTGCACTATAATCAATGTATGTTAATACATTACATAATTCAAAATACAAAACACTAAAACAAATATTAATAAAACACAATAAAAAGAAAATGATTCAAAGCATCAAGTATTGATTATGCTTAGGGTCGACCCAGTGTAAACAAAGAACTTTTATTCTTAAACCTCAATCATGTTTAAAACTAAATCAATTCTTACTCCATCTTCTACATTAAACATATAAATTTATCTCACTTAGCATCTGTTCATTACAAAAGAAATTTCAAAAAATAGTGGCCCCCAACAATCTTAATTTATTCTTATTTATCCTTATTTATCCTATCCTTAAACATTTTATTAATAGATTTTATGCCTATCATTAATCTTCTTTCATATTAAACATCCTAGAACATACAATAACATGCAAAAATAACAAATAGCAATAAGCAAAATATACTCAGATGTAATTTAAGGGTACTAACACATATATATATATATATCTTCTCACGTCTCATTTATCTCATTATGTGGCAAAAATTTATAAACAGGTTTTACACACATTGTTCATCAAATTGATCTTCTAATTTATACATGTCACATATATATTCAATCACTTATTATTTCACATTATCAATATGATCTACTCATTCAACGCTTTGTTTTTAAATAAATTAAAATGTAAATTACTGCAAACCATTTAATTCTCAATGAAATTTTAATAACAATAAAGTAAAAAACTTAGTTTACATTATCATTTCACCATGTCAAATCGACATGTAGTAATCTCAATCTATATGGTAGTGGAACTTGTTAAGTAGTATTTTTATTTCTCATCAAACACCTTCCAGAAACATGCATGCCATTATATCAATCTGTAATAATTACAATTTTCTTAGTTTATTTACTTATATTCCTTTTTTATCTTCTATCAAATAGTTTATTACTTAAATTTATAAACAACAATACATATATTCAAAGAGTCTTATTAATTTAATGGTTATGATAATTAATGATACTGTACCTGATAAAATATTAGCCACAACTACATAATGCTTCAGGGTTTCATTTTGTCTTTTCCTTAAAATTATAAATTGGTATATTGTTCCTATTATAGTAATATCAAGGAAAAATTTAAATGTTAACAACTTGTATATATTAGTTAGGTTCTGCAGTCAGTCTCTGGTTTCTGGAACACGACAATGGTCCTGGGTATGGTGAGTTCTCGGAACATAAAGGCTGGATATGGTAGAATCTTGGGGGATATTCGGCTATTTTATGGCGATATCAGGTAAAACAGGCAGCGTACTGCAACGGCTGGGCCTAACGTCACATGGTTCGACATCCGGACAGTCCGATGGATGGTCCAGCAGAGTTAGATTTTGATTCTGGTGCATTATATCAGCAGACTCATAACCTCACGATCCTCTCGACGCCGAAATGCACGTCTTTGGGACGCCCCTTCGAATCAGCCTAACGTCACAGCACATCAAGGTGAGGTGTGTCAATCGCCATGACCTCGCTTTGTTTACCAAGAGAAAAAAGAGCCAGACAATCAAACCAGCCCGGTTTGATTGTCTTTCCGCAGCAAAGTTTCTGAATCCGGCCTGAATGTCAGGAGGGCCCTTTTCTATTTCTCACAGTTATCTCCTCTATCTCCACTTTTTTCCATCTCCCTCCAAAAAAACCCAGAAATTTTAGCACTGCGGCAAGGGCCCCGGCCGTGGCGGTGAAACCCCGCTATCATTTCCTCAGTCATTTAAACATCCTTCCTTTTACAGAGCTAAAAACCATCTCCCAGACCGACGACAAACCAATTTCAGAATCAGACCCAAACGCCAAGAAACAAAGTAATTTGCAGTTCAAAAGGTCAGAGAAGGGAGGGAAGTCCTGCATCCACCTCGCGGGAAGCGAACGTTTCGAGAGTGGTAAAGTGCAATATTTTTGTCGTAAGGGATCAGTGAAGAATTCCACAGCAGTTAAGAACGGGACAGACTGTCGCGGGAGACAGCCGCAGACAACCACCCAAGATAAAAAGGCGAATGACCCACTCCAGACGATTCTCTTGAAAAAATAAGACTCCATCTGACACTCATTTTCACCTTTAATTTCGTATTTTACAAAACTTTTAAATAATATTAATAGTTAAATGGTTTTTAAACAACTAGAATACAACTATTTATATCAGAATTTAAATAATTTTGAAAAATTCCTAATCCAAGAAAAACTCTATACAACATTTAACTATATTCTTATCTTTTAAAGATCACTAAATGAGCCTAATTGTTTAAATTTTATATTTTTATATACATATATATATATATATATATAATGCATTTTATTGGTAAAAGCGTATAGATGCTCATCAGGGGTAAATAAGTGAAATCTATACGAACCGCTAAAAATTAGAGAAATCATAATGCTTGCTGCGAACAGTGTTAAAAACCTTGCCTTCACCCCGAGCATTATGATAGACCAAGAATTCGAATGAAACACCAAATATTAAAGATTATTGTACTTACCTAAAACTGAGGGATGCAGCCAACGGGAGATAGGACAAAGAACTGAACGCGTCGTGTAGGGTTCGGATGTTTGCGAAATATCAATTTACTTTCTTTTGCGCCAAAATTCTAAGGATGGAGGAACTTTTACACTTCTGTTATGATGTTTCTTCTGCAACAACAATTCATTATAACCCCTACAGACAAGGCGGCCGGAAACTACGCAATAATTTGCAAGAAATTCTATCTCGAGCTATTAGATAAAGAACTTAAATCATCAGAAATCTATAAACTGAGTAAATCTAATGACATAACTATTAAGAAAAAGAATTTCAGCTTTAAACAAAACAATTGGATGCCACAATGACATTAACAGCCTACCATATATTGTTATACAAGGTGGCCGCCGAAGGCGGCTAGTTAAACATAAAAAAAATATTGCCTTAGCTTTCAACAATAGAAGAGAGACACGCAAATAAATATTCGTTTAAACAATGAAAATGGTTTGAATTGCGTTGCAACAATGAAAGGTATTGTTGTAAATTATGCCTAAAAATATTTTTTAAAAGTTATTAAAATTACAGGAAAAACATGCGACAATTTAATTGATATCATTGGAAAGGTAATGTTTTGCACTTTCAGATGGTGTAAAAATCATTTTTGTGCTTTACTATTTTCGAAAATTATTAAGGATAGAAGCCGAAATTTCGTTTAAATTTCAATTAATCAAAATTTTTTAAAGTCTCCGAGGTGCACATTCCCACCCTCTAAAGTATGTTTGTACCAAATTTCGTAGCTATAGCTCGAGCAGTGCGCCATGCAGAGAGCCAACACACAGATACACACACATTCTCCTTTATTATTAGTAGAGATATCCCAAATTCCATATACAGCCTATAAAGTTTCGATATATAACTTGCGGTACAAATACCTATATGAATGAGCCTGGAGTAATTTTCTCAAAATATCTTAACATAATCCTCAAGTTTTTTGAAGACGAAAATTTTACATGGATAATAAAAAACAAAAATAAAGTTATTTAATTAAAAATAATAAAATGGATACAGTAGAAACCTATGATTTCCAAGACCTATTCACAAGGATTCTTTCAGATAAACTACAAGAAGTTTTAATGAATTATTTCTACCACCTAAGAAACTTGCTAAACATCCCAATAACCCACTGGAAAGATAATACAAATTACTGTATTTATAGTAACGTCATTTTTAATAGAGAAAATATCTTCCAGCAAATTAAAGGCATCCCACAAGGAACCAGCTTGTAAATATACATAAAGATTTTGGTCTTAAAAAAATATTAGCATTAGTAAATATAAAACTCTTATTAATCTTATACAGAAAGAAAATTATATTATTTTTGATAATAAGATTTGCTATCAAATTAAAAGATTACCTCAAGAAGGTCCAGCTAGCAATAGTTTAGCAAATATATACCTACACTACTATGAGAAAGATTTAAATAATAATAGCTCTAGTATATTATGCCGTTATATAGATGATTTGATATTATTTAATAAAGAAATAGACCTAAAGTCACAAATTAACTTATATCCTGACTATTTAAAACTAATAAAAACTAATGGCAATGAATTAGTTGCAGAATTTCTAGACTTAGATATAAAAATTATCGATGTAAAATAGTAACTGATATCTTTGATAAAAGAACAGCATTTAATTTTCAAATTAATAAATTTCCTTTTCAGGATAGTAATCCTAGCATTTCAGTCTTCAAGAATTTAGTAAAAAATTATATAATTAGAAATAATAATTTGGTTACAGACAATGATAATAGAATTAAAAATATGAAATTTTTTATAATTCAGCATTGGTATATGGAATACACAAAAAATTTAAGAGTTTATATAGATAAGAAATATTTAAGTCACTTAGAATAAAACATTGTTTTTGGTATTTAATAGAATATTTATAATTCTTATATTACTTTTATTTTTCAAATTGGTTATTGATTTATTAGTTTCTGTATTACTACATAGATGGCGCCAGGATTTATAAATTCAAAAACTCCTTAGAACAAGAATGGATCATTAATATTCAAATACATTATTTTATAAAAATTTAGATTATTAATAGTATTACATATTTTGACAGGTTTTGAGATTTTTAATATAGGTATCTTACTAATTCTTTATAATAAAGTAAATTAAATCATTTGATTATTTTATGTTGGATCATAGTTAGATATATAGTTTTGGCAATCTGTGAAGTCAAGCTAAGTGGCGGTTTAGATTAAAATGTGGAATACAAGTTAAAGATGGGTAATAAAACACTGATTCTATAATTTCTAGTGAATAAGTATGGATATTTTATAGAATGATGTATTTAATGTTTTTATTGCAATATAATAGTGCAGTATATTATTGTATTTCATACATTTAATTATTTAATTTTAGTAATTTCCATATAATGTGGTATCTTGTTAGTGTATGATTTTTCATTCTAAATTCTTTCATTTTAGGGTAAATCACCCTGTCTGTTTTTTCCACAACTTTAGTAACAAGGATGGTTTGCATAGCGAAATTGATTTAACCTGGCTAATGCTCTTCCAAAGCAGAGCTACTAATTTTATTGTTGAAAACACCATATACTTCAATTGCCTTTTTTCAATAATTTTGATAGCAATAGAGTTTTTTTTACATGTTAACATCTAAATTTTTAAATTTACCTTTTGCTCTTAGTATCTATAATATTTTCAATTTTGTAGATTTTATTTTAGATTTGGTTATTTACCTTAATTAATTAATTTTACTTTATGAATTGCATTTTGATATCTCTTGTTTACTTTGTTTTTGTATATTCACATATAACAAGTTATATTTGGTTTATATATATATATATATATATATATATATATATATATATATATATATAAAAAAAAAAAAAAAAAAAAAAAAATATATATATATATAAAAGAGGCAAAACATAATAGAAAAACAATAAAATAAATAACAAACATTCATATCAAATTCGAAAGGATATGAAAAATCATCAGAATCATCAAATCATCAGAAAACTTACAAACTTACAAACTCAATAAATCAAATATTATCACCATTAAGAAAAAAATTTCAGCTCTTAACAAAAAGATTAAATGCCATAATGCAAATAATAATCTACCATATATTGTTATATATCCAAAATTTCATAAACAGCCAATTAAATTCAGATATATCACCTGCGGCACTAACACCTACATGAACAAACCTGGAACCATTTTTTCAAAACATCTTAATACCATCCTAAATCATATTGAACAAGAAAATTTCACATGGATTATAAAAAACAATAACAAAGTAATTGAATTCCTTAATAATAACAAAATTGATACAATAGAAACCTACGACTTTCAAGATCTTTTCACAAGTATTCCAATAAATAAATTACAAGATGTACTAATGAACTACTTCTATGATCTTAAAAATCTCCTTAAAATTCCAGTAACTTTCTGGGAAGACCTCATCAACTACTGCATATTCAATAACTTTATCTTTAACGGAGAAAATATTTTCCAACAAATAAAAGGCATCCCACAAGGAACAAACTTCTCATCTTTACTAGCCAACCTCTTTCTTCATTTCTTCGAAAGAAATTTCATCTTAAACCTCCACTCTGCCTTCCGATTTATTGACGATATTATAATTTTTAATTTTCAAGACTTCAGCTCTATTTGCAATACCATCTACCCAGAAGAACTCAAACTAATTAAAACCAGCAA
>BGPR01000013.1:2722667-2803640 GCA_013235015.1 Araneus ventricosus
TTTAAATTTCAATTAATCAAAATTTTTTTAAAGTCTCCGAGGTGCACATTCTACCCTCTAAAGTATGTTTGTACCAAATTTCGTAGTATAGCTCGAGCAGTGCCATGCAAGAGCCAACACACAGATACAATACACTCCTTTATTATTAGTAGAGATATCCCAAATTCCATATACAGCCTATAAAGTTTCGATATATAACTTGGGGTACAAATACCTATATGAAGACCTGAGTAATTTTCAAAATATCTATAACATAATCCTCAAGTTTTTGAAGAGAAATTTTACATGGATAATAAAAACAAAAATAAAGTTATTTAATTAAAAAATAATAAATGGATACAGTAGAAACCTATGATTTCCAAGACCTATTCACAAGGATCTTTCTTCATAAAACTAAAGAAGAGAATTATTTCTACCACTCAAGAAACTTGCTAAAACATCCAATAACCCACTGGAAAGATAATACAAATCTACTGTATTTATAGTAACGTCATTTTTAATAGAGAAAATATCTTCCAGCAAATTAAAGGCATCCCACAAGGAACCAGCTTAAATATACATAAAGATTTTGGTCTTAAAAAAAATATTAGCATTAGTAAATATAAAACTCTTATTAATCTTATACAGAAAGAAAATTATATTATTTTTTTGATAATAAGATTTGCTATCAAATTAAAAAAAGATTACCTCAAGAAGCGAAGCTAGCAATAGGTTAGCAAATATATACCTACACTACATGAGAAAGACAATAATAGCTCTAGTATATTATGCCGTTATATAGATGATTTGATATTAATAAAGAAATAGACCTAAAGTCCTAAAATTAACTTATATCCTGACTATTTAAAACTAATAAAAACTAATGCAATGAATTAGCTTGCAGAATTTCTAGACTTAGATATAAAATTATCGATGAAAATAGTAACTGATATCTTTGATAAAAAGAACAGCATTTAATTTTCAAATTAATAAATTTCCTTTTCAGGATAGTAATCCTAGCATTTCAGTCTTCAAGAATTTAGGAAAAAAATTATATAATTAGAAATAACTAATTTGTTGCTAAGAATGATAATAGAATTAAAAAATAGAAATTTTTATAATTCTACATTTATGGAATTACAAAAAATTTAAGAGTTTATATAGATAAGAAACATTTAAGTCACTTAGAATAAAACATTGCTTTGGTATTTAATAGAATATTTATAATTCTTATATTACTTTTATTTTTCAAATTGGTTATTGATTTATTGTTTCTGTATTACTACATGATGGGCCAGGATTTATAAATTCAAACTCCTTAGAACAAGAATGGATCATTAATATTCAAATAATTTTAAAAAAATTTAGATTATTAATAGTAATACATATTTTGACAGGTTTTGAGATTTTAATATAGGTATCTACTTATTCTTTATAATAAAGAAATTAAATCATTTGGATTTTATTGGATCATAGTTAGATAATAGTTTTGGCAATCTGTAGTCAAGCTAGTGGCGGTTTAGATTTGTGGAATACAAGTTAAAGATGGGTAAAAACACTGATTCTATAATTTCTAGTGAATAAGTATGGGATATTTTACAGAAATGATATTAATGTTTTATTGCAATATAATAGTGCAGTATATTATTTATTCATACATTTAATTATTTAATTTTAGTACTCCATATGTGGTATCTTGGGTGTATGATTTTTCATTCTAAATTCTTTCATTTTAGGTAAATCACCCTGTCTGTTTTTTCCAAAACTTTAGTAACAAGGATGGTTTGCATAGCGAAATTGATTTAACCTGGCTAATGCTCTTCCAAAGCAGAGCTACTATTTTATTGTTGAAAAACACCATATACTTCAATTGCCTTTTTCAATAATTTTGATAGCAATAGAGTTTTTTTATGTTAACATCTAAATTTTAAATTTACCTTTTGCTCTATGTATCTATAATATTTTCAATTTTGTAGATTTTATTTTAGATTTGGTTATTTACCTTAATTAATTAATTTTATTTATGAATTGCATTTTTCTTCTTGTTTACTTTGTTTTTGTATATTCACATATAACAAGTTATATTTGTTATATATATATATATATATATATATATATATATATATATATATATATATATATATATATATATATATATATATATATATATTAATATATATATATATTAATATAATGAATATATATATCTTGAATTCTATCGGTATGATTCGAGCTATGAACACATTTAATTAATATAACTTGATACAAACATTTACATCTTTAACTGCTTTTCGCTGAATTAATGGGGCATTTGGTCAAAATACTTTTAATTTGTGTAAATAAATTCCATTCTCGACTGACAGACTAATCCCCAGACTCCCAAATCGTAAAAACATTCGAAAATGCAGAATATTATCTTTTCAATGATATTGACTTGAATACAATGTAACTTTTTCTTTAGTTTCAACAATTATTTCAAAATTAATTTTATGTATAATTAGTAACAATTTTATCATTTCATCATCATTAATAACAATCATTAGTATAAAGAAATTCAAACTAATTTCCTACTTTAAAAAATATTAATTGCATGTTCCTTCCGTAGTTAAAATTATGAAAAAAATTTCCTTGCTTTTGGCACTTTTAGACAGATTTCTGAGTTTCGCTTTTATTTCGAATCATAAATACAAAGTAAAATAATTTTCATAACACAAACGCCGCAATATTTCTTGAAACTGTTTCCAGAAACTTCAAATTTCTTTGGCTGTTTCTCATAAATATTAACATTTCGATTCAATTTTCTGATTTTTCAACACATACAGTTGGTATATCATAGACATTTTAATACCTGTCATTCAGCTTCAGTATTAAAATGTCTATGATATACCAACTTTCTTTCTTTCTCTTGATAAGTATTTATTTATTAGATTGTTGAACTATTTTATTGCAAGGGCTTCAAAGTTATCCCTTTTAAAATGTGTCAACGAACGTTTTTTTTTTAAGCTTAGAGTTCTAAATACCGTTTTTATCTCCATTTTAATCGTATCTGATTTTAGTAAAGACAAACATATTTTAAAAGCATGGTATTTTGTGGTTGTTGAAAATCCCTGCTCTATGGAGCTGGCGTCTGAGGTGGATCATTAAATACTGAAGACATTAAGCGTTTAACAACCATCCAAAGAGTGTTTCTCTTAAAGTTCATGAAAATGTATAGGACCACCTCTAAGCAGGTACTGGGAGTTCTGGTAGGAATTCTCCCACTCCACTTTCTACCAAAGCAGTATTTCAAAAATTTCAGGTCTAGGTTTGCCGGTCCTCCGAGTTTGGTCTTGTTCTGGATGTCGGTGAACTTGATCATTTTATTAAATTGCCCAGTGTCCAAATAGAGTTCAGAATAATTGACATTAAACCTCAAATTACAAATAGTCAATTCGAGGTGTGCACGCATGAATCCAGGATCGGAGACGATTGAGGGCCCTCGGTGTGCATTCTCAAAAATGAACATCCCTTCAAGATTTTAAAATTCAAACTTAGCCAGAATAATACTGTTTTCCAGGTCGAGCAGGCGGCGATTAATTTCGCTGTCCGCTGAGCCCAAACGAACGGCTTCAAATTTAATATATACACCGACAGTCAGTCCTCGATTGAGGATCTGCGGAGTGCCGGGCCTAGGTCTGCATTTGTAATGATGCGAAAAAGAATGTATATTTGGCTGGTAACTTGGTTGGGTTCACCTGGGTCAAAACACATGTCGGCGACCCTGGTAATGAGCTCGCCGATCACAATGCCAAATTGGCCACAACTGATGGCGAGAATATGGATGTCGAAGCACTGGACAAGTTTAAGGAGTGGGCAGACAAAAATAAACTGCACATCTCTATGGAAAAATCAAGCTTGTCCTTTTCAGAAAGCTTGTAAGAGGACCAACGATTAAATGGGGGAACCGATCAATTAACCGTAAAAACCATTTAAAATATCTAGGCGTTACAATAGATCATAAATTAAGCTGGCTACCACACATAATAGAGCAGGGCAAAAGAGCCATGCATCAATACCAACATCTCTGCAGAATCGCAGAAAGAACTTGGGGCATCAACAAAAACATCAGAAGGCTATTATATAAAACAGTTATAGAAAGAACACTATGCCATGGAGCAGCTGCCTGGGGACATAATATAACATCCCGACTCCAGAAAAAGCTGGACTCCATTCAACGTCTGTTTCTTCTTTATATTACTGGTGCATACAGGACAACCCCAACCGCTACTCTCCAAATGGTCACCGGTCTTCAACCCTCCACCTACAAATCCAACAAGAAGCAACTTATGCCAGAGTTGCTCGAGCAAGATCTTCATCCAACTATTTTACCGTTATATTCAGACCAACAGATTACGAGAGCAAAAGCAGTGGAATTCATATTTACCCCACTAATTTTCTTCTCCACAATCAAATTTCATTTGCAAAAAATCACATAGACTCAGGAGCCAAGGCTATATATACTGATGGATCTAAAACTGGCGAAGGCACTGGTAGCGCATATTGCATTCTCGAAAACTATGGAATAATACCCTCATGGCAAAGTAAACTTGATCGCCGCAATTCGGTTTTCCAAGCCGAAATGCTCGCAATTAGAATAGCAATTGAAGCAGCTTCTTCCCTTCATAGACCAATCAAAATTTGGACAGACAGTTTGTCAAGTTTTATGGTCATACATAATCCTAAATTCCACCATAGTATGGTCCGAGAAATTCAAACCATTTTGCTCTCCCATAGACACATTCACCTCAGATGGCCTAAAGCCCACGCCGGTTATTTAGGCAAAGAATGCGCAGACCAATTAGCAAAAGACGCCATCACAAAAGGCGACCCTTTCCTTCTACCTAAGCCACTTTCCTACCTGAAATCTGAGATTAAGTCAGCTGCTCTAAGCATCTGGCAAGACAACTGGGGTAATGGAGAAACTGGCCGCAATACACATGATATAGTGCCTAGGGTCTCAAACAAGCCAGTAGAATGGAATAGAGAAGAGATAATGTTCGTTACAGGACACGGGCCTTTCCCTTCATACCTTCATTGCTTCAATCTTCGAACACATGACAACTGCTCGTGCGGAGGAAAAGGAGATCCAATTCACTATGCCACACAATGTCGGTTTACCCTCTCCTGGCATTTCCAAACTCCAACAGTGTCATTTAAATTACAGAGGTTGAAAAACATTCTCACGAACAACTTATCAAGAACACGACTTCGACTCCTAATGAGTTTCATATGTGATGAAAACAATCTCATTGTAGAGGATAGTAATTGAGCGCTCATCCACCCAGACTGGCCCACACTTCCGGCTACTTATGATTTTTTCCCCTCTACGTATTTTTTTCTATTTTTATTTTTTTCTATGTTGTTCTGTCCAGTGTATGTTTCTTTTTCATTTTTATTTGTTTTTGTACCTGTTACTTGTTTTTGTCCTTTCTTAAAAAATAAAATTCACCTGCATCCATCCAAACCGGAAAGGAGCCAAATGGCTCTAAACACGGGGATGCAGGGGGTGTAATGTAATGTAATGAAACCCCGCTCTCATGTGTTAAATTCAAAATTACAAAAAATTCAATGAAAGATAGGCAATATAACTGAGAAAATTATGACTCAGAGTCGGGGAAGAGGGCCAGAAGTTTCGTGCCCTGCGTAAATAAAAAAATTCTGGTCCACAACAAATGTTTAGTTTACTTTTTAACGGGGCACGGTCCATTCCCCTGTTACCTACACAGATTCAAAAAACAAAACTCACCACTTTGTCCTTGTGGTCGACCAGATGACGTGGATCACTACGTTTTTCATTGCTCTCTGTCTGAGGATTATCATCTTAAAGAACCTACACTGAATCATCGGGTCGAGTGGCTCAAAATTTATTGAAAAATAGGGAGTGCATTTGCTACTTGAAAAAAATCTTCAGATTCTGTGGTTACATGTGCAATAGGCTTAATTAGTACTGAGTATATGGACTTGATTGGAGTGCTCCGGTTTCTGGAAATTATTATTTTGATTATTTTTTTTCCTTTGACTTAGAGGGATATTTTTTTAATACTCGGTTAACTGTTCTCGAGTTTACGACTGTTTTAGGGTTTGTTTTGTTTTATTTTAAATTGTTATCTTGTCCATCGTAATTTGTTTGTTAGATCTCTTGTGTGCTTCTGTGCTTTTGTGTGGTTTTTGTAATGCTTACTGTATCTCGATTTTTGATTGTAACTGTTTGGTTTTAAATGCTTTTGATTTTAATCTGGTTATCTTAATTTTTTGTGTGTGTTTTGTTTTCCTAATGTTAAGCTTTTTGTGTGTTTTCTCTCTGTCTTTTTGTGTTTTGTGTTTTTGCTCTTTATCCTTTTTTGTTTCGTGGGGGCTTTTTTGGAGTTCATTGTTGTAAACGATGATTTTTTAAATCGTTCTGCTCACCCTTTGAGGTCCTTTGTAAATTCTTTTTTTAATGTAGTTCTTTTGTTTTATGTTTCTCCTCCTGGACTGTGTATGGCCTTACACTCTCTTGGGTAGGCTGGGCCGGGGCGGGTTGTAAATATGTAAATAAAATTTTAACGTCATAGTGGGCTTAATTTCTGCATTTTTTTATTCTTAGGCATTACAACCAAGAAGTGTGAAATCAAATACATTGTTTTGCTTAGTATTTAAAGACATGGTCTTTTTACCTTTTTAGAACTTATATTTGAAAGTGCTGTCAATTTATTGCAGTTGCATTTTGACAGAAAATCACGATTTTAAACTATTGTACAAGTCTTTAAAATTGAATTAATCATCTTTCAAATTTTAACTTTAGGACCAAGAAAAAAAGAGATAAATTTTTAAAGCGTGTCCAACGTTTTAGGCACATTGTTGTTGGTCGCTTTTTATATAATTTAATGTATGAAAAATTTCGTCACTTTTTCAGCTTTATATTTTACTTTCTTATTATAATTAATGACTATGTTTTATTTTATACCTAAACAAGAATAATTTGAGATACTAAATTATAAAAGATAGCAGCTACACAAAGTGCTCTACAGTTTATGCCACCATGCTTTAATTCAGTTAACACAATGTTAAAGTAGATGAGTGTTACTGTATTTCCAATTTAACATCACAGCTCAACTTTTAGAAGAGATCACAGATCTGTAATAAAAATGGTGCATAAGAATTTGACCCATGATAAACACAAAGACAAGGCTTCTATAGGAGTAAAAGTAAAATGATTTTCAAAATTTGGAGTTTAAATACCTTCATAAAGTAATCTTGGAAAGATCGACGAGAATTCACATAATAGATACAAGGATAACGCTTCTGTAAGAGTAAAGGAAAAAGGATTCTTACTACGTGAAGTCTGAGATATCTTCATAAAGAAATCTTGAAAAGCTTTACGAGAATTCACATAATAGACACAAGGATAACGCTTCTAAAGGAATAAAGGTTAAATAATTTTTATAATGTGAAGTTTCAAATACCTTGATAAAGAAACCTTGAAGAGCGCGACGAGTATTAATTTGACATTAAAAACTACCAAAATTCCTGAGGCAAAACCAACAGTGTAGACGAACATTCTGGTCGTCAGAGGTTTGTTGAAATGTTACTTCCTCTAACAGCTTAGTAACCCTTTCTTGAAGAAAAAGCTACAAATGCTGCTTTCTAGAAAGTCCTTAACATTAGTCATTTAAGATATAATTCACATTACGAGTCACCAAACATAAAAAATTAAAGAAAAAGATGAAATAAGATTTTTTTTATTCTTCTTTATTGGGTTACATATCGCTGGCGAAGCCGAGACAAGGGATACCATTTGTATAATATGGTGATTTAAATAGCTAATATGTGGATAGCGGACGGGAGGAGAATTGGATTATTCGATACATTATGTTTTTAATTTTTCCTCATTATTTTAAATTATTTTTTAGCTACTTTTATTGTAATTTAAGAAGATAACATGCTTATTCAAAAAAATTCGCATTTCCTTTTATGTTATCCAAATATTGAATCGTTCTTCATTCGAGAGCACACTATTTAATATTTTGATAAAATCTTACATTACAATTTCAAAAAAGTAGATTGTAAATGTCTGATTCTATAAGTAAAAAAGAACACTATGTGTTCTTTCATGCATCAAAACTAAGTGTTAAATAATAAGAAAAATCTCATCTTAAAGTGTTCCCAAATTCATTAAAATCGTAGATTTTATTGACAATTAGTAGAGATATTTAATTCAGCCAATTATTTCCATAAATAAATGCCCTATTAAGTCTTTAATCAATTAGGGTGTTATAGGTATTTGATTCAATAGAATATTAAATAGCTGATCTAATCGCAAAAATAATAAACTTGCCTTTACTGATATAAAGCGTTTGCTTGCCGGGTAAACGCTTTGCAAAATCCGAACTGCCATTTTATAAGATAGCATAATATTCATGTTCTATGAATGAAAACGGTAGAGCTTCATTGTCACAAAAATGAGGAAGCATTTAAATTTGCTTAATAGCTTATCACTGTGCTATAATTGCGTTTAATTTAATATTCTACATTTTTCAAACGATTGATTTAATCGGTTATTAAAATTTTACTCTGAACTCTCATTTGTATATTACCATTTTTTCAAATAAAAATATATTAAATAACATTTCATTACTTTTAGATTTATATCATTTTTGAAGAAATCTGAACTTCAGTATCTGTGAAGTACGAACACAATTTAATTTCTTAAAACAGATTTTATGTTTTTTTTTTCAAATAACAAAATTCGATTTAGTGATTCTTCATTCTGGCTTATTACTTTTTCTCAAATTTGAAGTCTTATTTTTCTAATGTATAATCCTAAATAGGAGAAGGTATGTCGATGTGATTTGACCGAGGCAAACCGGACCAGTTTAAGTATCAGAATTTATTATTGAATGCCTGGATATGATGTAACCATAACTATGTTCCCTACATTCCCTATGTTCACAGACAGTGAAGGCTAGAAGATCCATTTATATCATTATCTTGGAATAAAAGTTTCTGTCTTTCATTAAAAATATTTTTCCAACTTTATCCCATCTCTACTTTAGCAGAATTCAATCCCAAACCTCACACTCAAATTATACATAATGGAGGCTTTTAACTGACATATACTAATAACTAATATTTCTTCCTTTTGAAAGAATAATTTTAGATCAGTTTAGATTTTTTTTATCCACATGCAAAATTCTCTATTAAGTACGAATAATATTATTCTCTGTACTCTTCATTGAAAATAATATTATGGAAGTTTCCTTAGTTCAACTAAAAGTAATAGCTGTTTTCAGTCGCTTCATTTTGAAAAACAATTTGTTATTATGCATAGAATAATAAAATAATAGTGCATATAATAATTAAAAAAGGAAATGAAATTTAAAGTGTGTTAAGTAGTAAAACTAGTTTACGTTTGGTTTAGTTATATTAACGCCCCGCTTTGAAGCAACACGAGGGCTATTTTGTGACGGACCTCATAATTTTGAACAACGGTCAGATGAGAAAAAGCCCCCTGGGCCCGCCCCCCCCCCAAAAAAAAAAAACTTCCGCGCCACACCAAAGGGAAGGCATTTGGCCACTACATAGGATTTAGCGTGCAACAGGCCCCATGCGCGGCGGGTCTTCAGTAGAATCGGGTTTCGAGCCTCGAACCCGACGGCCCCAAAGCCGAGACCTTACCACTAGGCCACCGCGGCCTTAGTAAAGTTGGAATCGGTATCAACGGATGATAGGGAATTATATTTCGAAAACAGCATTTAGATTATTTGCGGCACCAAAATACAAAGAAATTTTACTTAGCATTAATTTTTATATCAATAATATTTTGTGGTAAATATGGTTAATTTCTTGATTATTTTTTCTGTTTTTGCTGCGGTTTTTCCCTTTTCCCCCCTGCTTGCCGTCGTGATGAGATTTTCACTGTAAAATGTGAGCTCCGACTACTGTACGTGCCATGACTCTCCACAATTGATTGCGAACCATTGTATTCATATTAACTCCAAATTTTTTGCATCTTACGAATTTTGCTTAACTTTCGGACCTGAATGAATCTCTTGTAGTATAAAATAAAAGTGCTCAGCTTATTTTAAAACCATTTGGTTCAGATTTTGAACGAATCGACTTAAACTCCAATATTGTTACAGATTGTCTAGTAAAAAAATGCACCAATTTTCTGGTTTGAAAATTTTAATTTGAATGCATTGTTCTAAACGTTTTTCTTGGTTCTGAAATATCTTTCAAATATTTGGGCTGATAATTGGCATAGCTCTTTATTTGTTAAATGCATTTTTAGACCTTTTATGGGTTTCTTCTTTAAACTCATGAAAATTGTAAATAAACAATTTAAAAATATTTAATTCATAATATTTCTTGATTTGATTGAGACTATAATTGATGTTTGACATTATTTAGTTTGGAAACTTTGTATTTTTCGTTGAGGTATCAAAGCATTGGAGTTAAAAATTCCTAAAGTTAATGGCCGTCATCGATAGTGCTATGAAACTGTAAAGTTGTGTCCCTGACATGCTAATTTTATGGCTGGGAAGAGAGCTTTACAGATGTTTCACTGGAAGCCATGCCAGCGATTCTCGACCTTATCGACTTGACAAATTTGGCGTCTTTGGTGACAGAACGAAGCTTCTAGAAAATGCCGGAGTTATGGTTCTAGTTCTACTAGGTAAAGAAAAATGGAGAAATCTATGTGACGTCACATTCTGTCAAAGAAGCTATAAATACCGAGAGGTCATTGAGTGAATCAGTTGGAGTTTTGTCCACAGTGCAAGCTAGTGAGCTAATATACGCTGAGCGCTATAGAAAGTGCTTTGATTTTTGTAAGTGATCTGCTTGTGTTGTTAATTTATACAAGTGCTACTTAGTTTTTTTACCTCTCCTAGGTGTTTTCAGGCACGGAGACATGGGTTCTGTCATACGTACTTTTCTGGAATATTTCGTGGAATAAAGAGCTATTTTTTTATTATTCTTTTCGTTAAACTACATTATCGTGCTCCCAATAGGCGATTTTTTTAACAATAATTTCTTTACATTAACCTTTCAGTTTGGATCACCTATTTTCTCTATGCTATATATTGATATCATTTTGTCTGCATTTTACTGTTCAATAACTTGTTTTGTTACGTTATCAATGTACTAAACATGAAAATTACAGAACATCCTGTCCCCATTTATTTAGAATTAAAAAAGATTAGATATATCTGAAAAAGAATATTTACGATAGCTTAAGTGCACTTCGCACGGATATTAGGTTCAGTTTTGTAAATCTTTAGAAAATAATTTCATACAAATTTTACAATTTCGTTTACATTTTCAAGAAGATATAATAAATGAAGGATTTTTCAAATGAAAAATTGGAGTTATCCCCATTCTTAGTTTTTAGCCTTATAATTTAAAATGAAGGTAAATATTTACTTTAGCTAAAAAATAAACAAAAATGTATTAATTCTCTATGGAAGAATGGAATTAAAATAATCAGATTGATATTTTATAAAGAAATTTTCTGCTTTCATAAAAAAGCATTTTTTGCTAGAAAAATTAATCACGTAACTATGGAGAATTATTTTGCTCAATGCTTGGATGTCTAAATTCTTTCATAATTTAAAAGTGGTGATATAAGAGATTACTTAAATATTTCAAAAAAATGTTTGGTGTAGATTAAAAATATATTAATTTAAAAATTCTTGTTAAAAATACTAATTAATGATATAATTAATGTTTCATGACTAATGCGAAATTAATTTCGTACTACTCCAATTGTTTTAAATGCTCGGAATTTAATAAGAGCAAAATAACTATGTTTTTTCAATAGAATATCAAATAACCGTTATGAATAATTAGAATAAAATTCTTTTAAATATTTCCACACGCAATTCACAGAAATGATCAGCTCAAATTTATGCAAAAAACTTTAATATGATTTCATATGCCTTAAAATCAAGCTTTGACCTTCCAGCTTCGTATCTATCAGCAAATTATCCACATTATACGACATTATTTTCATTTTTAGTTATGATTAGTTAATAAAATATGTGTTTCAATTAATCGATTCCAAGAGCTAGTTAGAAGCTTCAGATTTTTTCTGTATGTGAAACTACATTAATTGCTAAACTTCCCAACCTCTGTAGCTCAGAGCAAACTTTGACGAACATATTTTTGCTGCGAACGGTCTTTTCAAGAAGCATTAGATAGATTTGCTTAAACAGGCAATCCGATACCTAAGTTGAATTATTTCTCTAGTGGAAAGAATCGCTTAGAGGAATTTTGAACAGAAGATCAAAGAACCGAAAATTTGACAAATCTTCTCGACAGGCATTGTTTACTACAGGCAAAATTCAGTACAAGCACTTTTGAAAAATCCCGACCACCGTCAAAGTTAAAAAGAAACAGTGGATAGGAAATAAAACAGAAAAAGATTTATCCTCTCCTGTCTTCCTATATCTTCTGTTCCAACAAAGACAAGTTAAGTGGAAAGTATAATCGATTTTGCAAAATAGAAATCCGTGCTTCAATCGCGGGTTATGAGTGCGTAAATATACGGAGGGAGAAACCTTGTTTTTCGCACCACTGCTTACAGAATAAGCCTTGCGTGTGCTGACATTTTTTCTTTCTGCTGACATTTTATTTTTTCCTTGGGTAGATCATAACTTTTTTAGATTTGTTTCAGCTTGGCTTGAGTTTGCCTCTTAACACTGTTCCTGATCTCTCTGGGTTCTCTCTTTTTGTTAAATTACCCTAGTGTTTGCCTCTCACGTCGCGTGTGTGAAGCAACAAAAATAGAAATTTCGACTTAATACAGGGATGGAAGAATGTTCGTATGTTATTATCTCTTTTGCTTGCCCATTTTCGCCCAGATTTACATGGCAATCTCTGTGGGAAAATAACAGGGAGTAGTTCGATTGAGACTGGATGGCACAAATATTGGAACTCAGAATATATCTCAAAATCTTCAGAAATATTGAGATAACTTTCTTCAATATAACACAAATACAAGATATAATTCTATTTTGGACTACAAGGCAAGCCTTGAATATGACACAGACTTCAACATAAATTCCAATCTTGATTGTAACATTAATACTCGGTGAGAATTCCGCCTCCGTGTAATTGAAATAGCACTAATTGACAGGGCGCAGAACCAGAAGAGGGAAATCAACCCTAATGCTACGAGTAGTTTGTTCTAATAAACTGTTCAAGTACCATGCCATTGAAACTCTGTTGGTGTCTGCCCTTCACTTATCTGCCCTGAATGAGTGTTTACTCCGCTTACATAACGGGGCAAATGAGTTATGAACAACAGAGGAACATGTGATCCAGTCACACAATCCACCCCTTGTAAACTGATGAACTCATTCTCTTTCCAGCTGACTTGAGTCTTTGTCACGTAATTTTATGTACTTAATACCTTGATGTAGAATATCCTAAAGTAATGAAACAGAATTGAATTTTCTGTTTTATGGTTAAAGATCTATGCTATAATGCTAACATATGAAAGTGAACACACGATGAGGTTTCAACTTTTATCGTAAACACAGTTTAGCTCTTCAAGTAAGCCAAACCAAGTAAAGTACTTAGGGGAGCTTACTAACAATTTAGAATCAGTAAAAAACTCAAAGATATTCCATTATTTAAATTATAATACTATCTCGCTGTATAAAATTAATTAATTAATTGAGCACTTGCCGTCTTTTGGACTGCTTTTATTATTTTCATTATTATCGATTATGTTATTAAAACATGTTTTCAGCAAAAAAATTGACAACAACACGAGCACAATATCAACATTTTCGTGCAAAACAGGTGTTACTATTTAATCATATAGTGCTCTTTAGGATTATTGTAAATAAATACAAACAAAAAAAGAAGAAGAAATATATTTAAAATACCGCAGTTTGAAGAAAATTATGCAGTCAATCAATTCTGCTAAAAAGATAAAAATATCTGAGTGAATCATTGAGAATCATTGAATAAACGAAAAATCAATAACTAGGGGGTATACCTTTCCTTGAACAAATTTGAATGCATATGATTTCAATACTCAACATTTACTCGAGTTCTATTAAATGCAGATAGCTAGGATCATTTACATTTTAAACTTAAGTAGCCGAATTTTTATCAAGTCGCCAATGAATGGATTTAATATGAAGTTTTCTTCCACCCTAAGATAAGGAATTTTGATTAAAATGTTTTCAACTAAAGAGCATTATTTTTTGTGTCCAGCCTAATTCACATTACAAAATTTCGTTTGGATTTCATCATCAGACAAGTGTTTTGCAAAGTAGTATTTATTTATGCGCGAAGAACATTTAAAGCTACTGATTCTTGTCCTTCCTCATATCTTTCAAAATGCTTCGAAAATTATTGAAAATGAAACAAATTGTATCAAAATATTGATCTTGAACAAAGTAGAAAGATAAAGTGGAGTGTATTATGCCAATAATACATGAAAACCATGAAAACGTTTTAAAATTTTTGTTTCAAAGACATGTAGAATTTTAAGTAAAGGACTTGCTTTAATTTTTAAAAAATGATATTTTACTTTAGATTATCTAAATGCATTCCAGTGTTTATACTACAAAAATGAACTAGCATGGTTGATATCAAGGGTTATGGAAGTGTAATAGACAAAAATATTTCTGAATTTTAGTGAGAATTTATGCGGTTTGGAGATTATTTACTTTCCTTATTTATCCATTGAAAGAAGACATGCGCCTTGTCCTTCTTGATCTCTTAATTTTATAAATTTTAAACATGATATTTAACATGTATGAGTTACAGATTCCCCTGATCACTTTTATTGATTTTTTAATATTTCACTTGAAGGTGTATAAAATTTTAGATGAGCCAAAATTTAATCATTTCTATCTTTGAATAAAAACTTTTACCAGCAATTTAAAATTAACTAAGCAATAAAGCAAAATTTAAAATATCATTTCCCTCATTTTCCACTTTATTTTCAAATTCTTTACTTTCATTTCATTTCTCTGAAATCGAAAAGTATTTCAAAAAATAATTATTAAAATTTTGTTTCATTTGTTGCGTAATGCAATTCATTAGAGTACTTCATTTAAATAATTTTTGTTAACTCAATGTATAATATCTAATTATGAAATATCACATGAAATATAACTAATTTTTTACGCTAATACACTGCATTCAATAGTTCATTAATCTCATAAATACAATAATGCTCTGATTGCACCGATTTCGGAAAGCGTTGTATCCCTGTGAGGCTTTCAGCACGCAACAGCCTCTGGCTGAGTGCAGTCTAATTCCTGATCTATGTAATGTGTGTGCAGTAAAATCCCTGCCTAATTACAGCATCGCCAGGAGACTGCACATTATTTTAAAATATTTTATTTGCTAATTTAAGCACGGTTAAGAACAAAACCAGGTTTTGACTTTATGAGCGCAATTAAAAGAATTTCGCGGAAGACGCATGGTAATTAGAAAAGCGGGAAAGAAAAGGAAAAATTCATGGGCGTGAAGATATTATTAGATGGGACTTTCTTAGAAATTTTAAATGCTTCTGATGTTTTAGATAAATTATTTAAAGAGTTAGACTTATTTAAGTCGCCAAACCACGTAGATATAAAGATTTAATTACTGATCAATAACATTATAGCATTGTTAGTGTCATTTTTTGAGAAGATACAAACAAGAAATTCTCGTATCTAAATACAAATAACTTTTAACTTCATATTAGCATCAAATGAAATATTGTAGGGAAGAACCAGTGAAAGAGAACGTTCGTTTTCTAATCAAGTGAATTACTGAAGGAATGAACCAGTGACAGAGAACGTGTGTTTTCAAGTGCAAAGAAATACTGTAAGAATGAACCAGTGAAAGAGAACGTGTGTTTTCAAATCAAAAGAAATACTGTAAGAATGAACCAGTGAAAGAGAACGTGTATTTTCAAGTCAAAAGAAATACTGTAAGAATGGACCAGTGACAGAGAACGTGTGTTTTCAAATCGAAAGAAATACTATAGGAAAGAACCAGTGAAAGAGGACACGCGTTTTCAAATAAAATGAAATATTGCAGTTAAGAACAGTTGAAAGAGAACATGTGTTTCCAAATCAAACGAAATACTTTAGGAAGGGACAAAAGAAAGAGAACTTGTGCCTTAGAATGATAATAAAAGTATTTTCAGTAAACAAACTAAAGAAAAATCGCTTCACCTTTCGCAGTGATTGTTATTTTATGCATTTATGAAAACAGGTAATTTCTTATGGTGAAATGATACAGAAACTATGATAACTGAAATATTACATCAGCCTTTTATAATAGAGTTCAAAATGGAATTCAAATTGTTACTCGCAATAAAAAAATTTGAAGTTAATTTCATCAGTTCGCTGTGTAAAATCATACATCCAAACAGCAGATTTAAAATTTTTGTAATATATTTTTAATATTTCCATTTATGTAATAAACCTCTGAAGAATTGTTCTACATGTTTCATCAACGAGATTTTTGAATTATTTTTTGAAACTAAAGCAATTTTTTTTCATATTTTTCAACGCAGATTGCTTAGTAAATAATTATGCGCGCGTTCAGCTATTCTGATATTTTGGTATAGAATTTTAATTTTTCCTGCTTTGTTTGAAATTTATGTATAATGGAATTTAATAAAGCTGTAAATGACTGAAATGCTTGGAGCACAATTATTTTTCCTTTTTAAAGGAATTATCTTTTGTTCCATTTTGATTTCAGCTGCGCTGCATTCTTCGGCCTAAGACAGAAAAAAATTAAACTATCGAAAGCTATGAGAATAGAGTTGAGAAGATACAAACGTTTCTCGTATATATATATATATATATATATATATATATATATATATACTCACTAGGCTAAAATGAATTGGGAATAAAGCATCACTAAAATTTTCTTACTTTCTTTAGATTTATTGATGTTAAAATAAAAAAGGTAAAGCGAATTGTTAAAGCAGTTAACTATTTCATTTTCTCTTCTATCTAATTAGATTACTCTTTCTGTTTTAAGAATACATTGTATTTTTAATTCAATTAAGAATCCATAATAAACTTGAGATGTTTATATGTCTCACGTAATTTTTTTAATGAGTTAGACGTCTACGAACGATCTAATTTTAGATTATAAGTTTGAAAATACGATAATTTGATGCATGTGTCGTCAACGGGCAAATCAGTTAAGTGGTGAAGCAATCGGATAGAAAATCAAGTAAACATATGAAAATGGTAGTTTTAGAGCAAGTAAGATCTAAAGAAGAAATAAATAGAGTAACTAAATCTTCAACTGGAAATATGTAGAGGTTTTACTTTATTCTTAAAAGTACTGAACAATTCCAAGAGAATATGAACCTATATTTAAAGAAATGTAATGGCAACCACACAACACTATGTTTAATGGATACACTTTTCGCTCAGAGCTTGTTGGCATAGTGGTACAATCTCGTGTGCGTTATTGGATATCAGTGGTTTAAATCCGATTTCTTAAAAAAATGATCATTGCAGATTGGTGAACATTAAGCTTTCGATTAGGTAAGGATTTAATCTCAAAACATAATTTGGAAACATGGGCTGGCGATAAAGGAAAATGCTTTTCATCTTGAAAAAGGATATCTGGAATTTACTATTACTATTATATGGTATTACTTTTACTTGCCATACCTTATTAGCAAATTAAGATCTAACACTTGTGGGGATGGGATAGGACGTAAAAGTAAAATTATTTTCAAGATGATTAAGAAGTAAGTACATTAGTTCCACAATGAAAGATAAAATTCTATCAGATTTGTGGTGTATCATCTATACCAGCGCAACAGATGGAAATTTTTTACTGGTACAGCCTCTGTACCACTCGTAAGGAAAACATTTATATTCCTCTACCTGAAATACCCTACTGTTAATGTGGTGGGATAACTTCAAAAAAGAGAATGAACGGCTCATGCATTGCTCGCTCCATTCGATTATGGTTTTATTTTGTTTAGTTATAAAAATCTTTCGTTTTGAAGCAACAAAATGGCTATTTTGGAACGGTCCTCGTAATTTTGAACCGTGATCAGATGAAGAGGACGACACCTGGGCTGTCAACCTTCTAAATATGCTTCCACGCTACACCATTGGAAAGGCCACAGCGCGAAATTTAGTGTGCAGCAGGCCCTATCTACTAAGGATTTTCAGTGGAATCGGATTTGGAACCGGGAACATTCCGGTTCCGAAGCCGGACATTACCACTAGGCTACCGCGCCCTCGATTACGGATTGAAGAATTAATATGTTCTCGAATAATCATAGTTTAAATTCATGACTGTATGGTCTTCTGTTCTAACCTCTAAATTTATTCAATGTTAGAAAGTTTGAAAAATTGTTGCTAAAGATTCCCAAAATTAGAAAGGGATTATTTTATGTAAACCAATAAGATTAAATTAGTTTCAAAAATAAGGGAACTGCATTACAAATCTCAAATTACGAACTAAATAAGTTTCTATTTCATTTCTGTCTAATTTGCAAATCCACTGAAATAATTACTTTTACTTTTGTTGAAAAATATAGTAAAAAACAACATGAAAGTTATACTCTCGGTTAAAATTGCATTCTCTGGATCACATTTTTAGGAAACAGTAACTAGATTTCAGCAAAAAAATCTTTCTAATTGCTAAGGAAAACGTTACAGTGCAGTCGCGAATGATTTTTGAATTAAGAATAATGCTCGGTCTACATTTGCATAAAAGGGATTAGTGAAATAAAATATTGGGAAAAAATTTTACACGTTCTTCTGCTTCGGAAACTACGATGGGATCGAAGCTATAAAGCTTCCGCCAGCAGAGTACATTTTTTTGTTTGAATATTTAACACTGAGCTTGCATTTTCATCATCAAATAAAACAGAAGAACTAAAAATGATGAATTTTGAGTCGGATAAAAAGGAAATACAGGCGAAAACAAAAAAATAAACGTTTCTTTTCTATTTCCCCCTTTGATCTTTTTTCATTATTATCGTTTCATTCATATGAATTATTTGAGAAACTTCAATTGTTTGAAAATGATATCTTGTAACTATTAAGCTTTTCAAGGGATTCATTTCATTCAACTTAACGTAAAACCACGCATAAACATTTTGAATCTCCATTCATCGATTTATATCTTGCATGTGTTTCTTTTTCTGTGAGTCAAGTTTAGGACTTTAGGTAATATATTTTTTTGAATAATTTTTCATTACAGACATTTTTTAATTTATTTTCAATAACCGAACGAGTGAAATGTTAGTATTAACAGTTTGACTGCCTGTCATATGATGCCGTATTCACAGTTAATGCTGTGACATAGAAATAGACTGTACTCATATGCAGACTAACTTACTATAATAAATAACCAACTCATGTTATATATTCATTAAGTAAAAAATTCGAAACCACACACATTTACAACTAATTTTTAACCTTCATTTCACGTCAATACCAGCATATATACACAAAACGTAACCGAAGAATAAATATTGACTTGAATTTTATCTCTGAGATATGCGAGGTTCAGGGATTTTTAGCAACAAAGACTATTATCCCCTAATTAAAAAATATTTATTCCAAAATTTTCAACCTGTTTAAAAATTAAGCAAAATTGCCATCAGTTGATGGAGTAGAAAAATTGCCGATCCAATTCTATCAAGACGGACAAAAAATGGCGTTCTCCTAGAAGGGCGGCCATATTATTTTTTTTTTTTGAATAAATATTGAAACGTAGCGTTTCCCGCACCAGCGCGTGATCAGCTCCTTGGCGATGATACCATATCACGCGCTGGCGCGGGATCGGCAGACAATGTGTTAAACGTTAAATGTTAAAAATGCTACAGTAAATGTTTTTGAAATTCCATTACGTAAGTCGTAACTAATGTTTCATCAGTCCCAGAAAATGATATTAGTTTAGGGTTCCATATAGCAGGATCGAAACTGGAATCTAGAATAATAAAATACATTAAAAATTCCGAAACTAATTTATGAACATACAGGTATATCATATCAGAACTTTTACTGAATTATTTTTCCCATCTGCCTTGTAAAAATTCCATAATTCTTTTATCAATAGTTTTAATTCATTAGCTCATATTAAAACAGGAGCATAAAAAAATTTATTTGCGCTGCTTAAAACAAAAATTTGGAGCAAAGATTTGTTTCAACGATTAAGTGTGTTCGGTTTATTTATTTTTATGTAATCATGAAAATCTTTTTATGCAATCATTAATTTTATGTTTAATTTTCTGAGGAGAAATGCATATGCAAAAATTTCTTTTAAAAGTAATTATTCCATTTTCTGTCTCGAATTTGTATTAAAAACAAGTCGTTTTTTATTTGCCATTGCATAAACACATAATATTTTTCATCAGATAAGTTAGAAATTTAATAAAAATGTTTTTCAAAAACACAGTTTTATTAGGTTACTAAAAAGTGGAATATCTCTTATTTCAATTAGTTTCCAATTTAATTTATAATTAACTATTATAAATATTAGGGAATCATGAAATAATTTTTGACTTAAAATACCAGGTGGCACAACCCTGCATAGAACTATCATTTAATTATATTAATCGATTAGCAGATAAAGAAGTTCTTAAAATATTAAAATAGTATATTGTTATGAAGAAATCAAAAATGTGCAAACTTTCAAAACTCTAGAATACCAGGAAGTATATAAAAATCAGTTGCAAAACTTCATCTTTATAAACATGAAAAAAGTCAAGCTAAATAGAACTCATTATGGTATATTTATTGGCTAAAAAATGAAACACTTATTAAGATTTAAAAAACAAATCTCGTTTTCTACCAAACACCAAAAGTGTCTGCAGGTTTAAGAATAGTTAATAGCATGTTTCTCAGGCAAACCATTGCATTTAGACAAATGAACAGCAACTATTTTTCAACAAAACTGGATTCACCGTCCAAAGGAAAGTATTTGTTTTCGATTGAGTTTGGATGGGTAATGGAATTGAAGTAATGGAATGTTGATTGTCGTTAAGCACAAATAGCCTATCATCAATGGACGATATCTATACACTGCTCAAGTAAAAAGGAAAGCAATTTAGTAACATTATTTCCAAATTCTGTGTAAAGCTCTTGATCGAATAGAGTACAGGGTGTTTTAGAAAACAATTTTAAAAGCTTTCTGTTGATGTATTTGGAAATCAATATCTTTATATAAAATCGAATTAAGATTGGTACATATAAGTAAATAAGGCTTCGAATTGTTTCATATTTGAATGCTCATAAATTTTACTATCGCAATTTCTTTGGTTAAAGAAGGCAAAAAACAACTTGTGTAGAATTTTTAGTCAGGTTTATTGCAATTACTGTTTTCCGGAATTCGCATACATAGGTAGATGGATTTCATCAAGCATGGTTTTAATGAATCACAACAGCATTTATTGATTAGATACCTCATTAATAAAAAAGACTACAAAGCAATATAAGTGAAGTTGTCAACCTAGAAACAGGTAAAATGAATGTAAGTAATGATTTTGTACTCGTAGTTTCCATTTCGGTATTAGTTAACACTAGCCGCCTTTCGCGACCATCTAGCTCTTCTGGAATATTGGCTGTGTTTCCTTGGTTTTGCAACTGTCTTTTGTTGTTGAGCGCTTTCACTTGTCTTAGATAACTGTATTATTTTAGTAGCTTTGCACATATTTTGTTTATTGTATACATTAACCTTCCTAATGGAATCAAGTCACATGATGCCACATTTGCATGGAGTGTTCTTCGTACCCTAAAATTGATGAAAATATCGATTTTTCAATTTTGAGTTTAAAATTATCTTTGAACATTTGACTGAATCCTCTGAAAATTTCAAAACGGTAGGATAACTATTTAGTTAGATACTATGGAGTCGTTTTGAATTACACGTTTTCGAGGGGTACGCCCACTTCCACATTTAAATGGAAAGACACTTATTTTTGGAATGTAATAAAACAAAGCCTTCTCTTAAAACTTTATTGATTATTCATTATTTGTTTATAATTTAGATTGTTTCACTGAAGTTCTGTATTAATTTCTATCTATCAAGTCCAGACAATTTTTTAAAGAAATCTAGCTTTTTCAAACTTCAAACACTTACGCTGTTCTTTAGAAAGTAAGAAAAAATGTTTTATATCATCAGATAGAAAGTTTCTGTATCTATAATTTACTATGATCATTTTTTGAAAATAATTTAAAATTACGGTTAGGATATTTTTTTCTTGTTGCTGTCCAAGTGTTGTCTAAATTGGACCACTTAAATCAATGGGGTTTTTATCTTAAACTACAGGAATGGTTCAGAAAGCAGTTTATAACCGCTAATAGTCTTTATAAATTGGAATTGGGAAAAGAGTAAAAAAAAACAATAAAAGGAAGCTAAAGCCTTCAAATGTTGGATCAAAAAGTATAAAAACTTATGATACGTACCATTTGTCAGGAAACAAAGTGGCAAGATGCAGTGATACAGTGCATAATATGCAATATTTGGATTCGTGCGTTGCGCGCTCGTGTGAGTATAAGAGTCAAAAATTTCTTTAATTGCGCTTACATAAATCAGTCGTCCAAACTGGACAACCAGTAGTCGAATCTAAGAAACCAGTTTACTTCGGCTGGACAGATGACATATTTTTAAGCTGCTTTTTTCCTAATTTAAAGAGTATTTCATAAAAAGTTAATTACACTCTTCTGAAGATTATTAAACTTCAAAAAAATTCTTCGACTTGCTTATCATTAAAATTACTTTTCCAGAACTGCACAATAAAAAAATGACCAGGTTGTCCAAATTCGGCGAATCTCCCCTATGAATTTATTTGAAGTGAATTGAAATAATTGTATGCCAGTCCGGGAAATTCCTGAAGACTCTAGAGCATAACCTTTTTTCTGACATTTTATATTTCAAAACAGCATTTCTGTTTCGTTTTGATCCAAGTTCTTTGGTGTGTATTTTAACTGGAGCAACAACACACATATTCGAAACGCACGTAAGCAGATTGTATGACGATGGAAGCATATTTCATCCGAAAAGAATTCCTCTTCAGGAGTTCTTTTCAAATAAACTCGCTGAAAATAGTTGCTACTGAAAAGCAAGCGACTCCTTCCTGTTTGTAAATTATGAGATATCGTATGGAGTATTTTAAAACTGTTTCTTCAAGGATGGCAGACTGTATTCAATAACAAAAGACTTTTCGAAAAGCTCTATGCGAACTGCATCTAGATCTTTATGTATGCAATTTCCCACTTCAAGCGTTATTGGCATTCAGTTGATGTTTTTTCAATGCAAGTATAGTTTCTGTATTACCTAAAGAATTATATTTATTTGCGTCGAAAAGATCTTATTCTATCTTTTGAATGTTTCTCTTTTCCTCCTTTGAACATATTTGACATTCCGCAAGGAAATGGCTTCCAACTGTTTTTCCCATGTTTTTTTAAGAACTCGAAGTCATTCTTTGTCATGAAGAATTAAAATATTTGAATTATTCTGGAATTTTTTATATTGGTTTCTTTCCTATGAAATAGTAGGTTATTTTGTATAAAATATAAAAAGTTCAAATGCTTAGTTTCAGACATTTTTAAAATGCTGAATTAGTGCGCCATTGACATGATAGCATTATCGGCTTTGGCACCAAAGGAATTTGGATTCGAATCCAGCAAAGATCCATTGTGTTTGTGTGCCTGGCACACGTCAAATCTGCTGTCATGAGTCAAACATGTGGATTTTAGACTGTGGAAGACAGGCTCAAATGATGATCTCATCCTGTGGCAACGAATCAAAATTAAGAGATCCATCCAAGTCTCAAGTTTGGAACATGATTCTACAAAAGATTTACGATGTGTCTTGGCCTTGTGGAAGGTAAATCTATAGTAGAATGTCAAGCACCTCGTACTGTGTAATGAAAGCTTGGAGAGAGGGTGACAACACAGACTTTGTCGCCGTCATCTGAGCACGAGATTACGAGCTTGGTCCCAAAATAGATCTCGAGTTGCTTGAAAACGGAACAGTAATGAAAATAAATTATTCTACCATCTTCTACCCACGAACTTCTGACAAGAACGAAGAATTGGAACCCCCCTACCGCGCTTATTGCTTAAGTGATCTCCTAACCTCACTAACCTCAAAGGAAGCCAAATGCCTCAGACCGGCCTTCGTGGTTGTTAAGGGAAAATTTTTAGACCGCCCTAGACCACCTCGCTCGGCATGAGAGGGTTGAATAGAATGTCGCATGGAAAGTAAATGGTTACCATTAAAATTAAATTAAGTTTTACTAAATTGGTTTATTAATTTAATAACTAAATTTATTTACTAATTTAGTTTTAAATTTTACTAAATTACTTCAAGCACGCACAAAAGAAACCTAAAATGAAATATCTGTTGCTACGTTCAATATAAATACAAAAAATATAAATTTGAAGCAGGTGCGATAAAATATTTCATCAATGCAATGAGTACTAAAGTGAAAATTCTGCTTTGGAGTTAATGTCTGAAGAAAACAGTTTATACTATCACAACCATAACAACTGCAAAAGCGCGTGAATAAGATTTGCTGACATAATGAGATTGGTTTGAATTTTATATACAACAATAAAAACATTGTTACAAATCATGTTTGAAAACATTTTGAAAAATTAATTAAAATTGAGCAAAATGTAGCATGGAAATAACATCGGTGTCATTGAAAAGCTAATTTTTTTATCTTTAAAATGTTGTAAATATGGCTTTTGTGCAATACTAAGAACTGAAGTTATTGCAGAAAAACCTTCACATTTAAGGTAACTTCTAATTAATTTAAATTCTAATTAAAATTTCGAAAACCTCTTTCTTAGTGAGCACCTACCCAAGAGGCAACCGCCTGCGAAATTTAGAGTTTTTAGTCCTACTGGTTTGGGAGATTCGGTGATGAGACAGTGAGTCCTTTTCATACATATAGATTAGTTCTTCGAAGAGAAAATTTTTTAATCAAGTTATAGAAAAAAATCACTTTGTCTACAGATATCAGTTTGAATGGCAATTCACAATTTGCCTATATTAAAATGTTAATTATCTACTGGATTTACACAATCAAAACCGTTTAACAACGTTTTCAAGTATTATGTAAAAACCTATCTAAGATCCTATTTTTATACTCATTACAAGGCTTTTGCAAAATATTTGGTCAGTCTTTTAGTCCCAATTACAGCTTGAAAATGGCTAATTAAATAGAAATATGCACACTAATTATCGTCTTTTCCTTTCCCTTGGTAACTAATTTGATAATAATTTTTCAGTGTTTTGTTGATTAAAATTTTCAAAATATAGCCAAACATAGCTAAAAGAGTGCATAATGGAACTTTTCGTATAATTTACCGAAATTTTACACATTTTTGTTTGAATAATTGCAGAATAATTTTATTTTTGATAGAAATTTAAGGGACAAATATGGAGAAGGAGAAGGTTGAATCTTTTATGAAATAATTATATTGATTTGGAAGAATTACTGTTTATTATTTAACTCACCAATTAAATATGTGCATCTATTTTGGAGTATGGACTGTAAAGGATTTTCCGAAAATTTCTTAATTCCTAATCTTTTTATTGCCTATGTTAAAAGTTTTGAGATGCCTGTGATTATTCTTGTACTTATGCCAACTAAAAAAGAAACACATATTTGTTTCCTAGAGGAAATATTTACCATAACTTATGAGATTAAAGGTAACATTCCTAATTATAGATGATTGTTATAGTATTAAATTTATTGTGGGAATCTTACAGCGTACATATAAATACAGGATGAAACTAAACCGATGGCCTAAACTATAATGAGTGATAGAACTCTCTAAAATGGGAGAGCATATTAAAGACGAACAATAAAGGACAAAAACATTTATTATAGAAACCGTTACAACAAATTCTCAAGTGCGACGACCAACTGTAATACAAAAGCCACACCTGCGACGGACTGAATCGCAAATACGTTAGAAGATTCCTGGCGTTTCTTACGAACGTCTGCAGATGTTGCAAACTGTGGCTGCAGTATGCAGTGTCGTAGGAACCAGTATGAAGATGTAACACGTTGTGGAAAATCCGTTTCATTTAAGGCCTGGACCCGTTGGAGATAATAGTGCTGTAAACATTCTTCGTACCACACATGCCAGGCCGTCATATGGTCAGCTCCTTGGTCAGAAGCTATTGCCCGAGGTCTTCGTTCAGGCTGGTTGTCCACTGTTTCAAGAATTTCTTCTACCCAATTTACCATTTTCAGCTAAAAGTGAAAGTTAATTCAACAATAAACACTTAAAAATTTTAACTGCTTTCAATTCAATGTTTACATTAGTTGACATCTTGGTTTTTGGCATTGGCGACTTGGGGATGCAACCATCCTGGGTAGAGGTTTCAAACTTAAATTTTCTAAATAGTCCCAGAATTGCATATCTAATAGTCCAATGAGTTCAGACACCTATTTTTAAACACTGCTGAAACCAAATAATCTCGTTTGACTGTCACCATATTAAGTATTCATTCACTTTTCGTAAATGCTCTAAATTTAAAGGGACCACAAATCAATGATTCTTAAACTAAAAACTCCGAAAACAAGTAGAGTTACATTCGCCAATTCTGCTGGTACGAAACGCTGGCAGTGGCTGCTTCTTTAGATTTCTCATTGTTAGTAAGCAAAAATAATTTAATAATCCATTTAATGTGAAATATTCTATTAAAACCACAAATAGCAATACGTAACTAGATATCTTATTTCTTTCTTCCTTCATTTTTCTTTATTTACTCATGTGTTTATTGGGAGGGAGTGAAACGGTTTTCTCTAATTGGAGTAGTCGTTTCAAAAACTTTTTTTATCGGTATGAAATCATAAACGAGATGCAGTTTAATGAGCTCTACTCTGAAGTATTAAAAGCTATTATTTCATATCTCGTATCACCTTTCTTAATTGTTAGTGATACAATTGTGACTCACTCGATAAAATTGTGCAGTTTAATAATCTACTTTTGAATGTTACAAGATACATTGTAAAAATTATTAACATGATTGTCTTGTTTCCGATGTTAATAAAATGCTCAATCCAAAGAATAAATATTCACATATCTTTTAATATTTTAAAACGACCATTATATTATCCATGTGTTCATTTCTAAACAGTGAAATCTTAAAATTTAATAGTTAGAAATTAAAAGAAAGCTAGTTTCTTTTATTAGTAATGAGCTAAATTTTTGCCCTATTTCTCATTTTATTTGGCCAATAAAAAGTTGGGATAAAAGTTTTGAAATTCATGGTTAGAAGAAAAGAGCCAATTACAGTTCAATCATGGAAGACTTGGATCACAAATATGACAGTAGACTGACTTTGAAGATATTTAACCCTCTAAGCGAACAAGCTTTTTCAGTTATTAATATTGAGTTCAAAAGTAGATAGTTCATGTTGACATATTTGTCTTTTTCATATCCTTTTTAAGGTATTTTAATTTTATGTGCAATATTTTATTTTAAGTTTTATTATTGATTGTAGTGCAATTTCTCTTAGATTCTATTTATCTCTTAGGGTTTTTGCAATATTTAATGACTCATTATTTATTAGTAATATTGATTTTAATTATTGTGATGAATGTAATTAGGTGAGGGAATATTTGGTTTTTAATTTCGACTATAGATAATGTAGTTTTATTTTATTTTAAGGTTTAGGGTTATTGCAATTTGTGTTTGTGTTATTATTATTTAATCTTTATATATATATGAAATAACATATTTATTCACAAGCAAAATAACGAACACATCAAACATCCATTTCAAGAATTTTAACTGATTACACATCTAAATTTAAACTATCTAATAAACAAAATTATTAAATTAATACCAAAAGTACCTATATAAAGTTTTTGAACATATCATACTAATTCTGTTACTGTTAAGACTAAATTAATAATTGAAAAAGACAATCCAAATATGTAGTTTTCAACAATTTAAGTGATCAGCTCGACTTTGGACGATCTTGTGATTTTAAAATCTTAATTTTATTTGCGCAAAACCATCAATGAGATCAGTTGTTGAAAATATAACCCCAAATATACAGAAAAAAGAGAGAAAAGAGTCTTAACCCTAAATTACATGCTATCAGAAAGATATCTAACATTTATTAACATAAAATATAGCACATTATTCTAAATTGCACTAAATCTATTAATTCTACATCTACGATACATATATATTAACAAGTAATTAGTGAATGAAAGTGTGAGAAATTCATTTTACCTCCATCAACATATCCATCCGCTATAAGCCACTCTTAAAGATTCAATACATAGTCAGCATAAAATATCTTCATATTCTTGAAAATTAATAATAGGTCTTAATATATATATATATATATATATATATATATATATATATATATATATATATATAATATAATTTTCCATTTCTGAAAGCTATTTTATTAAAATAATTGGTCGCTTACAGGGAGTATTTACGGCAGTATTTTTTCTTATTCGGGCATTCGTCTACTATTTTTTAAAATGACACTCGCCTTGCTTCTGAGAATCGACTGTATGTTCTTTGTTAACACCTTAAGTAAACACACTATTAATTAAACAACGATAAGTATAACAAAATAAGATGTTGGTGGTTGCTTTTTCAAGGTTGGTTTTCTTAAATCAAAAATATGATGCCTTTACGGTACGCAAGTTTATTTTTATAAAACTGCACTTATGATTAATTGGAGTATAAGATATATACAAATCAGTAGAAAAAGTTCCGCATATTCTACTGAAATACTGCACTTAACTTCAACTTAATGGCACTTCAACATGAAGTGACTACTGCCATTGACTACAAAGTATGCTTTAATAGAGTCAAGTGTCCTTATGAGTTTTTTGAAGGAAATAAATTTTAATTATTATTTTGATTTTGATTGCACGTCCGCATTAATTAATAAGGAATTAAGTGATATGAGTTGCAATTAATGTGACATTCATTCTCAGGAAGCTTTCATTGATTTAAAGGTAAATTTCAGACTTAAGGAACCGTAGTATCAGTATTAAGTAAAAAGAATTTCTTACAGAGATACATACTCATATCCCAGACTTTCATCCGACTATGAATAAAAAGTAATAAAGACGGGAATAAAAGTTACACTTATATATTCATTTTCCCTGAATAACTACATAAACTGCATTTACTTGAAGTCGTTTAGTTCCTATTGCCACTTTATCTCACCGATCTTATATCTTGATGAAACTTTCTGTTTTTGATGTGTTAACATTAATTTAAGAGCATTTAATATCTTATAAGAATACAAAAATAAGGAAAAATATAAATCGTTATATTTCAGTCGCGTATTATATTAAACGAAATAAGGAAAAATTAAAAGAAAGGAAGCAATGCAACCAAAACCTTCAATTTTTTTTTTGTGTAATTTTATTTCATTCACCCATTTTGAAAACCTAATTTCTTTTACTCATTTTCATATTCGTGAATGCAAGAAATGTCTTCCTTAATTACGGGGACAGATCAAAGAATTTTACAATTTAAATGGAAATTAAAATGCGTTATGATGTAGACTTTTTCTGCAAATATTTTAAGTATTGAATAAAAATCTCGCAATTGCAACTGCGCATTAGTTAAAAAACTTTAATTAAATTAACAGTGAGAGAACACGAATAAGGCAAAAACTTTTTTTAAATGTTAGAACCCTGCTCTTTAACATTTGAAGAAAATTATAACACAACCACAAAATATTGTGAAACCTGCTACCGTGAGTCTATATTATAATACTTAACTGCAACTCCTTTCGCTTATGCGAGGGAAAAAGAAATTGAAGTCGTACAGGAATGTTAGGCATGTTGCAAAACCATAACATTCGTTCGTTCTTTTGAAAATTTGTAAATATCCCTCAAAGGAGACATCGACGACTGGTGAACTAAAAAGCTGCAGTGCTTGGCCTGAAAGATGTTCACAAATTTGCAAAAAATACGCCATCTTTAGGCTTCATGGCATCTCCGTGCTTAAGCAACGGCGTTAGTTTAGAGCAAATGATTCCCGGTGATGTAATCCCGGCCAATAAACGATACAATCTTATTAGAGAAATTGTGAGCATGTGAGGCGTTTGGCTACCTCTACTATGCTCAGTATGTTCTGCTAGTACAGTTCCGAACACACCCTGTGCAAGCAACTGTATGGCATGGAATTATTTTGCCTAATATCTGGATGACATCCTCGTCTAAAAGCAGCCGCAAAACAGAATGGCTTCTGTGGCTTAAAACACACCAGTGTTACCTTGTGGATGATTAAAGGCATGTTGTATGGCCAGACGTAGCAGCTTCTACTTGCATTATGATGATCAGCATTCTGGCATCACCTGGAGGCTCCGAGAGTTGTATCATCCTGTCTGTGTCCAGAATGAGAATGGCAGTTTAATGTTTGGAAGGCGTAATATGGCGACTAGTGTTGAACCACTGACGAATGATGTAGGAGGATTAAAAAAGGGTGTAGTCCATCATCATTATCTGAGTCACTCCTCAGATAAATACTATGGAATATACCCCCCTTTTGGGTGACAAGGCCGAATCTTATAAAGAGTTTCTACATGGAGAGGGTTATAACAACTAAACCTTTATAACAAGGGAACAACTGTACTGACAATCGCGAAAGATGTGATCAAGACTCGACTACAGAAAAAGAATTTTATTTCCCACAAATCACAGGTAACAACTTTGTCTGACCTTCATCATCATTTAGAAAATATGGGATATTGTTTAATGTTCCTTCAAGAGGAATTTTGCAAGTCAGCAGAAACTAGCCGAATAGATGTCCAGATTGATAGACGAGTGGACGGAAACCTCTGCAGATGATATCCCGTAAGATCCAACGCATAGTTTTACCATGATGATATAACCACGCGTAATTTCTATAAAATTTGACTTCATAATTTTTGCCCTGGGTTCTTAGGATACCGTTTTATATAGGTTTGATTACAAATAACGCTATTTTCGACTATGAAGTCTTACCTACATTATCTTTCCTGTAAATTTCATGTCAATACAAAGGAAGATTAAAAGAAAGGCAATTTTACAGCATTGAAATTAACTTTTAAAGTTAGATAAATTTCTAATTTGCGTAGAGTTATAAAATAAAATTAAAATTTCCCTCGTTTTAATAGGAACATCACAATTATTTTTAAACGCATATTTAGGGATAGAAAATCCAACGTATTACTACACACTTCCGACATAAACTCTGAGAAGAGAATTTTCAAAAAATTATTGAATTATATCCTATAAGCGTGTTCGTGTATCTAGGAGTAATAATTAAATATTATTTTTCTAAGGAAATTCAATATATTTTGAATTTCCTTGCGACAATTTTAAGCAATTATGATTCAAAACTTATTTGTTCTTTTGGGAGTATGTGCCGTGTATTAGATCTTATAGAATATCATAATCATGAAAATCCAAAGCCTTTGCGATGGTGATAAACTGAATACAAACTTATGTTCTGAAAGACTTTACTTAAAAGAAACGTTTTTAAATGTTCAAGAAAATTCATGGATGTTTTATAATTATCGAAAATATACAATACATAAATCGCGTAATCTCTGCATGAAAATATAAAGATGTTTCGGCAACTCTTTTTATGTCATTAAGTAAAAATAGTTACATAAAAATATTTGAAAAAATCAATGTCATTCAAATAATATATTTTATGTCCTATGCCATTGTTTTATAAAGCGAATATGTTTTCAAAATGTAAGTTAAATAGACACAAATTTCTGAGCGACTCTAAATTAGAATATTTTGAAGTTATCTTTTTCTAATTTTCTCGTTGTTTACATTTTGAATATAATACCAATATACATATACCAATATAAAAAAGCATTTGAATTATTGTACTTGACCTCTACTAATGTAAACATATTAAATGCAAAAGCGAAGTTAATTTAATTGAGTAGATGTAAACTGTCGTTCTTTAACAGATGTAAAAAATTGATTTTATGATAATAACTTAGATATTTTAATAAAATTATTTAATCAAGTGGAGTCGCCATATAATTCGAAACAATGTTTCGAATTTTAAATACCAAAATCTTTGTTTCGTTTAGACTAACATATTTGTACTCATTAACATCCTAGCTTTGTTATAATATTGCGAAACTTGCCTTGCTTTATAATACAGAAAGCATAATGTAGAAAATTACTTAACATCTTCTTGATTTCTCCTGGTTTTTGCGTACGATAAATCCGCTTCCTTCATAAAACTTCATGAAATATAATAAACATTGTATTATTTCTAAATTTCAGAAAGCAAATTAAAATAATTAAAAATTATCTGGCGTCAATACTAATTCTACTTTCACCGATTATTTTAAAATGTGATTAGGAGGAATTTCCTATCATACCAAACTGAAATTAAGGTTTTGAGCTATTTTTTAAATCAAACATTGCTATAAAGTTAAGGAAAACAATGCAAATCTGCTACATTTGTACACAATTCTGAATAATACCAGGAGTTTGCTGTTCATCTGAATATTTAGCTCTTTTTCCGTGTTATATTTAATTTCTTTTGACCCTACACGGTTTCCTACCAAATCTCAGGTTAATAAGATCAAGCATAATACGTCAAGCAAGCCACCATTTTTATATGAATTCCATTCCTTCGTCATACGCACTCATTGATTTATTTCTATGATATGTTTTTCTCAGATTTCCGGATTCCGCCGTCATTAGCTGACCTTTACTCTCTTTTCATCTTTCTTCCTTGGTATGATGTTGGTCATGTCACCATCTTTATTTTTTCCGGTCATTATTTCTAGCAAAATTTCTTAAAGCAAATGCAATGGCTAACTACTTTCTTTCTCATTCAAAGACATGCTGGAAGATCGGAAAAAAATCTGTGTTTCATTTTTTCGCAAAGTTAATCCGTCTATTCTTTTCTTCGTGCAATAATTTTTTGATATAATTTCTCGGCGTTTTTTAATTAACATTTTTAATTGAAATTAATGACAGCAGTGAAGAAATAAATTTTTATCTGAAATCAGATTCTGCTGTTTCGCACTTAATTTTGTTGGAAACGACTAATCCAAAAAGTTAATTTACTATGCCGGTAATTAATGAAAATATAATGAAATGTTAATTAAATGTTCAGAAGGTAAAAATGACATAGAATTTTTATCTTCTAGAAATACAGTTTTGCAGTTACATTTATGTAAACTTGGCAACGCACATGATTACATGGATATAGATTAATTCCTTATTATTCTTTATTTCTTTTGAATTACTTCTTTTTTTACTTGATCGAATGCAAGCGAGGGTAATTAGATGAAATTCGCAGATGTATTATGTAAATGTTATATGTCCGTACAACTTCTGGATAATCATTTGATTAATTAAAGCGCAAATGCTCACAAAGAATAACGAGGTACACAGTTAAATTCTACAACAACGGAAAAAAATTAAACAAAGAGAAAAAGCATCATCTCGTATTCAGAGCTGTAAACCGTTCGACAATCAATCGATGAATTCAGCCTTTATAAATTCTCTTTAAGAATATAATTCAGAATACAGAACTATCATTTTAGAGTGGAATGCATATCGAATTGCAGCATTGCAGCATGTGTATTTTTGAAATATGTCTGAATTTGAAACTTCTTCCAACTAAGTAATTGAAAATAATTGCATGTAGTACTATATAAAGGGTAAATCATCTTTATCAATATCATGTGTCTAATTGAAAATTAAGGTAGGTGAGCCAAAGGTGGCAACTGTTCCTAAGGTAGCCCACGCCCCAAAAGTAGAATTAATTTCATTTTTAATTACAACATGGTGCTACTGCATTGTGAATCACGTGTCTGCAGTGACGTAGCTGAATTTGAAGAGATCACCTTGATCGGCCTCCATGGTATGCAGTGATTTCACTTTAGAGGAGTAGTCGTTCTAATTTCCAGGTAAGAAGATATTTTAACTTATATGTGTTTAAATTCTTAGAACTTTGAGTTATGATACGTTTTCTGAAAGCTTATTTCTTTCTTTCTTAAAGCTTATTCTTTTGTCGAGCCACCTTAAGAAACAAATATGGAAATCTATGTAGTAAGGGTAATTTTCAAAATTTCAACTTAAATATATGAAAACACTTATTACCATTTATTGTCAAATTTATAGCAATAAATTTATAAATTTTTTTATCTAATTATTGAATGGTTGTTATAGTTTTATTTGCATATCAGAAAAATCTCACGAAATCTAAAAGAATCTTTTGTTAATTCTTGGCCTAGTTATTGTTATAAGTATAAAAATAAAGTATTGAACGTTGTAATACTCTTATAGAAGTAAAAATAGTTTTCCGAGTATTTTTTCACATTTTAAAAGTGATTTCACTATATGGGCCACCTTTGCCACACTATGTGCCAAAGGTGGTCCATCAGCTACAATTTTCAAATTTTATTATAAAAATAATTAAATTTTATTTAACTAAGAAAAGTATACGTGATATGTGTCAAAGATTAGTGTAAAATTTTATAAAAAAAATTCAACCACACACACCTAACCAGAAAATTTTAAAAAAAACCGTCAAAGCTTAACTATGCCCACCTTTGGCTCACCTACCTTATTTCTTTTTTATTTTGAAAAAAGTATGTCTAATCTTTTATATTCTTAGTGGTCTTGTTAATCTCAGCCGTGATAGCCTAGTGGCAGTTTTAGGCTCGACAACCGATCCCACAGAAGATTCGCTGTGTTCATGGACCTGGCACAAGTGATATCCGTAGGTTTCGATCATCCTTAGTTATCTTAACGACCCGTTTTTAAGCAAGTCGAGAGCTATTTTGGGACGGACCACGTAATTTTAGCTACGGTTTGATGCCGAAGACTGCACCTCAGCTGGCTCCTCAATCCCCAAACGTCCTCACCACACAAACGAGGGACGTTCGACCCGCGTCAGATTTAACGTGTAAAGGCGAATCTTCAGTGAAATCGTGTTTCTGGGAGGGACCCCATCTCTTAAACCGAGACCTTATCACTTGGCAACCGCCGCCCTCTTATTTGGTTGGAGTGGAAACTTTAAGAGGGACAATGCTCAGGTTTCGTCCTTTTCATCTAAAATGGTTCAAAATCACTAGTTCCATTCCAAAATTTTCCTCGTCTAACTTCAAAACGGCACATTTATCAAACTAAACTAAACTAAGAAGTGTTTATCTCTCTATAGTCGGAAAAAATGTGTCAAAAATTAACAGTATTGATCGTGATGAAACTTATACTTTTGAAATTCAGTCTTTTCATCGCCAATAGATTTCCTTTTGATTTTAACAAAGAAATCAGAGACTCCGAATTTTATCATCTGTTCTTGTTATGTACTCTGAATTGGATGAAGAAGAAAAAAACAGGAGAGAGCGACTAAATACTTTGAAATTTGTCTCTAGAACTAGTCATTTACTTTATCATACGAGACGCAGAGAAATAAAAAAAACGCAGATTGTTCTTAATCAGAGTTATAAAAAATTTAAATCATTTTATACAGAAACGACGAAATCATATCTTTTTTTTCTTTTGCTCTAAAATGAGAATTTTTACTGTTGTGCCATAAAATAAACATAAGACTCTTGTTCCGGTTATAAATTCTGCACTCGGTAAGGCCCAATAGTCTTCCTGATTATATGGCTCTTTAAAATGGTATCCATGCCAATTTTATCGTAAAATCAAATGAAAGGTAATTTTTGACTTTATGGTCCAGAGAAAGGCTGTTTATTCATTTTATTTATGATTATTTTTTTCCTTTTCGGTATTGAACAAATATTGAACCATAAATTTTTTCCTTCAGTTACATTGATTTAGTTTCAGCTTTTTATTTTTATCACTGACCTAAAGTGGTTGGCAATGATTCTTTCTTTATGCATTATTTTGAAATGAAATTATAATTTATGGGCAATAAGTTTTAGTATCTGCTTTGTTAAACGAGTTAATTTTGAGAGCATTTCAGTTTAGTTTATAAGTAGTCTTACGCTAGAAGGAATAATTTTATTTTTCCAGACAATATGAAATTTTAAATTGTATACACTGTGTATGTATACACTGTCTGCATATTAAATTATCTTCTATTCCCTCAACACGATTCCACGAAACGATCTACATTGTGAAGCCAGAAATATATCTCCAAGATGAAACATACGACAAATCAGTATAATTTAATGCACAGCTACTTAAAGGTTAGATAACCAACATGCGAAATATAAGAATCACTATAGCATTTTCACCGAAAAATATCTGTATTGATGACTGAATATAAATTTTCTATAGTTCATACGTATAAAAATATGAAAAAAAATAAAATGAAGTTTACTGATTCGCTGCTATAAATAGTTTTATATTCTTAAATATATTATAAAAATCTAAACTTATGAAAATGATACAAATTAACTTAAATGCAACAGAACTTTGAAGTTATAAAAAGTTAATAAGCAAAATTGAATAATGAATGGGAAAAAGGATATCAAAACAAAAATAACATCAACCGTACATAAATTATGCAATTTAAACTCAAACCTTTTTATTTTTACTTTAAAGCACGAAAATTCATAAAGTGGCGGAAATAATTTGCAAAAAGAAAGCAGCAATTAACACGATATCTTTAATTAATCACACCATGGAACGTATATATTCAAACAGCAAACTTTTCTGTTCATTTTTATGCTTGTATAATTAGCACAGAAAGGGAAAAAAGTTTCTTAAATTTGTACTCGACACAGAAATTCTGTTTATTAAAAAACGTAATAATAAATCAGAAGTAGAGAACTGTGGCTCAGCGCAACGCATTTTGACATTGTTATGAAACATTTAAAGAGAAGCGATAAAAAAATCTTGATCTTCATGCGATCCTCTTTCTATTTCACAGCGTTTTTTACTTTTGGTTTTAGGCACCAGATGGTGTATTCTTGGTCTTTTACTCTTCACACTAAAGCATATTAAAAAAGAAAATTTTTAAAAACATATCATCTTGTAACTCTCAGATCGATATGGTTATTCTTTCCAGACCAAATATGCGTATCATAAATATTTGTCAAAATTTCTGAAAACTACCCAGAATTTAGCAACGAAGCATCTTTAAGAATTCGTAGTAAATATAATTTATTTCGAAAAAATAATCAGTAACCCTTCATTTCAAGATTGTGTTTGAGAGCTGAATTTGAGAATACGAGGGCCGTCCGATAATAAAGGTACAGGTGGCTGGCATACAAAGCACGCAGGTGCAATATTGGCGCGAATTGCATTACTTGATACGTTTAGGAGAGTAGTAAGTTGGACTGAAGTGTCGTTTTGTTCAACACGCAATTGAGCTTCCAGGAAACAAAGAAACATGGCGTGTCTAATCGCTAATAGGCAAAGTTTGAGGTGCATGCGGTTATTGGACTTTTGCAAGCCGAAGGAGTTAATAGAGCAAAATTCATTTTAGATTGCAGATTGTTTATGCGCATAAAGTTTAAGCCAAAAAGAAGTCAACGTTTGGTGCTAAAAATTTAAAAATGGACGAACGGATCAGGAGAAGAAAAGAGGCAGACAAAGGACTTCACCCACGGATGACAACTGCTCAAAAGTCGAAAGTTTGAATAAGGAAGAGTGTAGCATTAAAGTTCGTGAAATTGCGGAAGTGACTGGAATTCCTAAGGGTCTATTCATGAAATCATGTGCGACCTAAACTTCCATAAAGTTTCGTCTCGCTGCAAAACACCGTTCTGGAGTACCTCAAGCAACTTGACAAACAGCAGTACCATAAAGGAATGTTCAAACTAGTTTCATACTGGGAGAAATGTCTCAACGTTTACGGAGATTATGTCGAGAAATAAACAAAAGTATGCAGTTTTTGTGAAATGTATTAACTATTTTCTTGAATTATAACTGCCAGTGTACTTTTACCTTGTAGTTTTATTATCGAAGCGCCCACTTAGCAATGTAAATGCGTTTCAGGAAGGTAGGAAAAACAGTTTTCAAAAATTTGAAAATATTGATTTTTAATTAATTCAGATTAAAAAAATTAAAAATCTGTAATCGAGTAATAAGCTTTCTTCATTTTAACAACTCATACCTTTATAGATCATGAGGACATAGTTTTCATTCAATTGAAAAAATATTGGAATAAGTAAAATAGGGATCTTAAAATGGGGGGAAGTACAGGTTTTTATTTAATGTGCAACTATATTTAATGAGCAAATGTTTCAGAATTTCTAAATAGGGGGAAATAGCTATATAAAATTGTTTTGCAACTTCTTATCGAAGTAAAAATGTCTTTGAAAATGCATTTATACTTTAGCAGATAAATAAATTTTTGAATTATTTTGAGGCTTTAAATAGCGAAGGAAAATTAACGATTTGAAACATATAATAACGATATTGTTTGAAGAAAAACAAAATAATTATCGCGTGTTTTATGATATAATTGTATTTACATTCCATTTTAATGAAAGCACTTTAGCATTTTCATAGATTAGTAGCTGAATAACTATCAGTAAATCGCTTTTATTTCGTTTATTCCCATTTTGTTTTTGAAATGTGCTTCGATTTATTGAAATCTGTTTTGATAAATTATAAATAATAATTGTAATTGATAAATTGTATAATAAAAGAGAAAAGTTTTGAAAAGATTCTTCCAGTTTCGTTATAAAATTCTAGATACCGATTTCAATGTTTATTTTATTTTATTTTATTTTTATTCATAAAAATCGTTGAATATCATATGTCTGCCAAATAGAAATCAGTTATTTCTGAGCGTAATAGTATTTGTATAGTTTGGTTTTGTTTGGTGTTTTATGGCGCAAGGGTCATGAATTTGACCATATTACGCTAAACAAAATGCTAAAGTCATATCAATGTAAAAGCATAAATGAAACTGACAGAACGACAGACGTTAAAATGCTGAAATATTAACATAATTTGAGAGTATGAAACTTAATGGACTTTAAAAATGCCAAAATGTTAACATGAGACGTTTTATCATTTAACGATGATAAGGAAATTAAAGGCGTTTGAAAAATTTGCAAATGCTGAGCAATCAAATTGGATATTCTGACAATATAATTCAGACGGACATATAACAATTGCATCGCAGGCACACTGGTGCTTGTTCTCCGAGCAACAAGGGAATATGAGTATATTTCGTATGTTCAGTCAGAATCGAGTTAAAAGAGTTTCTGCTTTGTCGTTTGTTAATGAAGGCCAAGGTTGCACTACAAGTTTGACAGAATGAAGTTTGTTCTATGCCTCAAGGTCCCACTGCGTCTGCTATTTGGAGAAAAAAACATCTTGGCGTGCTTATTTCATCTTTATTGCCTTTAATAAAGTCTCTGAAATTGTAAGAATATTTTATTCATGGTATTTAAGATATTATATATATAAACATATTAACATGAATTATGTGCTTTTGAACTGATAGCGAAAAAAGGGAAAATACGACTCAGACACTTAAGGGGTTAAATTACTGACAGGGATAGTAATAGTATTTCTAAGTAAAAATGTAACAGAAATTCATTGAAATCAGCTGAAATATTTCATCATTTAAAGAGTCAAAGAAGTTTATTTTATATATTTCAGGATGAAAAAAAGGAATGCCTTGCTGAAATTCATAGATCTTAAACTCTAAAAGACATGCATCATAACACTCATCAAAATTTTTCACCAGGTATGGAAGTACTTTAATAAAGTTGAAGTTTGAGGAAATTACTTTCTTATCAGTGGCTGGGCATATTTAGACAACAATCAGCAAAAGTCTCTAATGCAAAATTTTTTGACACCATTTTCTCACACATTTTTTAAAATAAATTTTCTACGAAATAGATTCAATGATATACGGCTAAAGCCTAAAACTAGAAGGAAGAATTTATTCCATCAGTTTACATTTACAAACAATCTTTCTCAATTTCCTACAAACCGCATAATACTTTTTATATCTGGGTAGTAACAAAGAATACTTTAACAAACTATACAGTCTAGATTTAAAGCAGAAGTGTTGATGTTTCTTTTTTCTTATGTAAAAAATCCACATTATTATATCTAGTATATTTTAACAAAAGAAAGAATTCTCATCCAACACTCTTTCTTTTCTGATGCTTTTTAATACATATTTTGTGTTTCTGTTTAAATGCCATCATTCATCTGGAGTATCGATCTAGTGAGTTGTTTCTTTTAAGGAAACTGTCTCTCACTTTTACATTCTTATTTCTAACTATTCTAAATAACACGCAAAAAAATATTTGGTGTTTTTGAAATGGAAGGCATTTTTAAGATGACACTTTTCTTTGAAACATTTCTTTCCAGCAGTCTTAAATAAAACGACACTTTTTAATCAACATTTTTGAATATTTTTCAAATACAGCAGTGCAAAACAGCTTAAAATAATAATATGCAAAAGTTCTTGATATGTATTTTAATTATCTTATGCACATGCTAAATTAATTTAGCAATTTAATAAAATTAATAATTTAATAATTAAATTAATTTAGTCAAAATTCTTACGTTTGCGAACAAAATTTATTTCTGCAATCTACTGATAAATGCAAAACATTACCTGCCACATGAGCATGAAAATTCATTTCCGATAATTGATATATTTAGACATTAATCAGAAATAATAAGAAGCAGAATACATTAATCAGAATAAAAAAAATTTCAAAATTAACCAATGTTGAGAAAACTTTTGAGGCTTCATATATTTTAATTATAAATATTAGACTTTTAAAATGTGAAAAAACGAATCATAGCTATAAAATCGGTTAGTATTATTTTGAAATCAATGACTAATTTACCCTCTTCTGTTTCTCGAAATTGAACACATGTTTGGTTTCAGAATTTGTAACAATGTTCATTAAAAAAGCGTCCAAAGCAAAGAAATTCTTACTTAAAACTGAAGAAATAAACTGTGAGGATTTATTTTCAAGATAAAATACAAAGAAAATTGTCTTCACTACGTTATAACGACTTCAGGAAACTGCAGCTTAAATTTTCGGAAATCCGTTTCTTCACGTTCAGAAAGAAAAGCCTAAAAATCCTCTGATTCATTATATAGCAAGAGGTCATGCAATATAGTTTTCGCATTCATTCGTTTTAATATTTTTACATATATAACGACCGGTTATTTAATTTATCAAATACCTTTAAAAAGTAGACAATTTCCAGAAAATTATATTTTTTCCTTATTTTTTCCCAATTTAATTCTTTTTCATGAAAACAGTTTCAATTTCTTGAAACAAAACTCGCAGCACTTATAATCACAACACATTTCATTGTAGATTTATTTTTGTTCTCTTTTCCACCAATAATTTAGGTTTTTAGAACTGCTACTGTAATTAGACGTTTCATTATAATCCACTTGATGTAGTTTCGAGAGCAGATAATTATACACTATATGCCCAAAAGTATCCGGACACTTGCAGATTTTCACATTTTTAAGAATTTCTCCGGAATGGTTTAACCTACTACCATTAAACTTCGGTCATGTAAAGAATAGACAATAACTCACATTTTACATTGAAAATTCGGTCCTGAGGGTAATTAGGGAACCGTCTACAAACTGATGAAGACAAAAAGGTGTTTGGCCCACCCCGCTTCACAGAATACTGATAACAAGATGAAACTTTCAGAAATAGTAATGTTTAATGTGCATAATATTTACAGGAATTTTCGTAAATTCAGCTCAAATATTTGGGAAGATATAAAGGTTTTCTTAAAAAATCTCAAATTTTTCCACCTGTTTTTTGCTTATAACATGCAGAATTTTCTGTTATATTATACGAAACTTACAGAAAAGATGACAATATGTTAGAGAAGCATTTGTGTAAAATTTGGAAAAGCATTGTTCAATATTACAGGAATTATGAGCATTTCTAGTAAATAATGTTTTACTGCGCATGCGCGAAACATAGCGTAATTTTTCTTTCACAACTTTAAAGACAGATATATAGGGCAACTTATATAAAAGTATTCAGTTCAATATCATTAGTATTCTGAAAGATATCGGCATTACAACGAGCAGAATTTTAGCTCCTGTCGAAGAGAAGCTAAAAGATGAGGGGTTGTACACAAATTGATATTTTTTAAACTTATATCTTTAAATAGTTATATTGAATTGTATATTGGTTAAAATTTGTTGAATACCCATGAACACATCTAATATTCGTAACAAATAAAAAAATATATATGTAGAATTCTTAAAATATTTTAAGAAAAGAAATTAATTAGATAAAAAATCGTTTCGCCATAAAATAAATATATTTAAAAATATCGTTTGGCCGTAAAATTGTAATATGTAATTTGTTAATAATCCTGTAAATAATATAATTAAAGTAATAAAATTTTTGTTATTTATAGTGCCTAATTAGCTAGAATTTAAGTTATGCACGCAATTGATAAGTCTTCATGGGTATTCAGCAAATTTTAACCAATATACAATTCAATATAACTATTTAAAGATATAAGTTTAAAAAATATCAATTTGTGTACAACCCCTCATCTTTTAGCTTCTCTTCGACAGGAGCTAAAATTCTGCTCGTTGTAATGCCGATATCTTTCAGAATACTAATGATATTGAACTGAATACTTTTATATAAGTTGCCCTATATATCTGTCTTTAAAGTTGTGAAAGAAAAATTACGCTATGTTTCGCGCATGCGCAGTAAAACATTATTTACTAGAAATGCTCATAATTCCTGTAATATTGAACAATGCTTTTCCAAATTTTTACAGAAATGCTTCTCTAACATATTGTCATCTTTTCTGTAAGTTTCGTATACTATAACAGAAAATTCTGCATGTTATAAGCAAAAAACAGGTGGAAAAATTTGAGATTTTTTAAGAAAACCTTTATATCTTCCCAAATATTTGAGCTGAGTTTACGAAAATTCCTGTAAATATTATGCACATTAAACAATACCATTTCTGAAAGTTTCCTCTTGTTATCAGTATTCTGTGAAGCGGGGTGGGCCAAACACCTTTTTGTCTTCATCAGTTTGTAGACGGACCCCAAATTGCCCTCAGGACCGAATCTTCAATGTAAAATGTGAGTTATTGTCTATTCTTTACATGTCCGAAGTTTAATGGTAGTCGGTTAAACAATTCCGGAGAAATTCTAAAAAATGTGAAAATCTGCAAGTGTCCGGATACTTTTGGGCATATAGTGTATTTGGCGATTTTGATTCAGTAGAAACAAATCAAATCAAGTCTACGAATGTGGTCTTGTTTCAGAATCAGCTCTACGAAGATGGAAATCAAATGAGGTATTCTATATTGGTTTGCTGCTATATTATAATAAGCAATGTATTAGTGTGTGAACGGATTTTTTTAATAAATAAAGCAAGAGTTTTAAAATAAGCAAATTTGGCCTTAAGCCAGTTTTTGGAAGTATAATGATTCTTTCATTTAAATCTTTCCTCTAACCACTTAAATCGTTTTGCGGTTATACTGAAATTCTCGTTAATGAGATTTAATTTGAAACCAAGTAATTTAAAGATAGCTTAGCAATAGAAGACGTTATTACTAACTTAAATAATTTACTAAATACTTACTTATTTAAATAATTTATATATTTTATTTGAGTACTTTTAAGTCAAATTTACTCAAAAGAAATTTTTCTCCAATTTTACCACGGAATTGAACTTACCCAAACAATTTTTTTAGCATTAAACAGCTTTGTTAAATGAATGAAGATGCAAAATTGAAAGTATTATAATTTGAATCAAACCAACATTTTCTGAAGTATTTAATTCGTACATATCCAAATTCACCATTTCTATTCCTTTAAATCCATTTTATAATAAAACGTTGAAATTATCGATTCTATCCTTTCCTAAGTGAAATTTATCATTAAATCCCACCTTCCTGTTATTAGCTCTTAGGATGTATCAAACATTAGTTAAAAGTGATTAAGATATGAATACTTCCTCTAATCATTCACGATTTTCAAATAATCTTCGGATGCGACACTTGATCACTGACGAGTACTTAGTGTAATTTAATAATCTTCTTTGCCAGTAATCACAGAGATGTACCTTAAACTGTAAAGACCAGGAAACTTTCCTGAAATCAACAACGGAATTGCAATTACCGAAATTCGTTCAAACCTCTTTACTGAAGGTTCATCACCGCGATAGCAGTGGCCATTCGTTTAAATTTCTCTCTGGGGAGATGTAGATTCCGGTACTTTTCTAAATTGTTCAACCGAGGCTAGAAAGCTACTCAGTTTATTTAGATTAACTTCGCTGCATAACAGTCCGTGACATTTGACGGCAACAAGTCCCTCTCTGTTTTGAAATAATTACCATATGCATACAGCGTGCGTGCCATTTCACTGATAGTCAAATCGAGCAAAATTGTAGAATTTTGTTCATTGTCTTCGGAAGTACAGATTTTCGCAAATTATTCTATGCATTAATAAATGAATCATATCACTTAGTTTTCTGATTTGTATTTGAAATGCATGAAACTTTGTGGTAAATGTGAAAAGTTTGATTATTTTTCTATCGGAACATTACAGAATGGATTCCCGAGTTTAATTTGATGAATTTTATGAACTATTACGGTGATAACATGTTTTTTCTTTAGTTTTGGTTTCTGAGTTCTGTGGTAAAATTCGGAATCTTTTTAAAAACTAAAAATAATAACTGAATCATAATAAAGAAATTGTTGTAATCAAGTAAATTATTTGAAGGTATATAAGGTGAAAATTCTTGTTTAAATTAAGTTCGGGTAGTGTAATGGGCAGTGGTACAGTCCTCATATGCCCAAATTTCCGAGTTCGATTACGGTCAAACTTGATGGTTTCTTGCTATGAGAAGACTCTTCAGCATTCAGGTCATGTGATTATAATGTATGTTTTGTTTCCCTTGAGAACCTATAAGGGATTTGGTACTGTCTGATAAATAAAATTCGTGGTTCCGCCGCTTTCACATCCTCAAAGCATGGTTCATTAGCTCTTGTGGTCAAGCTATGCTCCGAAATCATGATAATAGCAGCTGTCGAAAGCTATGCCAATTAATGAATGCTTGTCATGATGCTGGGCAACACCAAGTACCAAGAATATGTTTATCCCTAAATGTAAATCTCGTTTCTAATACTAATAATGAAAGGCTTCGAAGATTTTTGATGTTGAAAAAAGAAGCCATCTTTTCGTTTTGAAGACGTGAACCACAAAAAGGCTCTTGTAATTAAGAAGCTAATAATAAATTGCATAACTTTCCACACCACATAGTTCCTAATCCCTTTCCCCAGAAAATATGAAGGACTGTCTGCTCAAATTCTGCCGTCGTAATTTAACCACAAATCAAAATTTCGAGATCCAAACATAGTCCTTGTATAGCTTCGAAACTGGAGGTTAATTTAGCTGAAACAAGAAACAGATAGTATGAATTTAAATTGTTCTATAATTTAAGATATCAATCTTAGACATACGCTGTGGTGTTATGTGAGTAACAACACTTGGAGTCATCATTAATTGATCAGCATAAAAGAAACACTTTCTTTGTCGAATGTTACTGTTATAATTATTAATCATACAATATTTAAAAGAAGATAAAGTTGTATGTTACATATAGTAGTTGAAAACCATAAAGCAACACTGAGTGTCTTCATTGTAAAAAATGAAAAAAAAAATGTCAGGTTTGAAAAAGACACTTGCTTAAGTTAGCAGAAATAAGTCTTTTGCCAAATTTAGTAAAAATATAAGATTAAAGGACGATAAAGAAATGAAATGAATACATTCTATGAGCCATCGTTCTGACAAAACAATCCAATGCGAATGAAATGATCCAACTCTTAGAAAAAGGATTCATGCGTAATAAAAATGTTTCTATATTGGAATTTATATGAATATTATTCATTATAGTAATTTAACTAACAGTTGCGCTGATTTAAACAGATTAATTCTCATCGTTTTGTTGATTTTCCCCTTTTATGAATATTCATATTAAGAATAGCAGGATGCATAATCTTCGGAAAAAACGTAATTCATTAAAACAATTTTCAGTCATCCATAACTTTAAAAAAGCATTAATAAAATTCAAAGCTTTCAGTCGATGCACTGAAGATATATATATATATATATATATATATATGTAAAGTTGTGAGATGCCAATATTGTATGAACTGTGGAGCAATTTCGAAAAATAAAGAAAATGATTGTCGCTTAATGTTTCATTGTAAATAAATTATATCTTCCTTTTCTTTATGTTTTGGAATTAGTTCTTTGTATCTCTCTTGATGCCCTAGGAAAAATCCAATGCAGTTTAGATGCTCTCTTGGTGTATTTGAAAATCTCTGTTGTTGTTTCTACAAAATTCAATTGAAGTTTTACTTCACAGGCAGGAAGGCAGAAAAACAGTTTCTTCGTCTTTTTAAATCCAAACAAGGAATGGAAGCTTCTCTTTTGTTCTGGTCTTTTATTCAACCTTTGATATTATTTATTTGTTTGAAATCGATATTAGAAAACCTGTTAATAATATTAACAATATATCAGCAAAAAATAATAATTATTAACATATGGTGCCAAATGTTTAAAAAAATGTACTTTCAGGCATCCATGAACTAAGTAATCTGTCTGAAGTGTGTATACCGGTTGAAGTCCGGAGTTTTCACTGTGTTCTATTCATAACTCTCAGGTAATATGAATGCATGTTCAAAAAATACTCCGAATTGGCCTTTTGTAGAATTTAGATGATTACAATATACGTTCAATAATTTTGAAACAAAAATTAAGTAAATATCCATTTATGAGAGATGTGATTATTGCAACTGTTTTTACGTAATTCCAGGATCTTTCTGTCATATTTTTAGTTAGCATTTCTTGTATTAATTTTATTGAAAGTAGAAATATTGTAAATATGAAAATACACTGAAATTAATAATAAATGAAAAGTTTATTTTGATAAAAATAGTAGCATTTACATGAAGTTAAAAGATTTTTACTTCATGTTTTTAGAAGAAGTTACACTGGTGACCAGGTAAATTTCATCGTGAGTTACATTGGTGACTTGAATGTCGTCATTGTCTGCTCAAACTTTATGAACACTGGATGACATCCGAAGTACTACAGTTGTTACTCGTTTTGTTCATTTCTGTTCTACAATTTTCTGCGTTCGTTGTGACTAACGGATGCAGTGCCTTCAACTTTGAAGTTTGTTAGCAACTTTTTTATCACTGTTTCCTGATTTTGGTAAGTAAAGTTTTGTGTTTGTTTTCCTGACCGTTTTCCCGTCCCGCAATGATTGCATGTTCTTGATCGGTTAATTATCTAAAGGTAGGATAATTTTAAAATTTTCATTTGTCATTGTAATTGTATTCATTATGCCTGAAATTAAGCTAGAAGTCTCGCCCGGTGTTGAGCAAGATTCTCAACTTTCGAGAATTGCATTCAAGGCTCCAGTGTTTTGGGAACATGACGCGGAGCTTTGGTTCTTTCAGGTCGAATCGCAATTTGCGATTGCTGGCATTTCCAATGACTCGACCAAATTTCATGCGGTTGTTGCTGCTTTAAATTCAAACGTATTATCATGTGTTAGAGACATTGTTAGAAATCCGGCTCTTGAAAATGCATATATTGCACTTAAAGATAGGGTTTTGCAACACTCCGCACAGTCAAGTTCGGCACGTTTAAACCTGTTACTAAAGGACTTGCAATTTGGTGATAAACGCCCTTCATATTTACTAAGTGAAATGCGAAATCTTGCTCCAGCCAAAATGGAGGATGATATTTTGCAGACATTGTGGCTACAGCGTTTACCAGCTAACCCGCAACAAATTTTGTCAGTCTGTAAAGCTTCATTGGATGAGCTTGCACAGATTGGTAACCAGTCTAACCAGTGTACCTTCTCGAGGGCCTAAGTCTAGGTCAAGTTAACTTCACAGGATTGATAGAGGCGAGATTTATTTATATAAATGCTGAGGCAGTCGGCACATACAACTATTGACACTCAAGTGCGACATGTTAACCTGCACGATACTGCCTTACTCGGCTTCCGATCTATCATACCTGTATTCACAAAAATCAGAAGTATTCCGTCGCTTGTGACTGGTGACGAAGTCGAATCAAGACCATTCGTTAATAAAATAACAAATTTAACGAAACAATTAAATTAAAATACTAAATCATTATACAGCTAATCAAATAATACAAACAAGGAAGAGCAGAGAATGAACAGTAACAATCAGTGCTTATATACAGCAACATGCTCGACGCCATTGGTTGATAGGCGACATCACAAAGAGGGCGGATCCGATCTGCATAAAATCGCAATTCAGGATGTTGCCAGATGCCGCGATGATGCCACAGGTACTCCCCCTTCAGTCACGAAAACGGTGAAGCCTGAAAATGCACAACTCTACGGGAACGTCTTCCACTTCGAGTGACGACTTCAGACCTATGTGCTTTACTTGCAGGAACTGGAGGAGATGACCTTGAAGGAAAATCATCCAGAAAAAGATGCGCTGCTTTCAGCCTGTCGATGGACACTGTTGTCGGTTTACCGTTGATCTCCACAGTAAAAACTTTCTCTGTTCTTGAGAGGACCTTGTAGGGACCAGCATACGGAGGTTCCAAGGACTTTCGCACCCGGTCAGTTCTCAAAAATACATGTGATGCTTTAATTAGATCATCACTGACGAAACCTGCACCTGAACAATGATGCTTGGTGGGAACTGGTCTAAATGAACGGACATGATGCCATAACATCTGCAAGAATGATGATGTTGACGTTGTCACAGAGGTGTTAGAAAAGAACTCTCCCGGCAACTTCAAGGTGGTTCCATATACCAACTCTGCCGAAGATGTGGCCAGGTCCGGTTTAAAACTAGATCTTATGCCAAGCAAGACCAATGGAAGAGAGTCCAGCCAGTTCTCAGGGAGATGTGCCATTAATGCACTTTTCAGATGCCTGTGAAACCTCTCAACTGCTCCGTTACTTTGGGGATGGTACGCAGTAGTTCGAGTCTGCTCCACACCTGAAAACTTTGAAAGAGAAGAAAAGAGATTACTTTGGAAATTAGTACCACGATCAGAAGTAACCTTCTCTGGTACTCCAAATCTAGAAATCCATCCTAACAAAAAAGTGCGTGCAATAGTATCCGCAGATTGATCCGGGATAGGAAATGCCTCAGGCCATCTTGTAAATCTGTCAACACAAGTTAATAAGTAGGTCATTCCTCTAACTGGACTTAGCGGTCCAAATACATCAATATGCACATGCGAAAAACGTGCTGATGGTAAAGGAAAGTGTCCAACAGCCGACTTGGTGTGACGTGCGACTTTAGATTTCTGGCACTGAATGCAATTCCTACACCATAATGCACAATCCTTGTTCATGTTGTTCCACACGAATCTGGCTGCAACAAGCTTTTGTGTAGCTTTGACACCAGGATGCGATAAATTATGGATTTGATTGAAAATTTGTCGACGAAAGGATTTCGTGACATACAGACGTACTGTACCCGTGGACACATCACAATAAAGTGGTTTTTCGGATGAAGCAAAGTACATGGGTCTGAGTTCCAAACCGGTCCCAGAACCCATCAATGATTGCAGCTCGGGATCCGAAAATCGATCTTCCGCCAAACGACTAAAATCATTCAAATTTAACAAGTTAATTTGTGAAATTCTAGAAAATGTGTCAGCTACAACATTATCACAACCTGCAATGTAACGTATGTCAGTTGTGAATTGGCTGATAAGTTCAAGGTACCTGATTTGACGAGGAGTACTGTTGTCGTGTTTTCGCGTGAATGCAAATACGAGTGGTTTGTGATCAGTATAAATAACAACTTCACGACCCTCAAGCATGTAGCGAAAATGTTTAACAGACAAGTAAATAGACAACAATTCACTGTCAAAAGTACTGTATTTCTTCTCTGTAGCAGACAGCTGCCTAGAAAAGAAACCAAGAGGTTGAACTTTAGATTCTATATGCTGTTGAAGCACAGCGCCTACAGCGAAATCTGAAGTATCAGTCATCAATGACAAACGAGCGTCAGCAGCAGGAAAAGATAATGCTATCGCATTAGCGATTAATCTCAATGAAAACTTTAAAATTATACTACCTTTAGATAATTAACCGATCAAGAACATGCAATCATTGCGGCACGAGAAACGGTCAGGAAAACACACACAAGACTTTACTTACCAAAATCAGGAAACAGTGATAAAAAAGTTGTTAACAAACTTCAAAGTTGAAGGCACTGCATCTGTTAGTCACAACGAACGTAACCAACTGGAACTGGAACTCACGATGAAATTTACTGGGTCACCAGTGTAGCGGATGATTTTCCTTCAAGGTCATCTCCTCCAGTTCCCGCAAGTAAAGCACAGAGGTCTGAAGTCGTCACTCGAAATGGGAGACAGTTCCCGTAGAGTTGTGCATTTTGAGGCTTCACCGTTTTCGTGACTGAAGGGGGAGTACCTGTGGCATCATCGCGGCATCTGGCAACATCCTGAATTGCGACTTTATGCATATCGGATCCGCCCTCTTTGTGATGTCGCCTTTCAACCAATAGCGTCGAGCCTGTTGCTGTATATAAGCACTAATTGCTACTGTTCACTCTCTGCTCTGCTCTCCCTTGTTTGTATTATTTGATTAGCTAGCTGTATAATGATTTTATGATTTAGTATTTTAATTGATTTAATTGTTTCATTACATTTGTTATTTTATTAACGAGTAGTCTTGATTCGACTTCGTCACCAGTCACAAGCGATGGAATACTTCTGATTTTAGTGAATGCAGGTATGATAGATCGGAAGCCGAGTAAGGCAGTATCGTGCAAGTTAACTTGACCTAGACTTAGGTCCTCTAGAAGTTACACAAGTTTACATTTCAACAAAAATTGCAATAAAACGGAGCACTTTTCTCGAGAATATTTCTTATATCAGATGAGTGTCTCTGATTGCGTCGGTGAATAGATAGCTTCTTAAGCTCAAAATAAAAGCTTTAACACCACACACTCTTTGGAATGAGTACAAAATTCTCTATATTTAAAAGTCTATATAATATATAGATTTTTAAATTAATTTTAAATTATTATGTTTCACTGCCTATGTATCACAAAATTTCATTAGTTCTACACATTGATCGCAATTGTGGAACTTTAATAATTTTGAGTTAATATAAATAGTTTTGTGCTTAATATTATAGTGATATAACTGTTTCTTGAATAAAAAGCGCTTTAAGATTTTATATTGCATTAATAAAGAGAAAATTCTGAAAGCTTTAAAAAATTTCTACAAGTTTTTCAAACATTTATTATCTACTACATTTCTAAATTTGAAATTAACCAGTAACTGGTAACTAAATTTTAAGTGAATTAATTCCATATGTAAATGTTCACATTTCGCGTTGACACCAAAATTCAACAGATCATGAAAGGATGTTTCATTTACTAAAGCAGAATTATTTCTTAAAGATATGTAAATACATTTTTTACATATGTTATTCGTAGTTCTGAAATGTTTATAACAAAACTATGCAAGTTATCTAAAGTAGATTAAAAAATAAACTTATGAAATTGCTGTATAATTTTCAACAAAGCACTGAAACATGTAGAAAACAAAATTTCTATCTTTAAGACAAGATTACATTATTCTTCTGAGTAAAAACTATGAATGAATCCTCCAATGAAACTATGTTGTTAGAAGATACATAATTTTGAGTAGTTATCCATTATGTATTATACAGTACATTGAGATTTTGGAGCCCTCAGAGAAACGAAAGTAGAATGGCCAAAAAAAAATGAAGTAGACATGCAGAAAAACATAGCGTGATACCTATAATAATAGTTCACATGTTAGAAAATGTGACAAGTCTAACAACTAACATGGAGATAAAACACTAAGCAAAAAATTTAATTGTACAAAATAACAGCAATCGATCAAACCAGGAACACAGGAGCACAAAGGACTCTCGAAAGTCTTGTTTTTTATAACTTTTTTGCCGTTATTTTATTTCCAACCTCTTTCATTAGCTCTTTATAAAAGATAATATTTGTTTTACCTGCATCTATTATGAAAAAAGCTCTCTTTTTTCTCATCATCTTTTGGTAAATGAAAGTATTATATTATTTTCTCTCTAAATTTAATCTTTAAGAATGTTACAAAGTAACAAATTTTCTGCTTTGTCTAAGAATATTTAATCTTTCAGTATTGTAGGAATTGCTTAGAACAATGTGAGAAATGATATTTTGCATTGAAATATTTTTAGCATTTTTCAACTAATATAGAAATGGCATCAAAACTGTCACCTTCTTTAAGTTTTCCGTCGTGCTTGAAACATATATGGTAGGAGAAAGGCTTTAACTAATTTCACATCGAATTCAACTCAGACTCAACAAAGACCCAGCCAATAAGACCAATTCGCAAATCATAGCTACATGACCAAAATTGAATTATACAGTCAACTTTAAAATGCAGTTTCCCTATCACTACAATTTTGTATTCATAATTCTTGATTTACTCGTTCGCCCGTACGCCGTAAGGTCATCGAATTATCGCAATTTAAAACTTATAAACTAAAACAAAGTCATTCACAAATATTTTAATTCGATACAAAAAATTACGTAGAATGCATAAACAAATCAACTTACCTTCTAAAATGAATTAAAATGGCAACGAATTCCCAAAATAGAAGGTGTCATCTAATTAGACAGTTGAGGAAACAAACCAGTTAATGGGTTACTGTGAATTTGAAAAAAAATGTGAATTTCATGACTTATGTTACGTATCGAATTAGTTTTCTATTTTTAATTATTTTTCCTTTTTCATTTATCTGCATTGACTGTTTGATGTTTATTATATGTTTTGCTGTGCACTTACATTTACAAATACTGTAACGGTTGAAAAATGTGACTAAGTTTTAGTTCTTAACTGAAATGTCATTTTTCTAAACATGTACACATTCCTGAATTTATATACTTTTAATATTAACCCTGATTCTCAGTTCGGATCTATTTGAACCGAAACTTTTTTCAACTTCTTATGAAAAACGACCCTATAAACATATTTTACAGACAGTTCGTGACTTTGTTAGTGAGGGTGATATGTTATTTCTCTGAAAAGTGTTTTATTTTATTTATATATATTTTCTGTCTATTTTTTGAAATTGTATTAATGTATCGTTCGTGTCAATATGACACGATTCTGTATTCTCTTAAACTAGACTTAAATTTTTGCACTGTATATTATTAATTCAGCAGGAAAAAATAAGAATACATTTCTTGAAAGTCATGTAACGTGTTTCGCATAGGCACTAAAGTTCAATCAGCGACAGCTAGATCACATGATAAGAAATCTCCAGGAAGGTTGTAGGGTGCAGTATGGAATCGTTTCGCCTGTTGTGAATTGTATGAGAACACAACATACATACAGAAATATCAATAACTCTTGACGCTGTAATGACGTGAAAAAAGAAATAATAGCGATTCGCATATATTTGAGTGACACTGAAATAGTTCTGCTTATGGAAACAACGCGAAGTAGAAGACGTTTCTGTAAATAAAAATTATGGAAGTGAGGAAAGTAAAACTTCTGATTATGATGACAGTATTGCTACTCAAACTGTTCATGATGCTCAGTTCAAACATCAAAATATAAACTGATCAATGAATTCGCTTCCCCGTTTTGGTTATCTGAATTCTGCTAATTTTATAAAAACAGCTCTCCGAGCTTAACTAGGTATTCAACATCAGGAATAAGGGTTGTAAAAAGTGCACTTGAAACTGTATTCAGTTTCAAGTATTAAAGGTGAAAAGGTATATGAAAAAGAAAACACTCATCTTTCTTGTGAGTACATTGCCTTATAATAAATCAATTAGTAAGAGACTTAACAAAAAGTCGGAAATGATAATTAGAATACAGTGCCAGTAAACGGAATGTGGATACTCTTGATAAACTTTTGAATTCATATATTTGTAAAAGGAAGAAATGATTGCTGACATATGGTTATATTTTATAATATGCCGGAGATTTTTGCTTATAATGTATTTACTCTCGGGACAACAATAAAGGGCAATGGAATGAAAACAATTAACGGAAAGGTTGCTCTCAGAAGAACTAGGCAAATTGTTAATTACTTCATATTTTCAGGGAGAACAAAATCTCTAAACAAATAAAGAGTAACGTAATATAGTCACAAGAATACAGGATAAATGGGAAAATGATTTAGCATTAACGTCCATTGTTAATTTACAATTCAGTAATGAACTTACCCGAAGCATGTTCTGTCAATCAAGCAATGAAAATGAAACAAATATATTGTGCAAGAATTATAAAAATTATATCTGCAAGCAACATGTATCATATTTTTGTATGAATTGTAAATAGAAATGATTTAAGATTTAAAAAATATTCGAATCATCTTTTTATTTTACATATGCTTATATTTACATATTCATCGCATTATTTTTCAAATATATCAAGTTAATTCTGTTAAAATATATCTCATTTCTCACTAAACACAATATTGTGCTGTAAGCATCGAAAGAAAAGGCCTCTGTACTTGGTATTTTATGTTCGGGCCATATTGACCCGAACTTTACATAGTAAATGCGAACTAACTGTGCATAGTAAATGCGAACAGAAGAGAAGGGAACAGAATTTTCTCATTCGCATTGTTTAGAACTACATTCTTTTTTTACAGAATTCTTTTTTAATGCAAATAAAAATGAAATTTAAGATTGTTCCTTCCCCATGTTTGTTCCTTGTTTTCCGTAAAGTATTATTTATGTATGCATGCGAAATTACTGACTGATTGCTTTTAGTTTTAGTTACATTTACGTCCCGTTCTGAAGTAGCACGAAGAATGCACAACTTTGAAAATGCTATAAAATTGGTGTTAATATGGATACTATGGTTCGCAATCAGTTGCTGAGATTTGTGCGACATACTATCGTCGAAACTCAGATGTTAAAGGGAAAATACGGTCACGAATGCATTTAGGGTGGTGATAGGTTTGAAGGCAAAAATGGAGTTTGACCCATCCTGTTTCACAGAAAGCAGTTGACGAGAAGTAACTTTCATTAATGGGTATGCTTCATGTGCATAATATTTAAATGCATTTCCGTAAACATAGCACAAATATTCGGGAAGATATAAAGGTTTTCTTTAAAAATCCCAAATTTTTCCGCTGGTTTTTTGCCTGTTACATGCAGAGTTTACCACCAAATTGTAGGACACTTACAGAATACTTGACAATATGTAAAATAAGCATTGTAATAAAATTTTAATATTACAGGAAATGTGAGCATTTGTAGTAAATAAATTTTTACTGCCCACGTGCGACACGTAGCGTAAATTTTCTTTCATAACTTCATAACTAGATATATTGGCTAACTTGTGTAAAAATTTAAATTCAATACAATTAATCGTCATTGCAACTTGGTGAATTGCAATACATTCTAAGAGAAGCTAAAAGATGACGGTTGTTGCACAAACTGATATATTTTAAACTTCAATCTTCGAATAGTAATCATCGAACTGTAATTTAAATTTTGTATTTAACTTATAATTAAACATGAGTATTCAGGATATTGAACTTTCATAAAATTCAATATTACTGTTCAAGGATTTCAGTTTAAAAAATATCAGTTTCTGAAAGAACCCTCATCATTTAGCTTCTCTTAGTATGTACCGAATTTCACCTCGTTGTATTACCGATATCGTTCTCAATACTGGCTGAATTGAACTGTAATTTTTATATAACTTGCTCTATATATCTGACTCTGAAGTTATGAAATTAAAATTACGCTACGTGTCGCACATGCGCGGTAAAAAAATTATTCACTACAAATGTTCAAATTTCATGTTTTATTCAATTTTTTAAATTCAATTTTTAATACAATTCTTTGTTTACATATTGTCAAATGCTCTGTAAGTTTCATACAATTTGGTGGGAAACCCTGCATGTAACAAGTAAAACACCTGCGGAAAAATTTGGGATATTTTAAAAAAGCCTTTATATCTTCCCGAATATTTGTGCTGTGTTTACGAAAATGCAAGCAAATATTATTCACATCAAACATAACCATTGATGAAAGTTAATCTCGTTATTAGTTGTCTGTGAAACAGGATGGGTCAAACTCCATTTTCGCCTTCATATCTTTCTGGTTACGCCCCCTCCTAAATGCTCTTGTGACCGAATCTTCACTGTAAAATGTGAGTTCAGCCGATAGTATGTCCCACGAATCCCAGAAAATGATTGCGAACCATAGTATCCATATTAACTCCAATTTTGTAGCATGTTCAAAATTGTGCATTATTTGTGCACAACAGTGTAGTTTCAGACGGACCTCGTTATTTTGAACAGCCATCAGGTGACGAGTACGATATCTAAACTGGCACCTCCATGTCCAACTTCCGCAACAAGCCTACGGGTGCATATATTATATATACATATATCCATATTTGGAGTGCACGGCGTTCTTCCGTGCAATCTGGTACCAAATATTTATCTGCTGTACCAAATATTTATCTTAGACACTGGAATATTTCTTCTCACATATAGTTTCTCGATAATGAGTTAATGTCATAAAAAGCGTTAGTTTTATGTGCTATCATGCTAAAGACCAACTCTTATTAATATTTAATGTCAATCTAGGGTAATGTCATTTAGTCGTTTCAATTTTGAAAGTTTTCTAAGCTTGTAAAATTCCTTTTAGAAAAGCAAATTTTCAAAAATAAAAAAATGAAGAAACGTCATACGGAAAAGTAGTTTAACTGCAAAAAAAAAATTGAAATGGACGAAATGGTTTTTCATAAATACGCAGATTGAACAATAGAAAATATTGGAAAATAAATTGTACGACTCATAATTTATATGCTTAGCAAATTGTTTATTGACGGAATTAAATCGATTTGCAATTACGTTTATTGACGTCAGGACAACTGTCACACTAATATGAGGAAATGCTTAGTGCATTAAAATGTCTTTTTGCATGACAACGAAATTAATTTGTTGTTTAATGTTTCTAAAATAAAATCTGATTCACTGTTGAATGAAATTGGGAAAAAGGAATGGGAGAAAATATTTTTTTTTTGCATTTTGAAATTCACAGCTATGCTTCTAAATGCTATTTCAATTAGGGATTAAAATTCTTGGCAAAAATAAATCACCATTATACACATAGTTTTTCTCCGAGTTTTAAATACATTTTAAATCAAATATGGTTTCAGTGAAATGCCATAGAAACTAACTTAATGCTACTTACTGTGCTTTTTTGTTAGCAAATTTCTTTGGTCTAGAAATATCTACTAATAAACAAGTAGGAGAAGGATAAAAATCAGAATAAATTTAACGATATTATAAATATGTTTGATTTTCATTAACAAATAAATTATGAAGAAGGTCATTCAAGAACAAGAATAATACATTTTAAAAATTTTTAAATGCTGTATAATACAGAGGCTGTTCGCTCATATTTTAAACGACTAGGTTTCGCTGTAGGAAGAAATTCGTCTGATTGGAAAAATTTATTTTCACAACAATTACATTTTTCAAGGTATGAGTTATCATCTGCTACCTAAAAGTTTTATTTACATGCAAAATGGCTCTTTTGAAGAAGCGATGGATAGAAGGCTACTTTTTCTATCTTTCCGAAAAAGAGTTCATCTTATTCAGTTTTTCAAAGACGCTGTGAAAGAAATGGGTTATCGAAATATAGAGACACAACAGATAATATTGTTAATAAAAAAAGGAAAAAATCGTCAAAGTCTTGCTTCAAGGGGAAAATTTGTTCCAAATACGTATGGTAGGAAAAATCGTAGTTGATACTTCATGTTAGAAGAAAATTCTTCAAGTCAAAAGTTTGTTAAAGAATCATTAAAATGCTCAGTATCAACTATGAAAAAAATATTAACACTGATTTAAATTCCAAAAAGGGAAAAAAATACAATTTTCATCGTCTTTCTTCACGTCGTATGACTAAACTCGCTGCAGAATTATTTATGAAAAGCATTTATCCGGACAAAAATGGAAAAAATCTGTAACAATATAGGAAGTTTGGGTCTATTTAAATGACTGCAAGAAAAAGATAAATTTATTATCATCAAAGCGGCGAAAAAATCTTAAAACATTTTCAATGAATCTAAAGAAAGTTTTTATGAGGGAATTATGATTGTTTCTGGTTTTTCATACGATGACAAAATAAAACTAAAGAGAGTGGATAAGTATGTTAAGATCAACTTCATATACTATCAAGAGCATATCTTCAAATATGAAATAGCTTCTGTTTACCCACATTGCCATCAATCAGTAGAACTGTACTAAGACAAGTAAGCAGCCGCACATCACAATCCACTGTTAATTTCCTAGAATAGAACAAGAAATGGGTTTCAAGACTATACCCTTCACTGATACTCCTGGTGAATAGTTCTGTATGATCCATGAGTTTTTGCAATTTTGTACGTTTAAAAAACACATTATCAAAACGTCGACCTACAAACTTTTGTAGGCTTTGGAAAGCTGTTCACTAGAAACGGCAGAAAATACCTCTTTCGATATCACAAAAATTATCTGGGTAACAATGAAATTGCCTCTTAGGTGAAAGTACCCAATCCTGAATGAATTTAATGTGCTAAACACGAATATCACATTGAAAAAAGCTGATTGGCTCTCGTTGCAAAGATATTTACGTTTTTTGTGTTATAAAGATGCTCTAATATAATGTATGAGTAATATATGCATTGTATTATATTATATATTTTATTATATTTATTATATTCTCTTTATTATATTATTTAATCATTTAATAATATTATTATATTTAAATAATATATCCTATATATATATCCCGTTAATATAATAATATATTCCTTCATTATAATGGAATTTAGTAAGATAAATGCATGCTTATGAATTGTTATATTGCATCACTTCTTAAACCTTTATTTCCGCTACGTTTCGACAGAGGGCGTGACGAAATTGATTGCGCAATAACAAGCAATATTTTGCGTGATATTGCATCACGTCTTAAACTTTTATTTCCGCTACGTTTCTATGGAGAGCATGACGAAATTGATTGTGCAGTAACAAGCAATAAAGAAAAAGAGAGCCATTTCATCTCATTTCGTGCATCTTTTTCGAAGCTATAACATACACAAGAGATTAAGTTGTTACAGTGTAATTTCAACTGTAGTAATGCCTCGTACCTTCGTTAATAATGTAGATAACTTTTGTTATATTTCCGGAGAAATGACATTTACTGCACAGAAAAAGAATATCAGTTCAGTAGTTAAGAAAGCATATCATTTTTATTTTGGTTGCAAAATAGGTGACCAGGACAAAGACTGGGCCCCACACGTATGCTGTGGCACTTGTGCAATAATTCTTTTCAAGTGGCTTCATGGCAAAAGAAAGGCAAGTGCCCATGATTTGGAGGGAGCATTGATGACTGTTATTTCTGCATAGCACCACCAGCTTCTGGAGGCTTTCACCAAGAAAAAGAAGAGGACAATTCAATACCCTAACATACCATCTGCTCTGCGACCTGTCTCGAACGGCGAAGGACTCCTAATTCCTGTGCCTCCTACAGATTTTTCTATCATTTCAGACGAGGAGGATCTCGATGTGTTACATAATTCTCCTCAAGCGTTAAGTTCAACGTGTGGTGGCAGTAAGCATGATAATGACTTTTCGTGCTTTGATGAAACATCTTCTCCACATAAAATTACCTCGGTTGAACTGAACGATCTTGTTCGCGATTTGGATCTGTCCGAAAGAAAGCGGAGATATTGGCCTCAAGACTTCAACAGTGGAATCTTCCGAAGAAAATGTCAGAGTGACTGAATTTCTCACACGTCATCTGCTCTTTGAATCTTTCTTTAAAAAAGAAGAAAGTCTTGTGTTCTGCTGCGACATCGATGGCCTGCTAAAAGAACTCCGCATTGCACATGAGCCCAATGAATGGCGCCTGTTTATAGATGCTTCAAAGCTAAGTCTCATGGCGGTTTTGCTGAATAACGGGGAACGAGCTTCCATCCATACCTGTCGCACATGCTGTCTACATGAAGGAGATTCACCACAATCTAAAACAGCTTTTGGAGATGATTAACTACAGTAAGTATGGCTGGCAGATCTGTGCTGACCTGAAGATAGTGTCTGTGTTGATGGGTTTGCAGCTAGGATATACAAAGTACTACTGTTTTCTTTGTCTATGGGACAGCAGTGCAATTGCTTTGAACTATCAAGAGAGATTGGCCTCAGAGAGCATCTTTTAAGCCTGGAGAAATGAATGTAGAGAACCCGCCTCTAGCAGAACCGCATAAAATCATCATTCTTTCCTTTGCACATCAAGCTGGGCCTTGTCAAAAACTTGGTAAAAGTCATGGATAAGAATGGGCCAGCATTCAAATAACTGCAAGAAAATTCCCTCGACTCAGTGTAGCAAAAATTAAAGAAGGCGTTTTTGTGGGGCACCAAATTAAACAGCTTTTCAGAGACCCAGGTTTGAGAAACTTCTTCGAAGTAAAGAAAAACGGGTTTGGGATGAGTTCTATCAAGTGTCAACAAACTTCCTAGGGAATTACAAGACCAAAAACTACAAGGATCTGGTTGAGGATATGTTGGCTTTATTTCAGGATTTCGACTGAAATATGTCCCTTAAAGATCCACTTTCTGTACACTTACTTGAATTTCTTCCCTGATAACTGTAGGCAGGTCAGTGATGAGCACTCGAACGTTTTCGTCAGGACATTGCCAACATGAAAAACGGTATAAGGAGAATTGGTCCACGGCAATGTTGGCTGACTACTGTTGGACGCTCATCAGATATGCTCCCCACGTCCATTACAAGCGATAAGCCAAAAGAAAAAGAAAGTACGAAGCAGATTAAGATATCCCTAACATGTATTATAATATATGTACATATATACACTTTTCTAAACAATGCGTAGGTATTACAAAAAACCGTAGCCAATTCAGCTGTTTCTCTGTTATATTCGTTTTCAGTACACTGAATTCATTAGAAATTGACTATATTCATCTCGAAAGCAGGACCTTTTTGAAAATTTGTTGTCCAGCGTTATTATTGTCATGGAAGTTACGATGTAGAAAGTTTCTTAAGAATACGGACTATCAAACTGAACATTTAAAACACAAAAATATTATGTTTAATCGTTTATTATGTTTAACCATAAATATCTTCAAAAAATGAGTGAACAGCCTCTGTCTAATGCATATACTTGTGTTGAAAAGCATTCTTTTCTGTCAACAGGTAAAAAAAATATAAACTAAAATAAATTAATAAATAAACAGATGCATACCGTAGTTTCAAGTGAAGAAAATTGCACATATTTAAATTTTAACCCTTCTTTTCATTTATTATTTAAGCATAAGTTATAAGCTAGCTCATGGAAAGAAAATGAATAATGTGGAAAAAATTTATTTTGAAATTCATTTCCATTCTTTTACTATATCTCACTTGATGGTTTGAGTTTCATTTCAGCAACGAAAAACAAACTGCTCAAGTGCTGTTAAAATGCTTCAAAACACTGAATAGTTCTTACCGCGTGCAAGGTTCATCGACTCGTGTAAATATACTTCGTTTTCTTCAGTGAACGCTCTTTTATTTTAACTTAGTTTTTTCCTATTTATTCTATGTAATTACCACTTTGAAACTGTTGTTTCACTTTACTATGCATGTAAATGATTTTTTTAAAGTATAGTTACATTACTTTTTAGTTTTTGGGGAAATAAATCTCTGCATTATATTGAAAATTCTTATTTTTTCCTTGTTAAGTTAACAGGATGCTTTTACTATTTTTAAGCCTGTTGTCCTTTTAATATTTTATCATTCTTGTTTTTATTGCTTTTGTAGTTTCATACATTTTATATGTGTATTGCATGCTCTAGATTTAGATTTGTGGCCTGTATTTAGTTTTTGTAATACTATGCATAGTTTGAGAATGCCAAAGTATCATGTATTAAAAAAGTAAGATCTCTCTTCAAAATTAATTCTGGCAAGAGAGTTAACCAATCAATAATTGGATAAGCACTACAATATTTTGTATGAAATAACTTTAGAAGAACCTTTTAGTAGCGAAGGATAAAAATTCATCAAACTATTAACAATAATCGTTTCTGAGATAAAACGGACAAATTATTTAGTGAGAAAATATTTAAAAACTGATTTTACGGTTTTTCTTAAGTAAACGTAATTTTTCAATACATATGTATTTATAACATTTAACTTCACATTAATATTATGAAATAAAATTTATAGCCTTCGAAAAAGAGAAAAAACATGCACGCTACAGTTTGTCTAATTAGTTATTTTTCTTTCAGAAATGTTTCTTCTAATAGGCATTTTAATGACAAATTACGTAAAAAGGAGAAAGAGTGTATAATTCTTTTCAGAAATTTACGTCCGTTCTGCAAAATAAAACTTTTAAAAACAATGATAATGAGTATTGCTGGGGCGAATTTAAAATAGACTAGGAGGATAACAAATGATTTTATTAAAAGTTTTATTTTTTAACGCTTTTCATCTGCTAAGTATTTTATAGAATGGTTCATTTGCGTTTTTTGAAAATTTCTGAAACTTCGTGACACAAGAGAATCTGGACTTAATTATCTTCTGCCAACACGCAAGCATCAATACACATGTCAGAATTAACCTTATTTATGCTCTGAAACGACAGTTCTTTTTTTTCTGCTGGGCCAATATGCATCATCAGTATTCTTTTACCGAATTCATGTTTGGAAACCACACCAAGGCTGAAAGAAAATCCCCAACTGCGTTGAGATTTGGAATTTGGTCCAAGAAGAGAACATTTTTCTCGTTGGATACCTTTTGCAATTTTGATAAGGAAGGATAGTAATCTTAAATTTATTAGCAAATGTTGAGGGTTCTGTGATGTTTGTTCACATCAATCCGAGGGATGAAACATACAAGTTTTTGTTTATTTGTAGGTCTATTTTTCAGAAAATTACCCATTACGATCTTTAATCCTTCTGAATCCAACTAATCCTTCTTGGGATTTTCTAGTCATTTGCAGATAATATTATCTCAAGTATTTTTTCTAAAGAAATCAGAAGTCGGAAATATCTCAAAGAGGTATGAGAAATGAAATATTTTTATGAATATTAAATAATGGCTGAAAGAATTCATGCATTCATTTCTTTTATCAAATATTCACAGAAAGCATTTTCAGTACCGAAAAGACTTAGTTTCCTTGCACTGCTTTATACAGTACTATAAAATAAATAATCGTAAACATTATGGAAACTATGAATGATGGAATTTCTTATAATTTAATTTTTAGAATTCTCAAGCCAATTTTCTTCCAGAAAAATATGATTTTATTTCATATTCATATTTTTTTGTTGTGTTGCATGTAAAGAAATATATTTGTAATAACTTTTTTCTTAATTTTAGTGAAAACACTTGAAACCTTTTAAAACGAAGAATAGTGCCGTGAAATACTAAATGCCAGTCTTGAACCATTTTCAAGAAAAGATAAGAAATTGGGAAGTTTAAAAAAATTATTTATAAAAGGATTCAAAGGGAATTCAATTAAGTAGATCCATTAGTAATAACTTGATTTATATGTATGACATTAACTAAATCTTGTCTGTTCCACATGAGTTTGCTTGAAATTGATATTCGCACGTACGGAAAAGAAATTTATGAAATATTAGGTAGTTGCTGATTTTGATTGATGCATGAATTTAATTATTCAAATCATATCTTTAGTAATCATGCACTATGATTTTCTATACTCAATATTTCATCAAAGAACAAATTAATGAATTTTCTTTTCTTTGATTCAAAACCTCTTTTATATAATGAAGCACGTAGCCTAAGCAGGCTGTATATTGTTATTCAAAATGAGCATGTTTAGCAAATAAATCAATTATTATCTAAAAATAGGTTGTTTACAAGGAGAATTTATTGTATAAATTTCTTATCTCAAAGAAACCCTACACATATTTAGACATATTCTACTCTTTTTGTAACATGATCAAAAAATATGTTAACTGACTTCAGTTGGCTTTATTTCTGAGTTTGTGAATTCAGAGGTATGTTTGAAGACAATTGACGTTCAAAAGGTGATATCTATTCTTGAAAGCTAACTGCTAATTCAAAGTCTTGATTTTATTTGAATAAACTGACTCCTCAAAAATAAGTTGCTTAAAATTTCGTTATGTAATTTGTACAACGCTCGGAACCTTATCGATAAATTTTAGTTTAAAACTTAGCAAATCTTTTACTTGTCATCATAACCCTTTCTTAATATTTTCTTAGGAATTACTTAGAAAGAGATGCTTGGCACACATTCAAGAGCCAAATATTCAAGACCCTAGTGAAGATGAAAAGTTACAACTCCGTTAATTAAAAATGCATGTAAAGCAATTAGATTCATTAGTCCATGTCATCTTAGCTATTTTACATAATCCTAATGAAAACTGCTTTTAAAGTGTCATGAAAAATTTACAGTTGTATAGTGAATTCATCTTCATTTTACCTTAAAGAAGTTTTCTTACGTTTTCTACAGCCCGAAGTGACGTCTATATTTGTAACTTTTCGGAATATTTCACTTCCTAAAATTCTTTTGTATTTTTGGTGGAATGTTTGATTTTTTTTCTAAAATGAAGTTTAATTGATTTAATGATAGTTTTATTTCCTAACTACCAAAATATTTATACTATTATGGAGTTCTCACGGGTATAAAAGCATTACTAATTTTAAAGCACAGATGAAACAAAAATAAAGAGCAAAAACGGTATTATTTTATAGTCATGGAGCTATTCACTAAACGTTAAAAACACGAGTTGCAACAACAACTTTTAACAGAAAATGATAAAAAAAACATTAATCTAATGTTTGAAATGAACTGTTTCATTCTAAATTTATGCCAGACATTAATATTGATAAATTATTTCGAAATGGAAATTTTAAAACGGGCTTTGAAACATTGGTATTTCAAGAATACTCTATTCCATCCTGAAATTGTCTTTAGCAACACAAAAATTTACAGTTATAATAGAATGTGGAATGATTTGATGTATAATTCATAGATGAATTTGCAATAATATGCTAGCACATTTTCTTACTTTTTAAGATACATGCACTTATAAATGAATGAAAATAGCTCTAATAGCTTTAATGCCAGGCAGGCATGTTTACTCTAGAAATTTTCAAAAACTCACATTGAAATCTTTAAAAGTACTGACCTTAAAAAAATGTAACAATTCAATAGTAGTTCTTTCTTTAAAATTCATTTCTTTTTCGTTGCCGGAAGCAATACTTCCTTTATATAGAGCATACTTACCTTTAAAAGTTTTGAATTATGGTTTATAACAGTTTTTTTCCAAATGATTGCAGGATAATGTGTTCACATTTGAATTTATTGAAATTCATTAATTGCATTACTTAGAGCAAACTTCAAAAGAACCATTAAGTATATAATTTTTAATAATAATAAAAAGAAGTTTAACACTCCATGAACAGCATGCAGGGAATTTTTTGCGTGAAAATCCTTGAAAATTCAGCGAAAAGTTTTTATTGACGTATTTGAAATCTACAAAGATTTCGCCTTGCTTGAAAATTCATGGGTGTCTGTTCTCTAAGATAGTGCTTAAATAGTTTCTTGGGGATTAAACATCGGATAGCAAGGAATTTCATATAAAAAGGTGTAACTCGTGTGATTTTAAGATCAGATATAGGAATTTCATGTAATTGCGGATTTCCATGTATTGTTGTTCTTTTACTTTAGAAATATTAAAATTTCCTTTGAGATCTTCTTCATATTAAATGATATTAGATATTTGCTTTTTGCAGGGAATTGTTTTTTCCAACTTGTTATCTAAAATATTTAGATGATGTTCCTTTGAAATAAATATATCGGTGATTATTTTAAATGTATTTTATTGGTGTAGTTATTAATCTTCATGAATGTTTAAGCATATTTATGTTGAAATAGTCTTGTAATATAAAGGTATGGAAAATGAATTACAAGACTTGGATAGGATTAATTACTTGTATTAACTTTTACCTCTATCAGTATTCATTATATTAAGTATATTCCAGTATGGGAGTAAATTGTCTTTATCATAGACGTGTTAGAAATGACCAAAAAAGTAATTTTCTACCAATGAAGTTGAGATTTTAGACATTTCTTTTTCAAAATTTGGGACAAGTTTTAGTTATTATATGAATTGAGATGCGTAAAGAAGCCCACTGAGTGCGTTATTTTCCTAGAAAAATTTAATAAACCATAGGTTTCTATTAATAAATGTATTTGAATGACGTCTAACGACTGAAAACATCAAACATCTTAAATACCCTTTTCCCCTTGCCTTAAAACATCTTTATCTACTTTTTTCCTTACTTCAAAATTATTAAATTAATTCGTGTCACTTTTTAGGAAGATAAATATGTAACTGAACGCATCTTTTGTCCGTGTGCGATTATGATTTTGTGTGGCAGTTTATACAGGATTTTTTTGTTTCCTTTATTTTGAATAATATCCGAAATCAAAATTAGAGTTCTGTAAAAATTATGAAGTTTTAGAATAATTGAAACTGAAAGTTAAATAATACTGGTCATTCATATGTCTTAATAGCATTCCCGAGTGTTTTAATGTCAATGGTTAGACAACTACCAGTTTACCCCATGTGCTTCCCACTGCAAATAAAAGCAATTCAATTTGTGTGCGAAAATCATTAATAATGTACCTCAGAACCAGACAAACGCTGGTTAAAAAATGATAATTTTTAGATTATAACGGTTTTGCATCTATAATCTGATTTTTCATCATACGATAACCACGTTAGTTTGTTGACAATTTTCCTTTCATAATTATAAGTATTATAAGAGTGTAAATACTTGTAGGCCACGAGTAAATTGTTTTTAGTTTTTATGCTCTTCTGGAAGGTTGGCACAATATGAATTACGTTGGAACTTACTTACATCAGTAACAATATCAGCTGTTATTTTATTGATTGGAAAGGATTTAAAATGTTAAAATTGAGCATGGAAAGCAAACCAAGATTGAATTTAATTTTAAAACATTTTTTTTTACATTTACCTACTTTAATTTTTTCAGTGAACAAATTTTAAAATTAATTCACTTTTCTTTTACTTCATAGTTACATAAAAGAAGACTTCATAGTTAAATGGAGATCAAAAGTAAAGTTACGCAAGCTCTAGGAATAGAGAGAAGACCGTCTTGTGCCTCTGTACCTTGTAGCCTCTAGGAATAGACAAACAAAATAGTTATCTCACGATGCATCTGGTTTTTGAAAAAAATATATATAAAGTAGCAAAAGATTAGACTAACAGATATTGTTTAAGAGAACGCGAACAACTACAACTATGAAAGAAATCCGAATACAAGATGAAACGATACCCTACAAGTATAATGCATTCCGTTAGTTGTAAACAAAAAAAACGAATTCTGAAATTCATTATCGTTATATTTTGTTATGAACAAATAAACAAAATTGCGCTGCTTTTCCTGGTTTTCACTGATTTTTTTATGGTGGGGTAGAGGAATTGCTGTAGGAGGAGAGTTACTATTGTTGGCCAAGTACGACTTCCATTGCGTCACTCCATTGCAATTGTCCTTCTCACTTTAGAAAATTAAATTCCCTCTCGTCAGAAAGGAACAATACCATTCAAATTATCATTACAAGAGAAAGTTTGATTTTTTTTAAATATGAATTTTGCCTTCATTGATTCACTGCACTTGAAGTTCTTCGCTCTTTGAATAATTGACAAATTGTCTTTTTGTCAGAATTGAATAGACACTCATTTTGGTATCCCGAGAGATGAATCAATGAAGTAATATATTCGGCACTATCTTTAAGTCTTCGTATTTCCTTCCTTTTTGAGACTTAAGAATTTTATTACCGCTCATAACATTTCCGTAACTGTTTTCAGCCAATGCTTATGATTACTTTACATATTTTGCACTGGATTTTAATGGAGTCAATTCACATGACGTTATAGTCACATGGTAAATACCGCAACACGGCAGCAACAATTGACCACATTAGCACAATATTCAAGCGTCTTGCCGGTAACAACACGGTGTAAATACCAGTCTTATATTATTTTCTTACCAATATTAAGAATTTGATTACCATTCATAACATTTCCGTTACTATTTTCAGCTAATGCTTATGGTTACTTTACAGATAGGTTTTACACTGGTTTTTAATGGAGTCAATTCACATGACGTCATATTTACATGGTAAACACCACAGCGCAGCGATGATTCACCACATTAACACAATATTCAAGCGTCTTAACGGTAACAACACGGTATGAATACCAGTATTCTGTTTACTTCGAAAAAATAGAAAAGGCATAATATATTCTTTCAGATTTCCGAAAAAATATGTAATTTCCTTAAGTTTATTTTCTGATTAAATAGTAGCAGAAGCCATGGGATTTCGATTATCTGTGAGAAAATGTTAGAGTCAAATTTCTTCTCTTTTAGGAAAAAAGTTCTTTACCATTTGGTCATCTGTAGAACGGCCCATCAGATGGCAACACCTGCGAAGTAAATGACCTTTATCTCCCCACTCTACTTGAAAGCTATCAGTACTTTGCTTATCACCCTTCTCAGTCCAGAAATGGTCAACTCAGAGGCAAATGGCCACAATTTTATGGTTTTATCTCCACTTCTGAAGTTCTCTTACAGGAAGAACTACATTTTATAAGCAAAAAGGATGAAAAAGCTTAAGAATTGTTGCAAACTTTACTAGCAACTAATACTATAACTTCAAATATTGACTGATTGTTGCATTCATGTTTTATTTCAAGAAAGCACTCTATTTTCCTAAAAATTAAGTTCTATTTTAGATTAAAAATAATTTTTGGCATCTATTTCATTATTTTTTCGGATAATAATGCATGAATTCGCATACCTAATTCTAAAACTGCACTGTAGTAAAATCCAATAATACTATATTTCCATTAGTAAATGTCACTTCCCTGTAGCAAATTAATGTTATTTGCTCTCAAAAGTAGGGTTAAATAATGCACTCATACAACATTGAATGTTCCTTACAGTTATGTAATAGTTGAATTACTGGTATTTTTTTAATGAAAAAATATTACAAAGCATTTGCTAGAAACCTTCCAAAGAATTTCGGTAGGGATTTCGGTATTCTGTTTTCCTGAACTAGCTATAAATAACAAAAACTAATTTCAGAGTTGAAAAAATGAAATTCAGACACTGAAGAAGTCAAAACATAAAATAAAAACATTCTTAACATTGTCAAGTTTCAAATGGATCAAGGAATCTAATTCAAAAGTAGAAGAATTCCTGAATGAACTTCATAAAAATTTTTTTGATATATTAAGGATCAAGTTAATTATTTTTGTTAGGAAAGATTTGTTATTACTTTACAAAGGAAATTAAAACGAATCTGTCACAATTTTGATGCTTTATGTTAGGATTTACTCGGATCATTATGCTGGGATTAGGTTAAGTCACCATGTTATGGGTTGAGTGAAGGTGTACTCTTAGACTCCAATGAAAAGACCAAATTAGTGTAACAATAAATTTATTAGAACCATTTTAAAACCATAACTATTATCGGCCTTCACACCGCACCTAGCTGAGCGCGGATACGTGCTATTTCCGCGAGTTAGAGGAAGAGAATGTTTGAGCCTTTTATGCCCAGATTGATGATAGCGCCTCTTATGAGACTTAAATATCTAAAATAAGACAAAACAACAATAATAGAAGCAGTTTATTAGGTGTGCGCAAGTGCTGCATCATCTAGGAAAAATTGTGAAGTACAAAGATATAAATCTGCCCTTCTGTTCAGACTATGTTTAAAAGACTGTTTTGAATTTCTTCTTTAAGGATAAATGTTTTTCTTTTCAATTTATTCCGGAATGGGTTCGGGCCTTAGAGGCAAATTCAAATTAAATTTAGACCTTAAACTCTTTTTCCTCTACAGAAAACCTATTCTGATTTTGAATCTGCATGGATGAATGACCTCTGATGACGTCATCCATCGGATTCTTATTCCTCCTCGTTGATTGTTATTATTTTTGTATTATTTTGTATTTTTAACTCTCACAAATAAATCTTCACTTATTTCGTATTTATACCTTTGTTCTCCTATGAGAGGTCATACTCAGAACAGTGTAGCTTGAAGTTTGTAAATTGTATTTTCACATTCCAATCACAATCGCATCCACCACAAGTACTTTATATAATAAAGTGTGAAGGAAAACGGTAGATTTGCGTTTCATAATATTCTAGAGCTTGAGAGATATATTTAAACAAGCATATTTGATTCTCTACTGAAGAATTTAAATGAAAAGGAAACATTAGTTTTTATTTAATTAATTAATTTAATTTAATTAAAATTAGTGGTTATTACGAATACGTTATTGCAATAATCTTTCAAGCATCCCTTTCTTAAACTAAATCCAATTTCTCCTTCGATGTCCGTGTAGAGGATTATTACTGCAATTCAGTATTCGGCGTTCTAACAGAACTTATGGCCAAAAATATCTGTTTTCACTTACCTAGGGACTCGACGTTGCTTTGTGCTGATTTACTTTGCTATAACCGTCTTTTGTGAACTGTTTTCACACTTTTGTTAATATACCAGAACCAGAAAAACTGGATCTACCCCTGCCCTGCCGTGGCATCCGGGTCATCTAAATGACAGCCGCTACAATAGCTCGAGTACTGAGACCTGAGTCCTAGTGGCCATCAATGGCCACAGCCAGACTCCTCCCGAAAGAGGTACCTACTTTCACTGGTGGAGGGACCCACAGCCCACCATTACTACACTGAAGAGCCAGAAAAACTGGTACAGCTTCTTAATATCGTATCGGGTCCCACCAGCACGCAGAAGAACGACGTGGCATGGACTCGACTAATGCCTGAAGGTATCCTGGAGGAAATTCACACCATGAATCCTGCAGGGCAGTTAAGAAATCCATAGGAGTGCGAGGTGGTAGATATCTCTTCTCAACAGCATGTAGCAAGGCATCCTAGATATCTTCAATAATGTTCATGTCTGGGGATTTAGGTGGCCAATGGAAGTGTCTAATGTCAGAAGAGTGTTCCTGGAGCCACTTGGTAGCAACTCTCGACGCATGGGGTGTCGCATTGTCCTGCTACAATTGTCCCAATCTGTCGGAATGCACAATGGACATGAAGGAGTGTAGGTGATCGGACAGGATGCTTAAGTACCTGTCACCTGTCAGAGTCGTCTCTAGACGTATCACGGGTCCCATATCACCCCGACTGCACACGTCCCATACCATCACAGAGGCTCCACCAGATTGAATATTCCCCTGTTGACAAACAGGGTCTATGGATTAATGATGTTGTCTACATACTCGTACACGTGCATTCGTCCGATACAATTGGAAACGAGACTCGTCAGACCAGGTGACGTGTTCCAGTCATGTTTTACTGGATACCCGATATTCACGGTACACTCGTGAAATGGTCGTAAGGGAAAATCAAATTTCATCGCTACTTCGGAGATGCTATGTCCCATCTCTCGTGCGCCGACTATAACGCCACGTTCAAAGTCACTTAAATCTTGAAAACATGCCTTTGCAGCAGCAGGAACCGATCTAATACATTTGTCAAACATCTGTTGTCTTATATAGGCGTTGCGGACCGCATCGGGTTACGATGATTGGTTGCATATATCCGTTATTTGTATATGCACGCCTGCACCAGTTTTTCTGGCTCTTCAGTGTATATACCCCCTAGGGGAAGCGAGTGTCCGCTTCCTTATCCGGCGGCTACTCATCCGTGTACGCGTGGTGCCCCGCTCCTCGGGGGTTCTTAAGTTAATATAATTTAATTCTGTATAAAATTGTTCCAATTTACATGGCTTATATAAAGTAATAACACAGCTCTAAATAAAGCAAGAAAACTTAGGGCAGTTTTTCCCCTTTTGTTCTTTTCAACAATTATTTTAATAACTAGAAAATCACCCCTCATGGTATGACGGTTGCAAATTCCCTCTTCATTCGAGAGATTTCCCGTCGAATTTGACGTGTTTAAATAGATATATAGGCGAGAGAAATGTTTAACATTGATTGAAAACAAATAAAATAAACATATATTTTATGGCAGGAAATATTTTTTTTATTTACATATTTCTTTATTCTAAAAGCCTCTTGGTAAACAGCATTCCGTGTGAAGTATTTTTCGTTGTTTAACAATTTTATTATAATTCAATAGCCAAGAAATTCTCAGCTTGTCAAACGTAAGTCAAAAGTTAAAATTTCAAAGGAATTCTGTTTCGAAATTCTAATCGAAACAAAACACTTCTCTTCTTGTCAAACGTTGCCAAAAAATATTATCAAATTATATCATCACGATTGCAATAAATAATCAGATGCATCGTGGCGTCCAAACTATATCAAGCGCATGATATACCACTGACGTAATTTACTATTTTCTATTAAAAAACGGAAATTAATTTGAAATATCTGATTAATATAATTTAAAATTTCTTGGAAACTATTGATCATAGCGAGATAAATTTTATATCAATCGATAGGAAATTTTATTTTACTATTTTAAAGCTATTAAATTTGAAATTAGAACGACAATTACTCTTTTAAATTTAAAATTACTGAAATTTCGGTTCTCTAACAATGAAATAATGCTGTTTATCGTCTCGCAGTGCTATGGCGCGAGTTTTATTGTTGGTGACGTCAGAGCGTTACCGAGAGACAGATCTGGGCTATTATATTAGTAATAAAAATATTTTGATTATATATTACTCTGTAGAAATAAGAAACGCAACTGCAACTGAGAGATTAGGAATTCTCATCATCAAATGTGGGGATTTAAGTTATTATATTTAAACAAAAGTCGGGAAATATGAAAGATGACATCATAAGCATTCCAAGTACGATGATTTTTCTGTGTGGTCTAGGTGTAGTTTTGGAGTCTTTCCAGAAAAAGTGACATTCACAATTTAAACTCGCGTAACTCACAACGGGACTGTTTTATTTACAGAATAATATTCTAAGAAAATTAACGAAGAACTTTTAAAGAGTTTCACACAAATACATAAAAGAATGCTATTTCTAAATTTAATTCATAAAATTTGAATGCCAATTAAATTTAGCCTCGAAGAAATTAGGAAGACATTATTCTAGCAGTTAGAAATATTAATTGATTGAATGCCAGATTGTTTCTTCCCCAAGGTTTATTTCAACTATGTATTGCTCTATCAATTAAAATTTTTAATTAAATTAAGATCATTTAGACTTATCCTCGAAGGATAAATATCATATAAGTACTACTGTTAATGATATTTAAAGTTATTACTAATTTTAAATATCTGGTTCACTGCTATATTTTATTTTCAACGAGTAATCTGTCTGAAGATATTAAGGTCTCTACAAAATAATTTGAAATATGACCCAGACTGAAGGTCACTTATACTATTATCAAAATGCAGCGTTATTAAAGCTCGCAACTGAGCACTTTTTATTTATCGATACTTACGTCTTCTCAGCTCTCATTTTCAGACTGTTATATAAATTAAGTAAATTTCTGGACCAGAATAATTCCGCTTAATGTTATAATAATCAAGTTGAGACAGGAATATGAAGTGCTTTGAAAGTCTGGAAGACATTGTCTGCAAATATCTAGCAAGTACCAAATTACTTTAATTAAGCCCTAAATTAGTCTTAAACATGCTTTATCTTCCTATTTTCGAATCCTGTTATGATTATATTTTGATCTTGTTATGAATGATGAAAGGTTATGACGAGGAAATCGATAAATTTTTATTCTATAGTTGAAGTCGAACGCTGTTTCTTGCTGGAGGAAAAAATTGTTTCCATGAATTCTGATCTCCATAGTGAAAGCTGATAGGTTTGCATAAATAAAAGTAATTAAACTTTTTAACCCTAGCTATGTAATTATTAATAATTTGGATTAAGGAAATAATTATGAATTCTTCAGTATTTTTTACAAATGAAAACGTTTAGAATTTTTCTAAATTCGATTTTTTTGTAATATCTTATTCTTGTATTTCTGTCTCTACTTTTTCTTGTAGGTTTATATTTATACATAAAATCATAGAAGTATTTATCATCTTTTTGTTTGTTGACCTATCAAATCAATAGCTGTTAATCGATAAGATAAGTAAACATTTCTGCTAAATGCGAATGAGCCCCGAACAGATTGCAAATAATATCTCTCACTTGTCGCGTAAAATGTATTTTTTAAAAGTTAAGCGGTTAACGCCTCTATTCGTGTGGACAGTTGTAGCTATAGTATGGAAACCAACACCTTTTCTGGATGAAAACGCCGTATGAAATGCCGTGTTGCAAACGGTCTGCTTCGTAGGATCGGTTACAATATCTGACCTCTTCAACTTGTTCAGAACTCAAATAAGTTCCCAGATGTCCAGAAATACATTTTTCCATGCCACAGAAGCCTACATAAGGATAACGGTTGCTTTGGGACAGTAACTGTTCATATCCTATATTGCTTATAAACCAATTAGGCACAACAATTTCCCTCAGTAAAACTTCTGATTTCTAATTTCATATACAACAGATGCTATTGACGGCCAAACATACAGTGGTTGGAAGCAAGCAATAAAAAGAGACAGAAGATGTTTCTTATAACCAAATCCCCGATGTATTTAATTCAGGTTCACATGATACACGCTAAATGCACCGAGCCAATTTTATTTTGGAATCCATTTTATTTATGGTTGGTAAAATTAACGCACAGTGTAAAGCAAAGATCACTTAGATGTTAGATAAACGGCCAGTTACCTTCGTCTAATGACTGTACAATCATGTGAATTGATACTGTTCAGTACGAAATACCACATAAATCCTCCAAAAGTAATTACTTCTGCCGGGTTTTTTAATGATAAACTACTAATAAAGAGATTACTTTCAATATCTAAACCCCTTTGGGATACATACTTAAGAAACTCCAATGATGGTAAAAGGATTATCACAACCTAGAACATAATTTCATTTAAACTGCGTTATGTTCATATATTGGCACTTACAATGAGTGGCCAAAATATTAGGAACACCCTGTTGCGTAGTTCTAATCGTGTTGAAACTCCCTTGGCTTTGATGATAGATATCCTTATAGGAATGAGCTCTACACGTTGCTGTAACCTTTAAGGAGAAATATTACAATATGCTAACAAAATGCCAAATCTTACTTCCCTCAGATTGGATGGCGGTGTTTCAGGCGGCTTAACAGATTTTTCTGCTTCATATTTCATACCTCACACACGAACCCTATCATCATCATGATGGAAAAGAAATCTGGACTGTCCACCTTTTTTACTCGTCAAATGTCCAATGTCAGTGCTTTTTAGCCCACAAAAGCCGTTTGTTCGGTTTAGCAGCGAAATCAAAGAATCTCATGTTGGTCAACGGGTGTTAAAATCAATTTGTTGTAAGATTCGCCTTGTGGAGAGCATACATATGCTTTGTGAGAATCCTTAATTGCACTGTGTTTTCATTTGTTGCGTTGTAGTTTTTCTGGTATTACAATAAATGCGTGTCGGTCGTCTTCCTTCTCTTTCGCTCACACTATTCAGTTTTTTTCACCAAGTTTCTTGTCCCAAGATATTATTTGACGAATCGAGCCACTACCAAAACATGATTCGAGCCAAAGATAAACAGATGTTCGGAGATGATTGAAATCCTCCCTTAATATCATCATGTCCCCCAAATATCATATCCTACAACCATGACGTGTTTCAAGTCATTCAAATATCTTATTTCCTCATAAGCTGGCGAACTGTAACGTTTACTGATGCTTTTGATGAGGGTAAAGCTTTTTAAGAGTTTTTTATAATGCCAGAGCATGTGCTGCATGTATGAGTTGAAGTTTGAGTGAGTGGTATTCCTAATATTTCAGCCACTAAGTGTATATAATGTTTGTTGAATTGTGCACGCTTATTTTAGTCCACTAGAATAACTAGCAGTGACGTAAAAGCTCTAATTTATGCCAGTTCTGTCAAACGGGGAACGTAATCTGCATATTCATTGTGAGGCAACAGCTCACCATCAGCCTTCAGGCCTTGCAATTTGAATGTAAATCACGCAAATTTTAGAATCGAAGTTTTATTCCTATAACCTTATACACCGAGATACCTGGATCTCGTTTTCATACAAAGTATTTGTATTTTTAATAAATTCTAAACTCAAATTATTTTCTTTCTGTATTTTGTTGTAAAAAATAAATAAATAAGAATGATTTTTCATTTTGAATAATAAAAATCAATAAAAAATACCTGCTGTCTCAATGTTCTGATGATGCTTCTTTAATCTTTATAAAGATCAATTTAAATTTAAAATGACTTGTCTTACATCCTCTAATTTTTACTTCGTTTACTTCATAATTTTTATGAATAATTTTGTGTGCATTGAACATAAAAATGAACATCAAAATAGTAAAATGTATATTTTTGCTTTATGTTTCGATTCGAATAATATAAAAACACTTTTGCATGTGCTGCGACAAACTTTCATATATTGAGAATTTTTCAATGTCACAACATCTTTATAAATGTAAAGAAACTTCAAAATCTCCACAGGGCAAATCGGAAGATAAATTAGAACTGGCATTTTAATATTATCTGTTAAAATGCTGAAAAAATATTCGCTTTTAAATTATAATTTTATAACTTATAGTCGAAATATAATGTCTTCATTTTGATATCCGCATCCATACATGTTTGAAAAATATTTTTCGTATATTGGGTCTTCGGAAAGTCACTGCTACTTCCCAATAGCTTGCTCTGATCACTGTAGGGTTGCGAAATTGCTGTTATCCACCTTTAAATCTGATATATTTTAAATCTCATATCTTAGCCCATATTTGTGTCTATTTACCATCAATAATAGCTTACTTGTGTTTCTTTGGTGACAGTATAAACATGGAGAGCAAAAAGTGCATTTTCGGCATTTAATGCATTTTTATTACCGCAAAGCCAAGAAGGCATTACAAGCGGCGAAAAAATATGTTCTGTTTACAGAGATAATGCTGTAAGAGAGCGAACAGTGCATAAATGGTTTGAGAAATTCAGAGGAAGGGAATTTCTCGTTTAAGACTAAAATACTACCGTAGACCATCGGCGGTAGATGAAGTCCAAATTAAGGCGCTTATCACAAATAATCAACACATTACCACTCATGAAATAGCAGAGAAACTCGTAGTGCTGAATTCAACAATTTATGAGCATTGTATGTACCTTGGCATCGGATATCGCCTTGATGTTTGACGACTTAGATTCTCCATAAATTAAGAATAAACTTTTAATGGGTCGTATTTCTACGTGCAATGCATTCCTCATTCACCATGAAAGCGGTTCTTTTCTGAAATGTATGAAAACGGGTGGTTAGAATTGGATCACCTGCAATAATGTTGAGAGTAAATCAGCAAGGAATTATTCGAATAATCCGGCATCTACCACCCCAGAGGCCAATATCCATTCCGAAACCATTTTGCTCCGTCGCTGGTGTGATTGGAAAAGCATTGTTTGTTAAGATATGCTGACACTAAACCAAACAATTCATTCCATTAAATATAGAAGCCATCTCGACAATTTGGAGCGAGCCATGAACCAGAAGCGCCCAGAATTGGCTAACCGTAAAGGGATGATCTTTCGTCAGGAAAACACTAGACCGCAATGTCTTTTACTACCAGGTGGAAGTTGCTGGAGCTTTGTTGAGATGCCTTGTCCCATCCTCCATATACACTGGTGGACAAATGCTAAGGACCATTTTTAAGATTTCGATAAATTTGGACTTAATAGGAATTTAATGGCTTGCAATCAGTTGCGGGGAATCATGGGATATACATTTGTCGGAACTCGCATTTTACAGTGACGATTCGGTCACTAGGACATTTAGGGACCGTCAACAAATTGATGAAGAAGAAAATTATTTTGGCCCACACCTCTTCACAGAAAACTAATATTGAGTTGAAACTTTAGCCAATGGTTTTGTTTGATGTCCATAAGTTTTACAAGCGTTTTCGTAAAAATCACATGAATGTTCGAGGAGATATAAAGATTTTAAAAAAAATTCCCAAATTTTTCCACATGCTTTTTGCTTATAACATGCAGAGTTTTCAACCAAATTGTTCGCAACTTACAATATGTAAAAGAAGCATTGCATCAAAATTTGATCAAATAATTTGAATATTAGAGAAAATATAAATACTTTTATTAAATAATTTTTTACTGCTCATGCACAAGAAGTATTTTTTTCTTTTATAACTTCAGAGCCAGATATATATAGAGAGCAGCATATATAAAAAGTCCAGTTCAGTACCTTTAATATTCAGAAAGATATCAGTATTACAGCAATATGAATTTCCGTACACTCTAAGAGAAGCTAAATGATAAGAGTCCATGCACAAACTGAAAAGTATTAAACTTGAATCTTCAAACAGTAATATTAAATTTTATGAGAGTTGAATATACTGAATACACATGTATACTAATAAACTAAATACATAGTTTAAATTGCATTTCAATGATAACTATTCGAAGATTGAAGTTTAAAATATAAATTTAGAAGTTTAATAAATTTCAGTTTGTGCATGGACCCTTATCATTTAGCTTCTCTTAGAGTGTACCGAAATTAACCTATCTGCAATTCCGATATCTTTCTGAATCTTAACGATATTCAACTGGAATTTTGATATAAGATGTTCTATATATCTGGCTCTGAAGTTAAGAAAGAAAAATTACGCTACCTTTCGCGCTTGTTCAGTAAAATTTATTTAATACAAGTATTCATATTTTCTCTAATATTCAAATTATTTAATTCGAATTTTGATACATATTGTCAAATATTCCGCAAGTTTCGTAATTGGGTGGAAAACTCTTCATGTTATAAGCAAAACACTTGTGGAAAAATTTGGGAGTTTCTAAAAGAACTTTATATCTCCTCGAATATTTATTCTATTTTTACGAAAATGCATGTAAATATTATGGACATCAAACGAAACCATTGACTAAAGTTTCAGCTCATTATGAGATTTCTGATAAACTGGATGGGCTAAAATGTCTTTTCGTCTTCTTCATTTTCTGCTAGACCCCCTATATGCCTTCGTGACCAAATCTTTACTGTGAAATGCCAGTTCCAACAAGTATATTTCCTAGGATTATCTGTAACTGATTGAGAACCATTGTATCCATTTTAATTCTAATTATTCTCATCTTAAAAATGGTCCTTAGCATTTGCCCACCAGTTTAGATCTGATTTGGTATCTTCGGACTGTCGTCTGTTCCGCTCCTTAAGGGGAAAGTTCGTTAATGTAAAAATATTAAATTTTCTGGAGGGCTGCAATGAGAACAGTTTTTATCGATAAGCGATGGATGTTCAATGAGAGTGGGATAATGAAACTTTCGAAAAGATGGCAATTCTTTCTTAAACAAAATAGCGTATATATTATTATTGAATAAACTTACCGTTAGCACAAAAAGATTTCTTACCTATTTACCCCAAAATCTGCGAATACTACTGAATAGTTATTATTTTGGGGGTATTTTTCTCTGCCTATTTGTGCACAAAGTATAACTCATAAAGATCGCACTTTTCAATGTGTGTGCTAATTTAAAGAAATTATATCGTTAAAGTTCTATAACCAAAAGCTATAGAAGTCCAGTGATTTTCATGCAAGACTTGGATGTTTAATCATACGCTAGTGAATTGCAAATTTCAGGTATGATTTTCAAAAATTCAGTCTTAGGAAAACAAACTGTATCCATGCAATTGAAAAATCTATTATAACGAGGAAACTAAATATAGAAAGTAAGTACCGAATATTACGTACACATTATACAATATTTTTACGATATTGTATAATATTCGCAATATTTTAAGATATCTCAAGACATATGCAAATTTTTCTTTTCTTCGCTACTTGGGTATCTGATTTACTAAACACTGGAAGAAAGAGCGTTTCTACATTTTTACCTTGTCAAGAATTCATTCATTGTTAACTTATATTTGTTTTCTGGATTTTAAGGTTTTGATTTTAATATTCACTGACCACTCTTGCCACCCTCCGGGCGGGTTCGCGGTCAGCACCCAGATAGCACGTAAGTTTGCAGCAAGTTTGATTTTGACGTGATATTACCTTGACATGGAAAATTTGACGTGTCAAGCTTGAAGCGAACTTGTGGCAAGTTCGCCGTGACAAATAGCGCCACCTCCTTGCAATGCAAGCTTGCTGTAAGTTTGCAAAACAAGCTTGATGCAAGGATAGCACAAATAGATAATTATCGTTGTCTCTGTTTTAAAAAAAAAACATCCGATTTTTAATAGCATCTCCTAGACAGTCCTTCTTTTTATTAATTCAATAAATCAATAATAATTTGTAAAAAAACTAACTTTTTTATAAAAAAAATCTTTTTACTATATATAGCACTCGTACTTTAACTATATCGCCTTGTTCTGAATGTCGAAATTTTAACGTTTATAAACAAAATTAAACCGAAAAAGCAGTCAATGTTTGTTGAAAAATAAACTTATACATTTTGTCCCATTTTAAAGTAATTACTTTTGAACTCTAATTTCATAATTTATTCTACTAGCAAAACGTAGTTATGAGCGAAAATCGCTCTCTCTTTGACTTCAAATCATATTCTCAACTCAAAAAATTAATGAAATCAAGAAAATAGTTTAAAATAAATCGTATACGAATCGAATCGAACGATGTATTAGCGAAATCTATCTTCTCCTCGCAGAGTTTAATTGGCCGAGTGGTTAGCGCGTCTGCTTTGGAACCACTAGGTCGCCAGTTCTAATCCGGGTTGTGTTCGTACTTTGTTTTTGCTATAATTTGCAATGAGTTTGACGCGGCAAGCTTGCTGGAAGTTCGTCTCATGGTGACTTCGAAGCTTGCGTTAACTTGTTTCAAACTTGTTGCAAGCTTGCACTCTTGTCATGTCAAACTTGTTGCAAGCTTGCACTCTTGTCATGTCAAACTTGTTTCAAGCTTGCACTCTTGTCATGTCAAACTTGTTTCAAGCTTGCACTCTTGTCATGTCAAA
>BGPR01000013.1:2803650-2845960 GCA_013235015.1 Araneus ventricosus
CTTGTCATGTCAAACTTGTTTCAAGCTTGCACTCTTGTCATGTCAAATTTGTTGCAAGCTTGATGCAAACTAGAATTGCTATCTGGGCACCCGTTTTGCTCAGCAGTGCCCCTGCCACCTCGCTTCTTCGAGGATCTCAGCCACTACTTTTTTCAGTTTTAAATACTGCATGAAGATCAGTGGAATAGACTCTAAAACCATAGTAGATTTCATATTCTTTGTAGACAACAGATTCCTTTAAAATTGTAATATATTTTAATAAACCTCATCTAATTGTAATGTTTTGTATAACTTTTTCACAAATTTCGGCATCGAAGTCTTCAGATCCATAAATAAAGAATGATATCGTCCTAAATAAATAGTTTCCAGCACATACAATAGGTGTTTTACAACATTTTTGACACGCCATTGTGATGGATTTGTTGGGATCTATATATTTAAAATAATATCGTAAAACCTTCAGACAGTTCGCCAGCCCCAACCACTCGACGAATTCGATAATTTTTATTTCAAATGAAAGCTTATGACGTCTAGATGCGTCATCAAGGGTCGTATGCCCCCACCCCCCATTTTCGAACGAAATCGAAAAAACATTTCTCTACCATACATTCTCCATATGTTTTTCGATTTTGTTCCAAAATGGGGGGGGGAGGACAGACGACCCTTGATGACATATCTAGATGTCATAAACTTTCATATGAAATAAAAACTGTCGAAATGCGTCGAGCAGTTGGGGCTGGCGAATTGTCTGAATGTTTTACCATATTATTTAAAAAATAGTATAGATTCTTATAACACAGGACACAAGTTGAATATTACTGCCTGATAAAGTTAGAGGTATTTTTATAATTATGATTTTTTGTGATCGATGGTATTTTACACACTAAATGCACTGTAAGTTGTAATCTTTGTATTTTACGGGTGTCCGGTTCTGCAAATTTAGAATCGTCATTTCTAACTCAAAATTAGAAAGCTAATGGCTTCTATTGGATTGTTCATGAATAATATGAAGATACATATTCTATCGCTGAAAAAGTTTCGTAGTAATTTGATGTGTATCTGAAACAATAAGTTAAAAATTAATATGCAATCTACACTGATATTTTATTATCTGGAACTGCATGTAAAGAAATGCTGTAATAGAAATTGATCATGATGATTCGTGTAATATTCTACAAACACAAGAGGGTAGCTTCAATTAGAGTTTTCAGATAAATAACAGGAAGGCTGAGTGGAAAATTTTCATAACTTTACTGATAAAAATACGTATAAAACTTTTAATAACAAAATAAAAAAAACTAACAGACGATGGTTTTAAATTTGAAATCTACAATAAGAGAGAAAACAAAAGGAGTGTTTATAATAAAATGAAAAAAATCTATATTATATTGTTTTGTAAAATTCCAAAACGAATCAAATGGCCTTCTAAGCACTTTTGTTTTGCATCCAGAATAATACATATAAAACTTTTAATAAAAAAATTAAAAAAATACTAACGCACGATGGTTTTAAATTTGAAATCTTGAATAAGAAAGTAAACAAAAGGAGTGTGTATAATAAAAAGAAAAAATCTATATTATATTGTTTTGTAAAATTCCAAAACGAATCAAATGGCCTTCTAGGTTAGGTTAGGTTATATTAACGTCCCGTTTTGAAGCAACACGAGGGCTATTTAGGGACGGACCTCGTAATTTTGAACCGCGGTCAGATGACGAGGACGACACCTGAGCTGGCACCCTCCTCTCCAAACTTCCGCGCCACACCAACGGGAGGACGTTTGGCCACTACGTATGATTTAGCGTGTGGCGGATCTTCAGTGGAATCGGGTTTCGAACCTGCGACCCTCCGGTCCCGAGGTCGAGACCTTACCACTAGGCCACCGCGGCCTCAAATGGCCTTCTAAGAATAGTACTAAGAATTTGAAGTTTTGTTTTGCATCCTTTTTTAAATTCGTAGGATTTAAAAATAATCGTAACATTGTCACATCAAATAGTTTTACTAGTTATCAGAAGAAAGTGCTCCTTTTCTGGTCGATAAAACACTCATTATTTTCTCCAGCTTCAAAATAAATCTTCCGGCATTTCAAGAATCCTCTGTAAAACTCTGAAAAATTTTCCGATTCCAGAATAATTTTGCCTACAAAGGTTTTTATTACATGAAATGTTGATATATGTTTTCAAAATACATTATTTTCACTCAAATTTGAATCTGTTCTGAACAGATTCAAGACTGTAATTTTTTGCAGTCTATATAAATAAAATAAGAAAGGGGAAAAAATCAAACGACACTGTTACACAACTATTTTTCAAATTTATTTTTTTGAAAAATAACGTTCAATGGACTCATAAACAACATTACGCTTTGAAATAACAATTCTTATACATGTTGTATTGTAAATGAAAAGGAGTTACATGCATGAAATCTGAACATATACGAAGTGATGCAGTTCAATAAAGATATACGTACTGATCTTTGAAGGAAACAAATATGCTAATATATAAATATGCATAAGTTACATAATCATTTATTGTACAGTTGTGCCATATGAATATACATGTAGCGTAAACTCAAATTTTATATATGACAAATATATATGTACAAATTACAAAGAATGTCACAAGGAAGTAGCGAAAATTGTCAAGTTGCAGATAATGTCCAATCCCTTAGAATAAAAAAATCACTGAAATTAATCACTAGACGTTTTTATACAAAACCAGGTATATTTCTGTAAATGTATTTGGGATTATTCAGTAGCTGCAATTTATAATAATTTTCCACTGTCGCATTCTCCAGAAAAGCAGTATAAATATGTTCATTGTTGAAGACACTCTTAAAAAATTCGATCCTATCTGAGCAACACTTGATTTTTTGGGTAGAAACAATCTATAGGGGAAGTTAGAAAGCTTCGCAGTGTGAAACAAAAACGAATCTACCTAAACAGAATCAATTAAATCAAGATACCAGGCATTTTATGTAAAGGTGTGATATTCATATTTGTTTATCACCTTCACTGAATCAATCTGAGGTACATCCTTTTAAATTATACAAGAAGGAATAAAATTTAAAATATAATTAAAGACAAATAAAATTTAACCTTTTGGGGACATTTTATGGATTATTTCGCGCACATGACCGCAAGCACATTTATTTATGTATTCTGCTGAACTTGAGTTTGAACATTCACATTTCAAACTTCAATCTACATTATAACGACTAATAATTCTATGATGGATGCTATGGAAAATAGCTGCCAGTGAGTTCTAGTAAAATATTTCCCCATTCTTTCTCTAAATTTCAGAATCTTTCGTTTGAAAATTCTGAACGTTGCATAACGGAATAAGTATTTTAAATTTAATGTCATCTAATTTTTTATTCGTCAAGTATACAGGAAGACATGAATCATACATTTCAACCAAAGCTCGCGCATAATAAAAGCATTGAACACCATTCCCTTATGAATTAAGTACCTGTTCTGTCACATTTTCAAGCAGATTTATTCATGGCACAATTAGTGAAATTACAATGACTGTCGTTTCAATATATTTTTCGAATAATGCCGAATATTTCGACAACCTCTTGCAGTTATTATTCTTTTTTTTCGTTTCTGTATTTACAATTTGAAGTTCGAGTACATTTAAAAGGATATATTACTTCCTACGGAAAAGGGAAACTGTCAGGGAAATTATGGTTGTTATTTAGTTGTTAGTTCTTTACTAATCTTACGTAATGTATCGAACAAAGAGACACTCGTAATTTGTAAATTACATCATATATTTAACTCACAATATTAAAATTTTAATATAGTTAACGTAATCTATATGTACAATTCACAATGTGGAGCTTTAAAAATATATTGTATTAGTTTTCTAATTGGCGTTTCTTAATTAGTGGAGCAAAAACTTAGAATTTTCTAGAGTTACTTTGAATCTCAGCTCCATTTAGAAATTCTTTTTGAGTTTGGTTTGAACATGTGTTTATCACATTAAGGAATACTCCAGTCATTTCAGTTTTTCTTTCTTTTCAAGGAAAGAGCATTCTTTGACTTTCTGCTTATTAGAAATTTCACTTTATTTGTGCGAGGATAAATATTAATTTAATCTAAAATGTCTGTTTCATATTCCCTTTCATCTCCCAAACCTTCATCAGGCGAATCTCTGGCGTCGGGTGAAAAAATATGGTGTATCTGTTGAGGAATTATAACAGAGTTTCTTTTCCAGCTAGACTGTGAAGGACTATTGTAACTATGATAGCTTTCATCTTTAAAGGAACCTTCTGATATTGGCCAAATAGAGCACTTATGAGGTGGTAAATCATGATCCATATAGTAATCATTGACAGATGGTTTAACATCGTATACCATTGGTCCCGTACTATCTACATCGTCTTCTTCATCATCATTTGTTAAAGGACGACGATATTCTGTCCTTTCAAAGCTTTCAGGCTCATCTTTCTTAGATTTATACTCATCGTTGATGTTACTTTCCTTATTTGGTATGACACACATTTCAATACCCCTCTCAGTTTCGCGAATCGAGTGTCTATTTAGAGTGGGTGGATACCACTTTTCTGTGCTTTCTGGAGAAAGAGTGCGGGGACTAATATTTTCATGGACACTGTATCGTTCTAAGGGTACTAAGCTATTCATTTTAGTCCCACCATAGGCACTAGCTTCGGACCCGCTCCCAGGGGAAATAGGTGCCGCATTACATTTTCCATCTAAAACATTCCCACTATTAGTAGGGACACTTACTTCTGTATCATTAGTATTTTTTACAGCCCCAACGTGATTGTTAAAAGTGAAAAAATGTGTATACAATGTAAAACCGCTGCCTTTACTTCTATTTGGAAAAAGTCTTTGATGTCTGAGCATAAAGAAACTAAACACAAAAAATAAAGCAAATATCACAAATAAAACTCCAATTACTATTCCAGCAATTTCTTCACCACTTAGGGCATCATTGTTTGTATCTTTTGACACAACATTTAGTGTTATATTGGCGGATATCCTCCCAGCAGGGTTTGATGCAACACAGAGATACCTACCACTGTCTTTGAGCATGACATTAAAAATTGTCAAAGAATTTACTTTGAGAGTTGTTCCCACTTCTCGAATGAGATACATTTGTCGTCCAAACGACATTAGTGTTAAATTGTTAATAACTCTACCTCTCCATATCCAGTTGACGCTGCCTTCTGGTACAGCGTGTACTCTGCAACTCAGTGTAGCATTGTCTCCTTCGGTAAATGTCACTGTAGATTCGACCACAGTTACCTCTGGCTTGCATGCGAAGTCATCTATGCTGACAGCATCCCATGTAAGTTCTCTTAGCCGAGGTGGTTCAAAACACTGGGGAGGACTACTTATAGGTATATTATGTCTCATCATCCATTTTCTCACACTTCTGATGCGACAATCACAGTGCCAAGGGTTCTGATGTAACTCTAAACCATATAGAGTTGAAAAAGGATTCACCATTTCCGGTGGCAACGTCCTTAGTTTATTTCCGTCTAGTTTGAGGTACTCTAAGCTCTTCAAACCATCGAATGCACGTGGTTCTACAACTTCAATTTGACAACTACTTAGCTCCAACACAGTTAAATGCGTCAGTAAAGAAAATGTATCATTTTCTACCCGCTGGATCGGATTGGAACTTAATAATAATCTCCTCAGCAGTGTCGTATCTCTCAATGCAACAGCGGGTATCCAAGTAATAAAGTTGTTACTGAGATCTAGTTCAACAAGATTACTTAACTGATAAAAAGCATCATCTGCTATACTAAGTAAACCACATCTAGAAGCAAATACTTTTTGCAGGTTTACTAACCCAACTTTATAGAAAGCTCGGCTAGGAAGCAATTGAAGTAGGTTACCAGTTAGATCTAGAACTTGAGTTTCACCGCTTAGACTGTCAGGTATTCCTACTAAATTCACACCAATGCATTCAACAGTTTGTTTGCCATTTTTCCATTTGCAGTTGCATTCACTTAAACATGCATCACTGATTGATTCACTTGGTTGTATATATATCAGTTGAATAGCTGTTAGAATGGTGTAGATTGTAACCAGAGATTGGAGGTGAGGCATCGTATGAAAGGTGCTGACACTACACAGAGTGTAGTATTATTTAAAAAGGGCAGCCCTACAGATGGGGAAGACTGCTATCAGAAGTATGTTTTCATGGGTGGTTTTGTTTCCTTCTTATCCTAGGATCCTTTTCTTAAAGGCGGTTTCTTCTTCTACCGATGAAAGTGACTGAAGAGTCAGAGGCATTTCTAAAAGAAGAAAGAAAAATTGATTAAACATTTTGGCCTTGAAAACATTTACTGAAATTACAACAAAAGCAAAAAAAATCATTTGATTTAAAACGCTTCATTGAATCATGCATAAATTTATTTCGTACATTTATTATTAACTAGCCACATTTTGTAACCGCCCTAACTTCCTGGCTGTTAAACTATTAGCACGGAATGCATAACTAATTAAAATTTCACATTTTTGTTTGATAAGACAAAGAATATGAATTTAATGAAATTTCAAATTGCGAAAATGCATAAATATTTCTAAGCATGTTAACAAAATTTATTATTATTTCAATATTAATTGTTTTCAGTTGAAATACTACGCATAACTAAATGGGAACTGTGGGATGAATGCTATAACTAGGTAGCTACAAATAAATTGTTTCGAGAAGAAGGTAAATGAATATTTATTAGGATAAATTTGGTCTGTGAAAACCTAATAGCCAAAGTAGCACCTAGGGATCGTCTAAGGTAGTTACCCATTCATAGTATTTTGTGAACCTAGTCTAATGTAGCTTTGTCCTTCAATTATCCATACTTTGTCTAATTTTGTAGTTACACAGATAGCAAGCACATTTGCAGCAAGTTTGAATTTTTCTTAAAAATATCTTGTCATAGGAAACTTGACGTGAGAGATTTGCAGGAATCCTCCTGCAAAGTAAGATAGCATAATCGACCACACCACTTGCAGAGCAAGTTTGCTGCAAAGTTGATACGTCACACTTACTCACCACATCCTGGATACAGTTGTATATATCTGATTTTGATCTTTGTCTCTGCTTTAAAAAACATCCGATTTTTAATAGCATCTCCTAGACCGTCCTTCTTTTTATTAATTCATTAAATTAATGATAATTTGAAAAACTAACTAGGCCTTTATATTAAAAAAAATACTTTTTGAAAATTTTTTTTACTAAATATAGAACTCTCACTTTAAGGAAAACTATATATCGCTTTTTTTCTTAATGTTGAAATTAAACTTAAAAATAGTCAATTTTTGTTGAAAAATAATAACCTTTGTGTCCCATATTTTTAAAAGTAATTATTTTGGAACCCTAATTTCATAATTTATTCCGCTAGCAAAACGCAGTTATTAGCGAAAATCGATCTCACTTTGACTTCAAATCATATTCTCAACTCAAAATTTAAAATATTAATGAAATCAAGAAGACAGTTTAAAATAAAATGTGTAGATGCACGATATAATAGCGCAATCTGTGTTCGGTAAACGAGGTCCCGCTGGCTGAGTGGCTCAGGCGACAGGTTAGGAAGCGAGTTGTCGGGGATTCGAATTCAAGCTTTTTCTGCGAAATCTATTTTTGTTATAGTTTTATATAGTTAAAGAGTTTGACGCGACAAGCTTCGACGCGTGGTGACTTTGAAATTACTTGTATGAAACCTGCTGCAAGCTTTCAGACTTGTAGAGCAAGATTGCTGCAAATTAAAATTGCTATCTGGATATCTAATATTCACCAAACGGTATGCATATTGGATGAAAGAATTATGTGATGCTTTGGAAAATAAAGAGAAATAATCTGAAAATGATACTCAATTTCCAAATATACTAACAAGAAAATTATCAAAAATATCTTAAAACATATAAATGGTATAGGAGTAGAATATTTTGAGCAATTATAATTTCCAACAATAAAACTTATAACTTCTTTGATTATTTAAATAAATGATTTATGTGTGTACAAAGTAGAATATATAATAAAATGGAAGGAATATTAACACGGATTAATTTCAAAAATTGATGTCATATGTTTAATAATTTCTAACAATTTTTACGCATCAAATTTAACAACTGTGAAAGTTAATTAATTGTGCCAATATAATATAAACAGGAAAATATTTGCTAATCAGTTTTAAAAACAATAGTTACAGCTTTGAAGAAACTAAATGTTCCATTGGTTTTTTTGTTTATTGAAAATTGTATGCAGATGATAATAAATATAATATGTAATTATATATCATAACACATTAATTTTCACTGAAAAAGTTTTTTATTATTAAAAAAGAGGTGTATTAAAGCTATATACACTTTAGCAAAGAGTACTAAATAATGAAATTTAATCAACTGAAAGTCACCTTAATGATAATAGATTTTCCCGATGTGTAATAAGATCTAATAGTTATTCTGATGTTAGCCTGTATTCTTTGAGTAGAAATATTTTTCTGATTTATTAAAAGCAATTGAAATCACCTTAAAATACAAATAGAATTCAAATACCAAATAGATGGACTTTTCCTTAAAACTAAGTTAGTATAATTCAAATTGTAAATAAAAAATATCATAAAGATTTATCCAAAAAACTTAAGAGTATCGACATTATCAGGTAATCCTTTTGAAACTATTAAACACGATAAAAATATAAAGAAACCTAATTTAACAAATAACAGAATCGATTTTCGTAACCGTTAGCTTTGAAAAATTTAATTCTGAAATTTTACTTCAATGACTGAATGTAAAGTACACACTTCATCCAATCAACAGACAGTTAAAAAATACCATTATCTGTTACTACTCATTTGTCAATTTATTCTATACAGAATCAGAAATTTTTCCTTTTGTGGTAGCAAAAAAAAACTATCTATCTAACACTAAAACAAAAAAAAATTATATTTTTTGTCTTATCTGCTAAGTGAAAAAGGAAATAATCTACTTTAAAATAAAAGTCGATTAGTTTGGTTTTCAAGATTTATTTTCAATGATGTGACATTTAATCAATTTGGAAAGTGCCGTTCAACCATGTCTTGAATTACTGCTTGCTGTTTTCACAGATTTCTAAATTATACGCCCACCAGAATAACAAATCGTTAACCCCAAAGAATTCTTTCCTGTGCTATATTGCATTATTAAAGTGCATCTCTTCACTGAAATCTTGAAAGAAGAAAAGCAAAAGACGGAATCCTGAAATATCTCATTTTTCTTGTTGTCAAGCTATAAAAGGTATGTTTTCCGTAATAGGGAAGCAGAAATTGAATTCTGCTTTTGTAAAAGAAAATACCTTAAATAAATTTTACTCTAACAGAAGATGTTTTCTCATACTTAAAATGAATAGAGCGCTTATTTGTTCGTGAAGGTTTTGTCTATCAAAAAAATGTGAAGAATATAAAATTTCTTTCTTTCTTAAAAGCACGTAATTTATTCTGACTTCTTATGTAAGGTCAGAATTTTTCAAACTCAGGAAAACATTAAAATCTAGAATTTCATTCTTTCATTGTAAGCGAAAGTGAATATAAATCTCGATTCTAGCATAAAATCTTAACATTTTTCTGAAAAATAATAGCTTTTTTGCTTAAAATATTATTTGCATAATTACCTAGTTTTGATGACAATAGACAGAAATTTTATTGACACAATTTAGCAGAACTTATCATTTGTATAAATCTTGTATTTTTGTCATGTTTATGTTTCTCCCTGTCATAAACTATTTACATTCGTAATAATGAACCATCAGATTTCAATAATATGACATTCAATTAAATTCTTCAAATATGAGCTTGTTTAATATTTTTGCATTACATTTGCAAAGAAGTAAAGGATTGAATCGATTAATTTTTATTGAAAGCAACAATACACGATTTAAAGAAAAGCGAAATTATTTGATAAGAAAAGATATTTGATGGAAAGCAATTAAATCAACTTATCAAAAGGAACTTGGATGCACAATAAATGTAAATTAAAATATTTTTTAATGTTCTTGAATGTAACAAAAAGTATTTTTCATATTCTGGGTATACGACGGGGAAATCAAAATATACGCTGTTTCGAAATAAATGTTGGAGGAAGGTGATAATTCATTATTTACATTTATATATATTATTTAGAGTAATGGAATTAATATATTTCGTTTAAATGAACTTACATTATTTTTATTGTATGTTAATATTTGTCTAAATTTATAAAGCTTATTATGATATACATACTAATGAATACATACTGATATCGAAAAACAGTAATGTTTGAAATGAAACAATGCCTGTAAATTTATCAAAACAATTACCCAACATTTTTGTTCAATCTTTTATAAATTGAAATTGCTTATATCATTTATTACTTGGAATCAAAACTATTATTTACATAATAAATCACAATGCAATTCAAAAATGCGTTTTAAAATGTTTCTGTTTTCACCTTAAAAGCTAATATAACAGAACATTGTAAACTACACACGTTTATTTAAAATTCAGGAAGATGAATTCGTGAGAATATTAGTGATATCGAACTGTTTATCAGTATCAATGATAAGGAATTGTAGAAATTTGTTCCAAAAGAGAAAGCTATTGATGAATGCTGCTTTTATTTATTATATTTTTTAGTCAAAAACTGTGAATAAGAAAAATAAGTTTTGTTACTCAAAAATAAAATTTTTGATTTTGTTCTCCATCCATCCTATTGATGGTTTTAGTGTTATGCATTATTTTCAGATGATAATATTTATTCGCTGAAATCCGTAAGACTGCATAATAAGAAAGGGAAGAAAGCAAATATGATTAAACTAATCACTGACCAAACACAAATGATACTAATTTTCACTCATGGTGAAAAGCTTTCTCATTCCCAAACGCGGCCAATAGGAATCGTTCCCTTTTTGTCTCTTGTGGCCTTTTTCAGTTAAAGGAATAGGAAAGCGGAGGATAAAGGTTATTCATGCAACTGCCACTGAAGAAGGGTGTATTTTAGCAACCTGTATAGTTACAATCAATTAAATCTGCCATAAAATATTACAATGGAAATAATAACTTAGACAAAGCTTGATAAATTTTATGAAGAATCTGCAGATTCTTTTTAAATGTGATGCGAGTCTGTCATTTAAAACGCAGTTTTCTGTACTTAGCACTCGAATGTATGATAGTAGCTTTATGAGTCTCTCGAGATATTAACTCTGAAACTTAAGCACGCATTTCCGTCTCACAAATTCTGAAGAATAACTTTTTAGAGAACTTTTTAGTTCATTGAAAAGATGGACAATGACACTAGCGTAAGAATGCATTCTACGCACTGTTTTTTTTAATTGGAAATTTAATTCTAAAGGCGATATAACAATGAAAGTGTAATTCCGATGTTCCTCTTTTCAGCTTTTAAAATAGAAACCTTTCGAGAACTTTATATTACCTTCTATATGAATTTATTCTCTAAACAATAGATTATTTCGGCAAGGAACTGCAAACTATCTATCTTAAATTGAGTATTCATTGAAGGCAGTCATGGACTAATCAAATATAAGAAAATAGTTATCTTAATAAATCTTATCCTTATTATCTCATATATGAATATATTTCAACTAGTTTTTCAACGCTTACAGTCTGTAAAATATCCCGTAAATCATTTATGTTGATAGCTAAACTTTGACTAGGGAATATTTTGAGACAATACCCTAATATTTTTCGTGTCATTTTTAAATATTTTAGAAGAGGTTATCATATGTTAAATTGGTTTGGAAACGCTATTTCTTGTTTGAAGTATTGTTTTAAACATCTGATACCCGTCTCAGATGCAGATAAGAAAATGACATTTCACAAGCGCAACTAATGAATACAAATATTGCATATTTTTTTCCTTTTACATTCATACTATTTTATGACATCCTTCTTCTTTTATATTCTCACGAAGATAAACATCAAGATGAACCACACCCGATTTAGTGTCATATCAAGCTCAGTAATATGATCGCAAACATACACACCCACACAGCCTAACAGCACGATGGCTGATAAACAGTTCTCTAGCTGGCACAAAGCATTCATACTCCACGTCAATAGAGCAAAGAACTGTAAATAAGGGACTCATGAGAGAGGATGAAACTATAAGAAACCGCTACATTCCAAATAATTAATTAATTATGAAGGAAGCAATTACTGTTTCTGCATAAAATATTTGCTGTTACCAAATGTGGGATTAAAACAGGTGTTGGAGAACCATATCTTTCTTCGAGGCTGTATTTTTATAGAAAAAAATAGATACACGTACACTGTTCTTCCTATAAATCATTTCTATCTTATGTTACTTATAGTTACTTAAAGACACTTAAAAAGTATCTGACGAAGGCTATTTCCGTTGTTCAAAAAGAAAAATATTTCGTTGGCTTCCATTTAATTATTTTCATTCCTAAAAATAACAAGTTTAAAAAATAAGAAAATATGGAGCAGCTCAAAAAATATCAGGTCCCTCGAATGTTTACAGAATAAACATCTCTTCATATTTAATAACTTTTCAGTTATTTTAAGGCGCTCTTAAATACATTTTGCATCATCTTAGGATTTTTATAAAAATGTTTTTTTAGTTTTTCTCACGGCGAGATAATAAAAATAATCTTTACTAAACAAATAAGAATACCGTTCTAAAACAACAAAATATTGATTCTACATTTTAAGGCGATAGGTGTCTTCAGTTTGTGATGAAACGATTGAATATATGCAATTCAGTCCTTTAGAAAATATAGAAAGTTCAGTGAAATCATCAGATAAATAATATTTACTTTCTTGAGATTTACATGATTTTCTTGAGATTTACATTTCTCCAATAATTGCAAAGGGATTTGCAAAAATATATTCATTATTGGATTAATTATTATATAGAAATGAATGAAGTAATTCAAAAATTAATATCTCGTATTTCTTAATTAATTAATAAAAATCTATAAGTTGTAATTAACTTGAAGTGTTCGAATTTCTGACTTTTGTTGTCCAAGTATTGTTGATTGCGCAGGCAAATGGAAAAGAAAACATCTTAAGTTATACTAAACGGGATTTCGGTTAATTTTTTCTCAATGACTGCAGTCCACTTATCTCGTGTTACTGATCTCGACACAGAAAAGGGGTGAGATCAGGCATTGTGAGACCTCATCGTTACCTTTTCGCCCTAACCATCAACTCACCCAAATTCCATGAAGATAGGCCATAACATCCTGATTTTCATAAATGCTTTAATTAATATAATGAGTTATGGAACTTTAATTTATGATATTAATTGTTTCAAGGTGTAGATACATTATTTTGTGCATCTTGCATGTAGCCTATATTCTATACCTCTCAAATAAAAAAGATAAATATTGAAAGTCTAAGCCACCATCCTAGCCGGAGATGAGGCAAAAAGTAAAAATCTTCAAAATATGAAGTGACAGTAAACAGCGTGAGCGCTGTCCATATTTCAAGGCATTCCGGAATATTTTCGAAAAGTTAAAAATGAGTAGCTTTCGAATCATGTTTGAAAGCCCTGACGACGCTCAATAATATCGATTTAAACTTGAATGAATGTGTTAGCGAACTGTCATCACAGTTTAGATCGTGTTTGAAATCGATTGAGACCTTTGATTTCAATTTGATTCATAGGTTGAGGAAGGGGAGTCTCTGAAAGACGGGAAGTCTCTTAGATCCAATACTCTAAAGCTCAGATTTTCTTCAGAAATATCATTTTGACTCAGGAAATGATTTGTATGGATTTAATATGCATTTTGCGATTATTTTTCCTGTTACAAGCAATTTTAACAACTCTTTCTAAGAAGATAAGCAAGATATTAAATATCTCCATTAATAAATTCTTTGTCAAATGCAATACAACTATTTTGTTACTCTTTTCATCTCTGTGCAACACTAATGTTGCCGAAGAGGCTAGATTTGTTTAACTATATCAACAATTTTATTCTTGAAGTTTTTGGCGAATAAAGAAAGATGATATTTGTTAAATGTTTATACTGCTAGAGAGAAAATTTTTAGGAATGCATTTAAAAAGATTTACTGAATGGAATTATACAATTTTAAAAAACTCTGCCTTTCAAATATTCACACGCATTCTTACATCGTTTATAGTTTTTCAAGCATTACAAAATAGCGTATCCGAAATGTCATCATCTATCCCGTTGCATTTAAAATTTCATCTTTATAATTCGTAAAACGTTGCCAATTATTTTCATTTTCAGCCTAGTAAACAGGTAATAATCGGCTGGTACAAGACGAGTACAGTTAAGTTCTAGAGTGGTAGCATTACTCACACTAAAGTGCACGATGTTGGAAACATTGGCATCAATAAATACCACTCATTTCCTGTATATTTTTCAGGCAATGACTTCTTGCAATACTTTGAAAAACATGTAGATAGCGAGTGACGAAAGAATAATGTCTCATGAACAATGAAACATGCCAAAGTAAAGTGTTTTATTCATAGTTAAACCTAGGTGGATTAATTCACAATGAGTGACACCTCTGTAAGCAAAAATTATCCCCAGCATAATTTTCAGCTTGAGATAGCTATTCTTCAAATCTTGCGCGACCTTCACAGAAACACTAATGCCAATCGTTGAAATGCATTTTTTTCGTAGCCGCATTTCCATAGGTTTCAGTCAGTACTTGAAGGTTCTTGGAAGGCTTTGTTTGCACTAAAACTCGAATTTTGAAATTCGAATGCAGTTCGATGGCCGTCTTTTCAAAATCCGACAATAGAATGAAATTTAATCAGCAATGATGCTGGTACAACTTGCATATGGAACCTAAGAAGCCCGCCACACACCATTTTGGCCATCTCTTGGCTTCGTGCCAATCCGATAACATGGAATTATCCATCTGCACACACCCAGAACTGACTAGCACTGTATGTCGATTCGGGGTAATTTTTGACTCTAGTAGTAGTGAATTAGAATATGAACTTAAATTCTTACTTTTAGTAAGAATTTAATTGCATTTTTGCAACAGACTCAAGTTATGTGGTTCGTTATAACGCCTCCCTTTGAATTGCTCCGCTTGAATTGTCTTGTTTGATTGCTGTGAGGTTTTAAAACTTAATAATATTTCAATATGTTCAGATTATTAAATTTAGAATATTATCAAATTGTAAGCTTCCTATACTTTCAAAGAACATGAGAATTCTTGATCACTTATGAGTATTTTTACATAAAATAATAGATCTACAGAATAAAAGTTTGGGTAGATTATTTTGACTTTGAAGGTTTTGAACTCATTATAATGTATGATACAATAAATATAATACAATCTTAACTCTGCAAAATTTAAAGTCCTATACGACGTCTATAAATTAAGAAGGTTAATTAATGTGAATCTTATTTTAAAACCAAAAAATAAAATTGAAAATTATTTACTATTCCATTACTATTAGTTGATAAATTATTAATAAACGATTATGTATGACAAACTATTATAAATGTTATTAATTATGAGCAGAAATTATCCATAAAAGTACACAGACATAAAGAATTGCACATGCCCTATAAAATAAGATTTTTACATGTTTTTCTTTTTATTATTAATATTATTTTTCTCCCTATGTTGCCTAGGAAACATGCACAATTTTTGCCTTGGTGTACTGTACCTTTATCTTGAAAGTGAAAAGACCTTCAGAAGTTTTCAAATCTTGTTTTAACTTTTACGCTTTCTAACAAAATTAAAATACTCTGTGTTTCTGGTGGAGAAAAATACTACAGTACTTCCACTAACAAAACGACTGAGAGCACTATAAACTTGGGAAATCATAATTTATTCATAGAAGTCAAATTTAGAAAAACTTAAGAGATAAAACCCAGTCCGTCATTAGCAGCAACGTATATTTTGATCTCATTCTTTTAACCTTACTTTTAAATATGGCATTTTTACAAGTGTGTATAGCTGTTGCTGGTGCAGATTCATCTGTTCCTCTTTTTCAGAAAAAGGAAATAAAAATGTGGAAATAAAAAAATCATAAATTATACAAAATGTAGATAAAAATAATAACATATACAAAAATAAATAATAATTTTTATTTACATATTATATGCATAACAAATAAAACGCATTAAATATAAAATAAATAAGAAAAATAAATTTAAAATAAAATAAAATGCTAAAATAAGCATAATTATTAAAAAATGTTTTTGTCCTTTTATCTAAAAAATACGTTTTCTCTTTTCTGATCACATTTCACTCAAATTAATCGGAAAAATTACGCATAAAATTGAAAATCCTCCATATGACAGAAATAAAATGGTTCCCATTTTCGTACTCAGTATATCTCATTTTCCAAAAGTTACCTAATGCCATAGTACTAACTCAAATTTTCAGCTGACGAATAAAATTTAACCATTGATTTTTTTAAAAATCTATGAATGTGACCGAAAATGATCAGTTAATGAAGATGGAGTTTCATTTTAAGTAATCATTGAAAAGCATTTTAAATAAATGCACTTGATCTTCACAAAACACTATTAGTTTTTAAAAAAATCAGTGCATGTAATTTACTAATTTATGCATTTATAATAGGTAAAAACGAAAATATTTAAATTTAAATCATGCGCTACATGCAGTTTTAGAGTAATTACAACATGGATGAAAACAAATTTAGCACTATTGAAGTTGTGCTTTATATTTTCTATTTGTCATGTAGATAGAAAAGCGAAACTATAACTAAGAGTGACCAAATTCAAACAAAGGTATTCCAAAGCCCAATGCGATGCACAATGCTTCTTACGATATTTTTATGGTATTATTAATATAGCAAGAATTTCGCACAACGTCTCTATGCTATTAGGTGTATTATTGGATAATCCTTTAAGCGTCATATTTTTAATGAATGCGCCAATGATTATTTTCCGTCTTCAGTTGGCCTCAGGAAAATATTTTTTTTTAAAAAAAGGCCTTTTTAAGTGTGGACAGGATTTTAAAAGAATACTGCATTCGTGTTCATGATTCCTTAATTTATCTCTGGTATTTCACCAAGCATCGTCTGCAATTCACTTGGGCTAGCTGGAACTCTTTTAAAAAACAGGAGCACAGAAGCATAAATCAATTATCCTCCAAGAAAATTCATTAAAGCGGAATGTTAGTTGTCAGCTGACTAAATAACTAATTACAAGAAGGAAGTACATTTTTTCCCTCAAAAGTTATCAGCTGCCAACTGTTCTTTGTCTGCAGAGTTGGAACTAAAGAAAATTGAATAAAAAAACCAGCAAGAGAGTTTTTGAAGATCAGTGCTGGAATTCCACCGTTGAAATAAAAAAAGACGAAAAGAAAAAAATACAAAAAAGTAATAGAATGTTGTTTACGAAAATTGAAAAATAGTTTTGCGCCAACAAAGTCTGGTACACTGGTTGTTCATGAGACGATTGGTTTACGTCGGAATTCCAGTATTTGACACGATAATTGCTTGTTTCTTCTTGACTATCCTTTAGAAAAATTTTTTAATGAAAGCAATACATCAGAAAGCCAAAACATTGCCATTTATTTATGAAATAAACAGGTATCTGAATCCGAAAGTTGATCCTAGGAAACCTTTCCAAGTTAATGCAGCACGAACTTTCTTTTTCCAAATTGTTTTCAATACTGTATTATTTATTGACACAGAATAAAGATCAATACACACGATGCCTTTAAATCATCGAAAATCCTTTAAATCATCAAGAGCCTCCGAAGCTCCATGGTTTTAAATACACGAACTCTATTACAAAATGTATTAAATTGAAGTTAATTCGCCGCTTCCTCCAGGGACGCTTTCTGATAAGTTTTCAAGTGTTACTTCCACGATTACATTCCATCGCGTTACAAGGTAATTAGTATCATTGATCCCTTGTGACGCACTGAGTAGGACTATTTGGTAATTAATGATCTAATTCGTCTGCATTTTCAAAAGGAAGACAATAAATTTTTAATATTCGTTAGGTGTGTCTGAAGGTTTTTAATTTTCATCAACGTCATTTCGGAAGAATTTGGGTATTCAGAGACAGTTTTTCATGGAAATTGATTTTCATTTAGGTCAAATCAGCTTCAAATAATAAACAGGAATTATAAAATATCTAAAAGATATCTTTGAATAAGGTACCAGAAATGTTAATTACTGTTACTTGAACATTAATAATCAAGGAATTTATCAAGTGTTGTCAGTTATAATTGTATGTGAATGCAGCATCCTCAAATAAGAAAAAATTTAATAGTGCTAAGAAATGTAACTCTAAGAAAAATAAAGACTAGGGACGGCGGATATATTTTTGAGTATTTTTCTATCTTATAAAAAGTACTTAACACGTGATATTGATATTTCCTCCTATAAATGTGCGTCAGAATAAAAATTTTATTCTCATGTAATTGTTAGTTTATTTTGTTTTATAGGTTATTTAGGAAAATTATCTTAAGAAATTTATGATATTAAATCAAAGCTGCTTTTATTTTTGGAATAGACCTATGTCATATACCATTTTAATACTTATAATGTATCTGATTATAATGGGTATAAAAATATGCATGCATATAATGAGAATTCCATTTCTTTGCAACATTAATGATGGAACTGCTTTTGGATATCAGTGTTTTCGTACTATTAATATCCCTGACATATATATAATGTATTATATAACATATATAAAGCAATAAACCAACTACATTGTATACCAGTAGCAGAAAAAGTAAAAATAAATAAATAAAATATTAGTGTCCATTTACACATCAACATAGTATGCTCGATTTATTGAAAAATTTTACTACTTTACTAGAGAAAAACTTAATAACTATAGTTATCAACATTTTCGCTATCATTAATAAGAATCAGAATTAACTTTGGGAGTCATAAATAATACATTTGTTGAAATCAATATGAATAAAAAATAATTAAGTTATCGCGAGAAATACAGAAGGTATATGACCACCCGCATAATCTAAAATCTTAATGATTTTACCATAGATTTCATCTTTTTGCAAAAGTTTCTTTTCTCTTGTCCCTAAAATTAAAGTTTTTTGTTAAGCCATTTCACAAGACATGAGACAATTTTTTCAATCATAATGTGGTTGTCTTTACCTAGAGGAGATTTGCTCCTTACGGTTCAAGGAAAAGTAATTGTACCGCTTAAAAGGTGTTTATTTTTCCTTTCAAACGTCGTCTGTGTTTCTTCAAAACTAAAATTGAGTTTTTATAGCTTTCGAAGAAATAATAAATAAATTCATTTCTCCTGAAATCCTATGTGCTATAATGTACAGTAACTTTATCTTTTCTGAGAACTATATTTAAATTGTCATTACACACATATATATACAATGCTAATTCTTCATAATTTTCCTGTGAGCGAAATATGTGTACATTAGCAAACTACAGGGGATAATCACCATGTCTTTCGCATGCTGAGTTTGACTGGTTTGACCTCCATTTTTGATCACGTTTGCACTTTTAAGGGCACCAATGGCAGCTTAAAGCTAGATTTTTCTATAACATGGTACCGAACCATGCTATAGAAAAATCTAGATTTAAGAAAAATAGATTATGGACATTTAATCATCTGATGGTAAAGTGTTTTAGACAGAAAAAACTCTTCATTTTAGTTTCTTAGGCTTCGGTTGCTCATTGCAGTTTCTTACTTCAGAGGCTACGTCGTGAGGGTGAAGACTGGGGGAAATCACTCCTTGCCTAAAAGTAGAATCTTCTTTTCTTCCTTCGGGAAATGGACAGGAAACGGCGAAAGAATGTTGCATTCTTCACGTGTCTGTAATTATACAGCTTGCTCAACAATAATCTGGGCATTCACGTTGAAAGTTATTGCCTAGAAAGACTAGCATAATAGAAGTTGAAATGTTTGCATAGGATTCTGTCGCATCTATTCTTATTCCAATATGCTCAATACAATGAGCTCAGCTTTAGATGGTACTTCAACAACAATAATAATAAATAGATTGATGAAGAGAACTTCACAGATTTCAACACCATTACATTCTGAAGATTATTTCTTAGATTAATGAGATTCTGACAGGGAAAAATAAATTTTCATCTTTCTTTAAAACAGAGTAAATGCTGCTGACTTTTGTTAAAAATATGTAATTGATGATATGAAAGTCTGAACACTTGATCTGTAACTGTAACCACATAGTGCTTTCTCTTAAAAATGATTTCATACAACACAATTACGTTTAGTTATGTTATAACTTACAACGTTATAACATAATTTGACTATTTTACGGCCAAAATAATTAATATAATTGAAGTTATGACATCGGTCCAAATACGGCAACTCGCCCCTATATTAGCAGTCTGACGAAAAGAATGAAGGCATTTTTGAGAAAACAGCAAGGTAATTCCATTTTGCGGCTCACTTCCTACATTATTAAAAATTACTTCCTACAATATTAAAAATTACTTCCTACATTATTAAAAATTATTTCCTACAATATTAAAAATTACTTCCTACATTATTAAAAATTACTTCCTACATTATTAAAAATTACTTCCTACATTATTAAAAATTACTTCTTACAATATTAAAAATTACTTCCTACATTATTAGAAATTACTTCCAACAATATTAAAAATTGCTTCATACATTATTAAAAATTACTTCCTACATTATCAGTGGAGCTCTCTTTGGGCGCACGATTCTTAGATTAACGGTTTGAATGGAAAATTATTAAAGAAAGTGCTATTTGTGATTATGATATTGTCTGGATGCTGATGGTCAGACGTAAATTATTGGCAGGAAGTTATAATGACGGCACATATGAAGCTACAGAAAAAAATAAAGTAAGCAGAACACATTTAGAGTATTAAAATAAATTAAGAATACATTAATTTTCTACGCATAAATAATGCTTTAATTTTATATTACTTTTTGATATATTTTAAATTCATTGTTTTAGATCTGTGTCAAATTTTCAAACCACTAGAAATTATCATATCTAATTCAGGTGTAATATTAAAAAAACAGCTAAAGAGAGATTGAATTCGTAATTTTGTTAGCTAAAATGATATAAACGTGTAAAACTAGATAGGACGCGCGGATAGTTTGACCTTTCGAATTATTAATAAAAGCAAAACATTCCCATCTGTTGTATTTTAACGCATTTATTGAATCTCAAAGAATTCCTTTGCAATAAATATCTAATTTATAAATCATTTTTTCATTAAAATTCCAGAAAACAAATTAATTATCAAAAAAATACTCTCAAAAATATAATATATAATTTAAATTCTCATTTTAAGGAATACTCAATTATAAAAGTTATCATATTCTTTCAAATTTTAATTAAACTAATATTCAGAAAAATGCTATTAACTAATTAATGAAGAAAACATTAAGGAAGTCACATGATTCCTAATCCAGAGTTCATGTGACAAAAAATCAAATCAAAACCATTTTCTCTTCAAAAATCGTTGAAAAACTCTTTTGACTCCTAAAACCCACAGTAAAGGAGGTTACAAATTATCGGCCTCTTTTCCATATGCATTTAAAACGCGTTCATCAAATTTTAGTTTTAATTTAATGTTGCCATGTTTTTCATTTTAATCACAATTTTGAATTTAAATAAAAGTTTAAGTTTGGAATGCTCACGGATACATTTTCTTTACCAGAAATATTACTGAATCTCTCTCTATATATATATAACAGAGAAAGTCGCTCGCTATATCATCACCGAATCTCCCAAACAGCTAGGAATAGAAACTTGAAATTTGGCAGGCGGTTGCTTCTTGGGTAACAGGTGAAAATTACCCTTAATTATAAAGTTTTTTCGCAATAACTTTGGAGCATATAATCGTGCAAAAATCATCTTAAATTTTTTTTAAAAATATCTTTTCAATGATACCAATTTCATTTCCATGCGGCATTCTGTTTAATTATAATTAATTTTTGAAAATGTTTTCAATCACAATTTCGTCTGCAGCTATTTTTGGAGCATGCGCGCAGAACTCACCGATCTTTAAAAAATTAATTGATTGAATTTAATTTAATTCTTTAAAAATTATTAATGACTTATGGAGAAAATTAAATATCGTTTAGTTCACTAGAAATTTTCATCTTAATTAAATATTTCAGATTACAAAGGAATTTTGTTTATTATAATATTTCATATAAAAATATTTTTTTGCATTAAAACTATAAGGGCATGAAAATATTATATTCCGATTAACAAGGTACCAATAATGTGTTACTATGCGGACAAAGTCCCGGGCATTAACTAGTTACTTATGTTTGTCTTGAGAAATAATTATCTGTTAAAAAATGTTATATTTGCATTCTCATTTTTTGAAACTGACGCCCACAAGCTTTATATAAACAATATTACAACCAAGTAGTGGTGCGATTCATGATATCAATAAACATATTTCCTTTCAGATACATATGCGTGTTTCTTCTATAACGACATTTTCAATCTGAAAATAAAAATGATTATTTACTTTTCTTAATGTTAATTTACCATTATCTGTAGTTTTTTGCCATTCCAGACATTTCCAGTTAATTACTAGGATTATGCGAATTAAAAGGGAGATAACTTTGTATCTAATTTATATTATCTATGCTATTTGTTTACCTTTAAGAATAGCTACTTCACAACTTGTTTCATGTGCAATAAGTAATAAGAAGTAAATAATTTTATCTCAATATAGATCTTTGTGCTTCATATGAGTGTTTCTTTTTGTTATTTTTCCCGTTTTTCTTTGATTTTGACAGCTTTCCATTACATTAATTGGGAATATTTTTTATGCTTTTCATTGTATCCTTTTTTGTTTTTCCATTCTTATTGCAAAGTGGAATTATTATCCATATTTAATTTAGAAAAGAGAATCGTGCAATCATGGGTGGGGTGTGCTATGTGCACCAAGTTTGAGCATTGTGATATTTTTTATGTAAAATATAGCCTAGAAAAGGGACTAAAATGAATTACTTTACTAATCAAAGCAAACTGCATAAAAGAGCTGGATTAAATGTTTTCAAAAAATCACATTTTTTTCAAATTGATGAAGCAACGAATTTTTAAAGTTACATAATCAGTGGCGGCTCGTCAGCTCAGAAACAAGCAGTGCTGCAAAAGTTGCATAGACCTAAGTTGTAGTTAATTTTGTGCTGATTATTTTGATATATAATGATTTTATATTAAAAATTGATAGTTTTTGAGTTATAAGCAAGTAACTGGGAAAGAAATTTCATGTTTTTTAGCTATTGCTAAAATTCCAACAAAAATTGTTGGTGGTGAACTTCAGATTCGTAATCAGTACCCCAAACTACATAAGGAAGCAAAAAATTGCAACTCCTCTAGAATTGGATTTAAAAAATCTACTTAACCACTGAACTACTGGGAAAAAGCGAAAAATGGCCAAATGAGGAAGTCGCGCCAAGCGAGAGCTGGGAAAAATGCAGCTGAAATGAATGCAATTTCAAACGGAGAAAGGGTTGCTTTTCTCCCGCTTCGCTTTGCTTATTGCATTAATCTCGGATCCTCAGGAGGGGCAAAACTTGCTGCAACTCTGGTCTGTCTCTCTGTCAATTTTTGAATGATTTTCCGTCTTCTTTTTACGATTCTTTTTTGCCATTTTCGTTGACTACTCAATTCTTAAAGTGGAAAAGTAAGTCAATTAAAATAAAAACGAAAATACATTCTTTTAAAATAATTTCAGGGGGGACTGCAGCTCTTATGGATGAACCGCCGCTGTACATAATACATGTGTAGCATAAGACTCGTTGTATACAGCTCCAAAGATATTTATCTTACTTATGTTTAGAAAAACAAAGTACCTGACACAATTTGTAACATCAGATTTCTTCAGAGTGTGGGTTTGATTTTAATATGTTTTTATACCGTATATAACTATGCGAATTTAGGAGTATGTTGACATATTCCAAGTAATTCAAATTGCTGTTGCTTCTAACATTGGAACTAACTGTCGTTTGGTTCTTCTGCATTGTTTAGAATCCTTGTGAAATGAAAAGTTATGCCAATCACAAAATCATATGGATAAAGTGAATTACGTTACAAAACTAATATCTCAAACTATACAGGGTGTTTACAAAAAACATGGCCGAACTTTAAGGGTAGATCATTCATACGATAAGCATCCAAAATCACATAGAAGCATGAGTGCGCAAACGCCATCTGGAGGCAGCAGACGGCATTTAAAATATTACATCGCTAGCCAAAATGCCAATATCTTTATATTATACGGTAGTACTTTATATTATACAGTATTACTTTATATTATACAGTATTACTTCATATTACAGTATACTATATACAGTATTTAACTGAAAGTTTTATATAAGTTGCCATATAAGCTACTAATGCAAATCCATGCACTCTAAAACCTTAAGGTTAAATCAGCTCTCCTGGGTATTAAATGAAAAAAAACCACAAGCAAAAAATCTTAAAATCTAAAATATATGTTTTTTGCATATTTATAAAATGGCGTATATAGAATATTTAGGTTTGATTTTACTATAAATATCTAGAATAATTTCTTTTCATTCGTGTTATTGTTTGCTTTTATGACTCTTTTCTTTACCTTTAAGTGATTGCAATTAATATTAATTTGTAAGATGAAAAATACAAATGCATTTACGTTTATATGTCTTTTCACAGACGTTTTGCTATTTGGAATATATATGAATATATACGAAATAAAAAAGCATTCAAGCTTTGTTCCTAAATTTTCTTTTTCTGCATTTCGCAGGAACATATTCAGCTTCATTTTTATGTAATGTAACTTCCTTTCTTGGGTGTTCTCAGACATCTAGTTGAAATGTAATGGTCTGAATGCGAATAGACAACTTGAAAATCGGTTTAACAGAGCTGAATTCGTGTCTTTCTTTATGCGCATACATTAGATATTTTATTCATTCCATTCGATCGAGTATTCCGAAAAAAAGATAGTAAATCAGGAAGCATGATGTGCTTCTTTGCATTTAAATCCAAATAATGCAAATATGGTTAATGCTGCATGTAGGACTTCCTTAGTGGAAGCTGGTGAACGGAACAACAGAAGCTCTTGCGAGTGTTACCTTTTTCTGTGAAATGATGAATTTACTATTTTGTAATATTACCTTCCGAAATTGAATTGAAGATTTAAAATATCTTGTTTCCTAGAATTCAGGATTTAAAAGATATTGGCATGTTTGAAAAACAGAACAAAATGATCATAAATTCATTAAACTGTAAGAGTTTCAAAATCGTATATATTCTTTTATTCTGGTACTCAATTGCAACAACTTTCATGATTTATCAGCTTCATTTTGTCATAAACAGTCGTTTCTGGATTCTTAAACGCAAAATTACAATACTTTAACTCAATGAAGACATTAAAATTTAAATGCCTAAAATGGCGATTTCTCTAGACTGATTTTAATCATAAGTTCAAATTGGATTTTCAAGAAACTGAGGCAGTTTGAAAAGTATTTTGGGCGTTTAGAGTAAAAACATATAATATTCTGCTTCCTACAGATTTTCGTAAGGTTTATTTTAGAGTCTAGACAAAAAAAATCAATACTCGATTCATGAGATCGGTATTTCAATTAGATTATCTAAATGTATGTGCTAATTTAATACATCGAGTTAAAAAAGTCAAACACTTCAATAACTTGAAAGGTAAATGAATACCCGTTGGTATTTTATTAAACTATGGAAGCTCATCACTGTAAATTCCGGTTGTCAGTCCTAAGCAACGAATTTTTAAAATCTCGGTATGAATAATGATAGGAAATTCCGCATTTTAAGCTAAGAAGCTTGCACCTTTTCTAAATTGTATCTCGTACCTTTATTCTAAGATTTGAATCATTCTTTCTTTAAACTAATCACTTCATTTGACATCCATATTTAGCAGCTATTGAATCGGAATCGTATGACGTTGTCTATCCGATTCCCGCAGCTGATATGTAGATCTGATTATTAACAGAGTATATATACTTGTCTATACTTTGCCATTTTAGAAAGAGAGAGAGGAAAGAGAGAAAGAAAGGAGGTACGGTCCTCTAAGCATTCTCTCTTAGGAGAGCCTTCAGTGCCATGTAAGCTGTTGCTTTACGTATAAGATATAGGACGAGTATGAACCTTGTTAAATGGAAATGCTATATGTAAATATGTTCTTAATTGTGGTCGTCTAAATAAATGCCTTTTTAACATATACGATTCGTCATTTCTAAAATGCTCTATCTCATAGAAATTCCACTGCATGCAATAAGCCAGGACGCTTTTAGCTCATTATCCAGCAGCTCTTCATAACTAGTGTTACTGAAGATGCCTGTCTTTACCTTACGAGACTAACAAGTGATATTAGCAAACTCGCTTCCTGTGCCTAACAAATAAGCCATGAGAAATGAATAAAAACCCTGTCAAACGGCCCTTGACAGTGTATTAAACAGCCTTAGCATGTAATAGTAAATAGCACTCCTTGTTGTTACGAGGCTGATAATTTCGAACTATTGAGAGGGTGAAATTTTTCTACAAATTTCACATATATGTCATCCGGTATGTTCAAGAATCTTGAGAACGACGAGTGTAGAGGAACTTCCATTAAGAAAATCATATACTGATTAACTGTGTCTACTAAACAAAGTTTTGGAATTTTTTTGTTCTTTGTATATGTTTTGCTATCGAAGAGTACACCCCGGGAAACCTCTTTAAAAGAAAGAGATTGAAAAATTTGTTACATCATTAGTATGAAGCTAGTAATCGTAAGATTATATTCGAGGATTAAAATTTTCCGAGATACATATATTATGTGTTTGATGTAACACTTTTCTATATCAGTCGGTAATAGGTTATCTCACAGTGATCTTCGTACATCATCATTTTTCCTGAAGATTTTAAGTCGTGGTAATTTTTAAATGTTTTATTTGTATAATTACAACTAATATAAGAAACAAATATATGCCTAGAATAGATTATTTTTCTGAAGTTTTTATTACTACAATTTCTGCCTTTGTAACAATAATTTAATTCATATTTGATAAAGTATACGGTGTAGAAAGTCTCATTTCATATAAAAATACATTTGATTAAATATCTTCACTGTCAATAGTCTAATATAATAATAGAAAAATGCTTTATCATCATGTATTATTTGCATGATCTAATTTGCAGATATATTTAGGAAATTAGATTACTAAACTGCATGGTATCATAAAAATTATAAGAAAGTATTGTCTATTAATTTACTTAGATGTACATTAATATCTTAATTAGTTGAGAGAATTTATTTTTCCTACGTTTTGCAAAATTATTTCACATTATCTGTAGTGCAAAAATGAAGAAAATAAAAACCGATTATCAGTGCAAAATTGAAATATTTATTAAATCGCAGTGCACTATTGAATAAATGCCTATTTGCTTGTTTATCAAAAATATCATATTTAACAAAATTTGAGCATTCATTAACAAAAAGCATAAATAATTCTTTCAAAAAGCGTTTTTCAGTTCCTAATCGAATAATTACCTAATATGATAATTATATATATATATATATATATATTACAACAAAGATACAGTACAACAAAAGAAAAAATAGGAAAAATATGCAAAACCCATTTTAGAACCATTTTTGCTTTATAATATTTGTTTTAAAATTTGGTTTCTTGTATTTTATTTCAATAGAGTTTGTATTAGAAAACACCGATAATAAATATCCTCTCGTTCGGGATTTCCCTGCTGATGACGCGTCCAGGACGTTAGTGTTATGTTCTGTTTTGTTATTTTGATTTTTTTCTTTTCTGAAAAGGTTTCAATGTTTTCTTTTGTTAATATTTCTCACTTTTCGGATGTACTGCTTCACTGGCGCATTCACCGTGTTAGTGAAGTTTTTCCACGTTTAAATCTGTTTCAGAATTTATGTTAACCGTAAAGTATCTGTTTTCTTATGTTTACCTTATTTGAATTAGTATTTCTTCGATTAAAGCATTAATTATTGCTCTTTCTGTATATAAATGTCTTTTATCTTAATTTCTGTATTTGTTTATTATTGTATATATATATATATATATATATATTAACAATTCCCAATGTATAAAATGTCATAACATAATATTCAAAAAGAAATTAAAAATCATATCAATAATCACTTGCGAAAACTACAATTTTCAACTAAACTGTGTCTCATTTTAATCTAATATAACACACATTTATCATGTCAAATTGGTAAACTGTATAACTGCTCAGTGTTCTCAATTTAATAATTAAAATACTAAATATATGCCAAAAGAACGTATCGAAAATTTGAATATCTAATATGCACAATGTAAAAATTAATACTATTGAAAAAGGCTATCCAAGAAATGGAGTTTTCAACTATAATAGTTGTAGCTCTGCTTTAATTATTAAATCAGGATTGTCCTTTTCAAGTTTGGTTAAATATTAGTGCTAATAGTATTAGGTCAAATTTTCTCTTTTATACTAAGTGTATGGTGTATACTAAGTGTATGTTATCGTGAAATAAAGGATGCATATTTTTTTAATAATTAAAAGGAAATTTAATAAAAAAAACTAAAATATTTACAATGAATAATGCTCGAATAATAATCGAATTACAACTCAAATTTTAAATTATATATTCAGTAAAACTTTTTTTAACTCTTCTAATACGGAGTTTTGAGAAGTTTAGGTATGTACATTGAATGTTTTATATTATACAGCATAACCGAAAGCTTCATATTCTATTTTAAATATTTTTCTTAGCACTCATAATATTTTTCATTGTATGCAAATATTTTTTGGATAAACTTGCGCATAAATGAATCCGTTAAATCTAGAGTTTAACATTTAGAATAAAAATATTCAGAGCACTTTTCCTTGCTGAACTCTGAAATACTTTGCACTTCTTGTTTTTTCGCAACAAATTTCGTGCTACTTTAATTATTTGTAAGTCTGGAGTTTTAAATCCATCCATAATGAGCTTGCAAAGACTATTCAATTTTTTTGATAAGTATCAGTTCATCGAACGTCTACGGACAACCATCCCAAACTTTCCTTTGACCACCACTGTGAGACTGGGGAAAGAGGGGTGCAAAAGAGAGTGAGCTGACGTAAGAGCCTGAGTGAATGACCAAGGGGAGAGCCCAAGGCCATGGCTGACCAGGGTTGTGTGGTAAAAGAGCGGTGATGCTTTTGAAACATTATGTACATAACTAATAATGTGTGCATAGATATTGTATTCTAACCAAGAATGTAAATAAATTAGATGTGCAGAAATCCATCCCAATCTCACATCTTAAAAGCAACTGAATCATAAACAAAAAAATTTCTACGTTTTGGAACTGATTAATCGACACAATTTTGGCGGCAATAATAAGCTATGGTTAAAGGAAATTTGTTTCAGCATTTTTTAAATGTTGGGAAAATTATTTAATATTGGAGAAAATGCCAATAACGCAACGTTTTGTTTTACTTTTCCTCCTTTTTTAATATTTTGTCTAATTTGTACTCTTTTTCATTATGATATATTTTTATTTTCATTTGATTTCTTTGAGTTTTTTGCATCGCTTCATATTCCACTTTTCATATATTCCAATTTTATTTTGATGTATATTGTTATATATATGCACAAAAAATGATGCAAATACTGAAAAAAGATAAGATTAATAAATAATTTCAAAAGAAGCGATATTTTAGAAGTTGCTACCATATAAAAATGATAAAAAAGAAATTAATTAACAGCAATAAATTCTGTTACGTTTTCTGAGTAATCATAATGACGCCAGCACCAAGAGAGTTTATTCGCCAAATGTGATCTCGGAAGAGAACGAGAAAAAAAGTTTTTCCCCCGAATGCTCCCAAGGTCATTTGGTTCCTCGTAATTTCCGACAGAAGGCGGGGGAAAAAGATTTAAGAAATTAAATAACATAGTTTGGAAAACAGATTTTTATTGCAGAGAATATCGGTTTTTGTTATTTAAAGCAAAATTCTGTTGAAATATGTCAATTACTTTTAAAATACAATAGAATAACTACAGGGCTATTTCACTAGGCGGAAGAATACCATCCATAGCTTCCACTTTATAACATTCTTGAGTTGTCTTGGACTATAGTATGCTTTCACTTCATGTCCATTTGAACCGATTACAAAGGATCATAAGGATTCCAGATACGGGGATATGAAGCGGTGTTATACATACATATATAAAAATATCTTTAAATGCCCAAATAAATTTACTTTTCAAACCTATCGAAATTCACCATATTGTTAAACTGTAAAAGGAGTTTTCACTTAAAACCCAAGCGAATATATTATTATCTTAAAAATAAATAATATTTTCGCCATCGAGGCTTAATTAATCATATTTTTTAATGTTTGTATAAAAGATAACCTGCCAAAAAATGTGATGATATGTAATGAACTGAACTTAGTCTGCACATTAAAGCCCGGGAGAAAGCTTTTGAATCAAAGCTCTTTTCGTCAAAGATCATTTTGATCTAGCAATTAGCACCGAGCTCACAATAATGAGAAGGAAACCTTATTTCAAATGTAAATATACAATCTCACTAAAGAGCAAAGATTGTGTAAGTCCTAGGAAATAAAAGAAACCGCTCACAGAATTTACTGAAAAGTAAGTATGACTATTAAATTAGCGTAGAAAATTGCTCAACAATGGTCATTCTCTCTTCTCCTTAATCGATGTTTGACTCAAAAAGAAAAAAAAATGTAGATGCTAAGAACCGATACCTTTAATCATTTTTTACGGGCCTTGCAAAGAATGTAGTGAAGCAGCGATCTCCAAAAGGAGAATAAAAAAACTCTCTTTATTGGAATGCATAGAATGTCTGATATGCCATAGCTTGCATTAAGTTCAATTTAGCGCTTAATTCCAATATTGTTTATTCATTGCTTATCATTTAAGTTTTTTTTCTAGTCCGAAGAAGTTATATCTTTTAATCAGTATGAAAGAAATTGAAGGGGGGAAAACGAAGAAAATAGTTGAGTGGCTAAGAGAATTTTCCTAGTGAATAAATTCAGTTTATTTTTTCAATTGTTTCATTTACAGTTGAGCAAGCATTTTGTTTTAGATAAATACCAAGCATTAAGTAAAGAAAACAAATTCTCTGCCTCTTCTCAGGTAAAACATGATGAAAGAAATCAATAACTCTAACTCAGAATTTGCTCCTTTTAAGTTAAAAAAATTGTTCTTCGGTGGTTTTTTACCTATGAAACCGTTAATTTGTTTTAAGAGCCTTATATTTTGTATTAGGAAAATATTAGAAATTTAGGAGTGCTTAATAAAAACATTTTTTTTTGAGAATCTCCTTATATCCTCTTTATAGATCGATATTATTATTCCTATAAAATTTATAGGAAAAAAATTGATTTCTATAGTGAAAAAAGAATTCTTTATTAATGTTACAATTTTTTATTATGAATTCATTTCATTATTTTGATTTCTTCCGATTTTGTAAAAATGGAGAGATACCAACAATAAGTTTGAATGCAAATTAAACGATCAGAATTTATTTTAACAGGGATGTTCTTTGGGGAATAAAATAGATGCAACATGTTTTGTAAAAAGGAATTTTATACCAGCAAGGACACATTATTGGAAAAGCTACTGATGGGTGCTGATTCTTTAAGGAACACTCTTATCTGTTAAGTTTCAAATTCACAATCCATGTGCATCATTGATCATATATTTAAAAAGTTTTGAGATATTTCTTTAAAGGTGTTCAGAACTAGCCTACTGATGAGTTCCAACTGTATCAAGTTCGATTTCTAAAAGTCTAACCGAAATTTTAGAAACAACATTAATTTTGTGAGTAGATAATTGTGTAGAAAGTATTTCTATGGCAAGTAAATGAAGATCATCGCAATAAACCAAAAATATCAGACCGATACAAAAAAGCACTTTTGTTCAAATCTTTAACCTTAAATATATTAGTTTCGGTACAATGGCTTTTCAATGCCTAGAAATACTGTAAATAAGAAAATATAAAATTCCAGTAATTTGTAGTCAAATTCACAATAAACAGCTAAGGTTCTAAGTTTTATTTAAAATTTTTCCAATCAATCTATAACAAATTGTAAATGTATGCAGATTGGTAACAACCGAAGAATGGATAGCAAATTAATTTTAGTGCAACATGGAGTTTTCTTTATCACAGATGAACCTGTCCTTTCGAAAAATCTCATCATAAATGCAATGTAAAATAATGAATCTTCAATCACTTGGGATATTTTTTAGGATATAAAGTATTAAAACGCAAATAAAAGGATAAAACTGACCAGATTTTAGTAAAGAAAACGATAAGGATAAAGTGGGCTACATTACGGGCATATAATATTATATAATATTCCACAATATTAAAGTACGAAAGCAGACAAATAATTCTTCCTCATAAGTATAGAACTGCTAGAATATGTTCCGTAAGACATCACGGGAAATTTTCGCATATAAATAATTTTATTTACCAGAATATTTTTATTTCTTACATCTTTGTCTCTGCGAAAACGCAATGACTTAGTTGCATGAAGACATTTTGCTCTAAAGCGGCCTGAAAAGTAAATCAAATGTAAATTTTAAATTCTTAATAAATTATCATTTCTGTGATATTTAATAATATTTATACCCTTTTAAGTTATAATATACAAAAAAAGTTAAATAAACATCTGCATATTTGCGAAAAGCAGTGTTTTCAGTAAATTTCGCTTATTTTGAACAGTGTACATTACGAAAATCTGTCAGAAACACCTACCAAAATCAGTTTCTTTTACACCAAAAAAAATGTCAAATGTCGGCTTCTTCTCAAGACAAAGAAAAATATTATACAATAGCAAGTCTAAATAAGCGCTGTTTTTTCACCACAACACATTTTCTACTCTTCTAAATTAGATCGCCCCATTCAATTATCAAGATAAACCCCTAACATAAATGAGAGGAATCTTTTTTGCACGCAAACTTTTGTTTTGCCATCCGAGTTTTTCTATGATTATATAATATATAGGTATCTTCCTTGTTAAGTTAAGGTGTTTTGAACCTGCTGATGCAAATCCATCAACATCTCTCTTCGATGCAGCTATATGTTACAGGGAAAAAGAGTTCCTTGAGCTTGGAGTGTATTCTTTCTCAATATAAGAATACATATTTTGTCAATCTGAGCATTATTTTCAAAGAACGACTTTCTTCTTTAACGTGTTCTTTGTATAATAGATAACTGTACAATATGATGCATATAGTACATTGAGGCACGAGGTTCATTGATGATGGTGATGAATACATATTATCAAATTTATATTTTAATAAATTAGAAGAATGGGATTTCCTAAATAAAATAGTTGATGAGTAAATACAATTAAGAAAGAATGGAAAATGTATAAAAAATCTATGAACAATCCACCAATTAAATCAAATTTTAATCTTGTATTGAATCTTGTATTTTAATATTTTTCAGGAATACTAGTTAATCTGATGTTTAAGCGTATCTTACTTGTTTTTTGAATAATGAATATAATTTCAGAATTCTTGAGAGTCATTGTTTATTTTTGTATGTAATGGACACAATCATCACGAGGATTTCCAATTTCATTTTTTGTTCTCTGGGTCCGTTGAAAAAGACAAGAAAAACAAATCTATCGAGACAATTTGCCTTTTTAAGTAATGATCGAGTCGAAATAATATGAAAGCTGAGAATAAGGTCCTACTTATAACGTCTAAGTAAGTAACCTCTTAAAATTAATTACTAACCCCTAATTAAAGCAAATCTTTAGCTTTATAAACGAATGCATTTAGTTAAACAAAAACCTTTCTGTGCAGGAGGAAAAGATGAGTTGCTTAACTCGCATAAGCGGTCATTAATTTTAGCATGCAAAGAGTGATCTTATTACGAAAGCGCCACTTCAGCCATTAATGATGAAAAGCCACTGCTCTTTTTAATCACTCACTGGAATGGAATACCTCCCAAGTACTATCCCAAGGGCTTCGGATTTTTTACTCAACTTATTTGCTAAAAAGAAAGCCATTGCCTCATTAGACATTAACTGAGAGCAATTTAAGTCATCATCAATCATAAGTAATGACTAAAAGTTATCTTCTCATTTTCGAAATTATTTTCCAGACCGAAAAGAGTTTACAGCAAATTTTTTACATCACTTTTATTTCGTCCCACGTGCGTTTGGATTTCACGAAGGGTTAAGCTCTGAGGATTTTCTTGTAATTACCTTGATCTTCACAGAGGGCAATCTTAATAGTTTGCGGAGTTGACAGAAATGAATACATTATATTTGCTTAATGAATGCGGAGTGCTAATTCCTTCTGCTCATAATGGTTTTCGAAGTGTATGCTTAACGTCACTTTTGGATTGAAAGAAACGCATAGGAAACGCATCCGTCATCATCATGCCAGAAGAAAAAATCAAGCCAGAAGACTGATGGTAAACACATAATTAAACGTGTTTCACGCGTTTGAAAGATATCTGCTCACTTTCATAAACATTTGAAACTAATATTTTTAAGTAACTGTTTTAAATTTTATCACCTTAATTTTATTCCTTAATTAAAGTGGCCTGATTTTCGGAATTTTCCTCAGGGATTCTGCAGAGCCCGGCAGTGCAATCAGGAACCCGTTTTAGAGGAATAGGAGTCATTGGTACTAGACCTGAGAAAAATAAAGAAAAAACTTAAAATGTTTTAGATTATCCCAAAAAGAAACACAGACAGAACAATAGTTATTTTAAAAGATCAGAAATGCGATTTACAAGGTCTTTTATTGCTTTTCTTTCCAATAAATTAATCTGTATTGTTTATGTTAGAGTTACTATATTTTCTGTATTATAAAAGTGTAAAGGTGTATTTTTTGAAAAGTTCAATCTTTCTAATCTTTATTTTAATCTTTTTATTATGATATATTTAATTGTATGTAAAAAAATATAATCAGAAACATTCATTTAAAGTCTTGACGAGTCTTTAAACATTTTTGCAAGTCGAGACAAGATGTCAATATCCGGGACTTCTATAGCTAATCAGTGGTATATTTAATTTTGCTTATAACTATTTCAGGTTTTCATTCGTTATGATAAGATGTTGAATGAAACAATGACTTATAATATTAATAAAGTACAACTACCATAATATTTTTTGGATTTCAAAACGTAAAAATCGTTTTTAATGTACTTGTCTATATGGTCGATATACTACTCACTTATAAGCTATCATATCATGTATTTTTATACGTTTTAATTTGCAAAGGAAGGAACATGTTTTGTTGTTTCTGTCATTTTAGACCATACTCATAAAAAATTAGATAACAGAAACGGCTTACGAGCAATTCCTTTCTGCATGTGTTTAAGACGTTAAAATAGTCATTTTTTAATGAATAAAAATTTCATAAAATACTAGGAATGTCTCAGAAGGTGGCAATTATTGCATAAAAATAGTATGTCCTTTATATTTGCAACAGAAACATGATCTGAAAAAGTTGCATGACATGAGAAAAAAGGAAAAATCCTGTATAAATTAGTTACAATTTCTCTAAGCGGAATTTCGTTCACAGAAAGTCACATGGAAACAACAAGCAAAAAATGCCTGTTAGATAAGAAAATATACATTTATTTTTCACATCTTTTTAAATGAAGCTCATTAAACTGATTTACCGAAAGTCTCAAAATTAGCTAAAAATATTATGTCTCAGCTTGCGAGAAGCATTTATAAATTGCATTACGCGAGTTTGTTGAGCAAAGTTCAGTTTGTTCAAATCTAAAAGCGGCCACTTTTTATACTTCACATTTTTCATTTCAACACGACTGGTGTTTGAAGCCTCGTATAAAATAAATGACAAAAAAGTCATCTTTACGATCTGTAGTAAAAGCAGGAACTTCAGCCGGGAAGCCAAGTGTAAAGAATTCCTACTATTGTACGATATCGCATTATATTCGAGGTATGTTGAACTGAACTGTCCATCTTGAGAAGAACAGAGCTCCGAAGCAATAATAGCTCCATAAAATTCTGGAGATATTTTTCTCCGGATCTATTTTTATTGTTACTTTAACAGTGTTCTTGATAGAACCCTTAAGAAGAAAACTCGAAGACGATAAAATCCAAGAACACCTGTCCGTTCCACTTATTCCATAGGTAGATTGTTCTGAAAGATTCCTCCCCCTTATTACAAGCTTTCCCTTCTTAATCATAAAAGCGTAAAGAGGAAGGATAAAACTGCCTTCGAGCTGACATCCAATGATAGAGCATCGTAAACCATACAACTGCTTCTCCTACCTAATTAACCACGAACGGCTTCTTTAATTAGGTGTAACATTTAATTCTGGCAAAAGTTTGGATGGCAAAGCTTCCTCCTCTCGTGATTAAAATAATCGTTCTCAATCAACGTTTAGCTTTTAGCCGATAATAAACTTCAGCTATTTGCCCATTTGCGTTAAGGCTCGGAGGCTGGAAAATCTTGTAGCTCTTACGAAATTTGCTTTGTTTTTCTTTCTCTGGTGAAGAACAGCAATTAATTTATGGTCACTTGTAGCATTGGTGTTGCAAATAAGAGAACGGATTGAAGCAAAGCATTTCCGCAAAACTTATTTCATGGCAACTTTTCATTGTTTTTCGATTTCACTTTCTCTATGTCGACTAAGCAGAAAAAAATCTGTTATTCCTATTTCATAATTATTCCATACAATTAGGAAACCTATTTATTATTTTGTCGTAATACAGCGTATACAATGTGTGGAATTGTAGAGGCCAATGATTTAGGGTTTTTTGCCTTTTTTTCGAATGCGTTTGTATTAATTGGATTGAAAAGTATTTATCTGTAAAGATTTTTAATAGAGTTTCCAGTAATTCAAGTTCCACTAAGAAAATTCTGGATTAAATATAAAATTAGGAATGTACACTGAAATATGTAACAATTTTCCCTTTCTATAGGATATCATAACACTTTGTAACAGTTCTGATTCATTGAATTAATCTTCAACATTTAACCACTGGGGTAGTAAATTTTTTTGTTAGCAGTCAATGTATTTAGTAAGAATTAAAACGCTTATACAATTCATTTCTTTTGTAATATTTTTGAATTTGAACAGAGGAGTTATTACCGTATGGCATATCTTACTTCAACAGGATATTAGAATGAATGAAATGTTTTACAATAGTAATTAATACGAAATTGTCTCTCTGATTTATTTCTAAGTGGAAATTCTTTGTTCTAAGAGAGTATTTAAAGAAATCTTGAAAACTTTTGAAAATATTTAATTATCATCTGAAACAAGAAATATTGATCCAATTAATCTTTCAGTTAAATTTGTATGTACAAAAAGAATAAGAATGTCTGTACATGGCTTGAACTATTTTCCGCACTCTTTTTTTTTTTAAAAAAAGTCATGCGATTGAATTTGAAGATTTAAGCCTTGAACCTGAAAATACAGCATTTGGAATTACAGAAAAGAAATATCAAAATACAAAATTCTGAATAACAAATCTGATTAAATGAGAAAAGAATTCTTGCACGTGATTGAAATGCTGTTTCCAGCCATTTATTTTGCATTATTATCAGGAGTTTAACACTCTTTAGTATGTGATGTTTCAATATTGCAAAACACATTGCAAGTACAATGTTATATATTGCACAATACCATGCATAATCATTTCAGTATCTTTTACCACTTAGCAAAGCTTGGTATGTATGAAAGAATTTAAAAATTACATGTTGTGAAATTTTTGACTCTATATTACCCGCATATCTATACTCTTCCACACAGCCTTGCAGTTTTAAATAGAGACCCTCATTTGTTGTAGAAATAAATGTCAAAGTTAAACTAAAATAATTAAACATCAACAAAAACGCTTAGTTTCAGACACTTAGCAATATAGGAAACACATTTGATTTTGACACTGCAATGGCTGTAACACAACAGTCAAACGCACTCCCATTTCTAAACGAGGCTACAAAGCAAACTAACAAGAATTTAGACGTTTATTTCACGTGTTTTTACTCGTTGTGTAACTATAACCACGTGTAAAACGCGTTTCATTTCCAACAATTCGCTTATTAGCTATTACTAGTATTAACGTGTATTGATTTTTACACTAGATGGTTTTTTTATTTGTGAGTATGCCCAACCTAAAGTTCAGGCGTTACCTTACGTTATTTTTGCTTCCCCCTACGTTAAAAAAAGTACTGTACGACCAGTAATTTGCAGATAATACTGAGAGTCCGGGTAGTAAAGTCTCTCTTTACAAGAATACGTGAAAGAAATGAGGAAGACCGTGTTTAACTAAATAGTAAAAAATGATTTGTCAGAAGTACAGGCCTGAGCGGTAGAAGAAGATTAAAAACAATGATTCTGACAGCGATAGGGAATATCTGTTGAACAATTGCCGATAAAATAAATCTGAAATTTGGATTACTGAAAATTTGCTTGCTTTCTGTAATTCATTCGTTTGAATGTCACAGAGATTTTATTAACCCTCTGACTCCTAAGCCGGCCGTAACCGACCATACAACTTCTACACTAGTCGGGCGGATTTCGGCCGCTTACTGTTCCGAAAGCGGGGAGAAGGCAGTTGTGCGAGTGGTCATTAAGGGACCCCTTGGGGTAGAGATAAGAGATGAAAGGCCTTCCATTCACTTCTTCCACCACTCCTAGTAAGGGGAAACGGGGTGGACGAATCTATTTCACCTATCAATTAGTAAACAAATCTCCGTGTACAACTGTACTCATATTTTGAGAACCCTCAGTGGTCAGAGGGTTAAATTTCAAGTTTTCATTTTACCTTGATAGCATACTAATACACACTATTAAATATGAATATTTCTCAAAGAAAATATATCCTAAACAATGAATTTGATATAAGAAACAAATGCTAACTTTCTTCGATGGATAAGGATAACCATGTGATGAATTATTTCTTAAAGATAAATTCTTGCTGCTTTTGTTTAGAATTTTTCAATTCTTATGCTTCTGATTATTTTCATTCAAAAAGAGGATTTGATATGTAATTTTAAATAGGATTATTACAAACATAAATCGAGATGAATACCTTTCCGTCTGTCGGTCGTCTTACTGACAATTCAAGTTTTTGAGTTTGAATAAAAGTGAATACAAATAGTCGTTTCACATGAAACGTCAGTTACGATGAACGGAAGAGAAAATGCTAAGAAATAACTGAAAAAGAATTTGACCATATGCTTAATTAAAGGACTTGGATATAACATCGAAATCCCGAATGCATTCGCCCAGTCATTATTTGGAAATACATATGAAAAACTATTGAAATGGCCATATATCAAGTTTTCTCAAATGTCCTAGAGATATATAGATTTCCAAAAATTTGTATTTTTTAAATGTGCATGGCTTAATCATAAAATTCCTTTTTCTAACAGAATTAAACTGCCTGAATAAACTTTTTATTATATTATAAAGAGGAGGATTAATTATCAACTAATTTACAAAAAAAGTTAGTAATACAATTACTACTGAAAGAAGAAATGTTAACGTATTAGTTGTTTGTACGAAATCGTAATGCTTCAAGTTTCCCCTCTTATAAAAAATATTCTCGAAAATGAAATCCGAAGTGATACGCAAATCAAATTTTCTTTATTTCGCTTATTTACTACGAATAAAAAAAAGATGACGAAATCATAAAAATTCAGCTCCACCGGAAAAGATCGTTAACAGTAAAGTGGCAATTAAAAAAGCGTTTTAGGAGATATTCACTCAGCGGTTATTACCGTAATTGCTGAATTTAATTGGCAAAATCGAATAGCCCTTGGATAGAAGAGAAGCGATCGGAAACAGGCAACCTATATCTGGGGAGAAAACTACTTTCATCGTAACATTTAACTATTCTTTTGATGTAATTTTACGAAATAATTTAGAATTAAGTAATTTTTTTGGTTTTTGATTTTCCGAGCAATCATGAAAACATTAGACATATATTTTACACTCTATTATCTAATTAATATCGGATATTTGAGGAAAGAAGAATTACAAATTCGGCACAAATAATAGCCAATTTCTATTTATTTATTTGTTTTCTGAAGTATGCTCACGTACACTTTGGAAGTAATTAATGAAAGTTTATTTCTTAGAGTTAGTGCTTGTATTTAATTGCTGTAGGTTAAAATTTCTACCGATTAAGATAATGGAGTTGAAATAAAATTTGAATAAATATTTTATAGCAATCTAGCAGTAATTACGCCTAATAAAACTGAAGCTCTTTAATAAAACCGAAATAATGCTGAAAAGTAGAGGCGGGAAATCTTGCTTTTAGTTCCGTTTTATTATTTGTATAAAATATCATCATTAGTTTCTCTCACCATAATTCGCATCCTTACGTCATTAAATTTTGTTTTTGGAAACCAGAGTAGAAGGCTTCTAACTGTTAAAAGTAAAATAAATTGATAAAGTAAAATAAGATTTTTTTAATTTTACTTTATTTTATTACGGACAATCAACATTTATTCTTCCAAATTTTAAACACGTTGTTTATGTGCTAATAAAGCGTGGGTCGGCTTTCTATAAGTTAGGTTATGTGTACAATAACTAAACAGGATCTAGAGCTAATACTTTATTACCCTTCCAATATATCCCCCGTTCGGGGCACCACGAGTTCGCAAATGAAAAGTCGCCGAATAATTTCTCCTAGGAGTATAGTAACCACCAGTGATAGTGTGTACTTCCTACGAGAGTGGTTGAGCCGCGGCCGGTGATTACTACTAAGACTACGTCTTCAGTACTCGAGCTATTGCAACGGCTGTCATTCAGAAGACCCAGATGCCAAGACAGGGAAGGGGATCCAGTTTTTTGGTTACCCTTCCAATATGCTGCGGCTTCTTGCAGAAAATAAACAGGAGTATCTCATCTCGTAGGAGTGCGTACCTCGTACGAGAAGGGGTGAGCCCCGTCCGGTGATAGATACTAAGACTACGGCCTCAGTACTCGAGCTATTGCAGCGGCTGTCATTCAGAAGACCCGGATGCCAAGGCAGAGAGGGGGATCCAGTTTCCTAGTTACCCTTCCAATATGCTACGGCTACTTACAGAAAATAAACAGGAGTATCTCATATTAGGTCACTTTCCTCTATTTATGTGATTGATTATAATCATCTTAAAATCTGTATCGTTTATAAGGAACACAATTATAGATGAATTCATTATATAAAACTAAGTTGTTCATTAGTATTTCATTTAAGAATTAATGCAATGCTAATGAATGAAGAGGGCATACAACAGTTTGGGATTGATTGTTGTCCATTTTATCACATTACACGCAAAAAAGCCAAGATATTTTGCAATAGTCATACTTCAAATTTAGTAGGTATGACTCACTATATCCTAAAGATAAGTATATTTACCTTAAATTCCAAACAACGATTTTAAAGCAGCAATCTAAAATTTGCACTCATGAAAATAATCTTAAATACTTAGAAACATTTAACAAAAATAGCACAGATGTATAATTACTTCAGCTAGTTATTTATTGAGCATAAGACAGCAAATATTATGTATATAAAATGACTGGGAAAACATAGGAAACGCATTTGTATGATGTCTGCCACCATGCAGATAATGTGTCACCATAACAGTTAATATTAATTGCATCTCATCTTACTGCAAATACCTCCATCTAATTATATTAATTACAGTAAAAGGCATTGCTAATATAGTAAAAATCATTGCTTGGAACAGAGACTGAAATTGCATGCTCAGTATCATATTACGCCACAACAGAATAAAGAAACATAAATTTGGATAAACATGTCAACAAATTAATCTCGTGTTTGTATCTATCAAAACGCAAGATTTTATTTAGCACTGTTATTTCAATTTTGACGTTTACCCTGCCAATGTTTCCTTTCAGATATTAAAGGATAGCACATCGTGATAGTATAAAATGCATAAGACAGCAAATATTATGGTAGATAAATTGACTGGGGAAACATAGGAAACGCATTTGTATGATGTCTGCCCCCGTGCAGATAATGTGTCACCATGGCAGTTGGACAGAGTTCCATATTTCATCCACTGTCATGCATCGGATCGTGTTACACATGGTATTTATCATAAATACCATTAGCGTATAGCTCAAACTTCGCAGAATTACCACCGTTCTTACATTTGTTATTTTTCGGGCCTTTATTAATGCTGACGTTATTAATGCAGCCGAACTGTTGGGAAAGCATTAAGTTTCACTTAATTTTTGTTCCATTAGTATTTACTTTCTTTTATTCACAACTATTGCATAAATGTCGCTGTTTCGTTTCCGTCAATAGAGTAAGTAAATAGTAACGTGAATATGTTTATGAAATTATGTAAATATGGCATTTGGAATTGATATTAATTGCATCCATGTAAAATTTCATTTTAATGCAT